>CM077814.1:36405500-37005500 GCA_039764185.1 Tamarix austromongolica
ATAATAATGATAAGACATGGGAAAGATACGAATATTTACAGTGGAATACCTTCTGAGTCGGGGCCAGACCGGTCCACAGGCAAATAATAGTGGCAGGGTATGTTACCCTCATGACCGGTCCACCGGCTAAAATAATGGCGGGGTAGACCCTCATGACCGTTCCACCAGCTATAATAGTGGGGTTCCCCACTCATATAGATTGATAAAGACTATGATGTGAATCAATTATAATTATCAGAGATCCAATGAAAAAGTTATCTGGTTCATAACCAGTATTGTTTATCTGTATTATTGCATGCTATCTACGTAATTATGCCATGTCTGTTATGTCATGTATCTCTGTGTATGTTGGCATTAGTGCATCAGTTACCTTACTCAGTATGTAGCGTACTGATCACCCGTTTCATGGGTGCTGCTCATTCCTACGAGTAGATGACCCGTCTGAGTTTGTGTAAGTAGGGGGTGATGTCTTCGATGCCTACAATGCTTATGAGGCATCGAGCAGGGCTGAGAGTTGAGCCTGGACCAAGATTGGGGGTCGAGAGTGACGTGGCTGGAGTCCATCCTCTGTTTTTTTCCTTGTATTATCATAATTTGTTTTATTCCACTATATTACGTCCTCTAACATTTGGTACCTTATAACAATACTTTTGGATTGTAACTTTCGATTTTCGCACTCTGATCTGTATGACTTGTGTTTGCTAATGAACAATGTTTTATTAATGATTTGTACTTGATGATCAATCTTGTTTAGCCTTAGCACTTAGTGTCGGGCTGGTAAGAGTGAACCGATCTGGTACTAAATGTGGCGGTAATGCCCCCGAATTTACAGTTTTATCTATTCGTTTCCGCTAAACTCTTTTAAATTAAACAAAATTCTTCAGTAGTAAATTTGGGGGTGTTACACCACCGGCTGACCACCTTTAGCATCAGTTTGCCACCAGTGAGTGATCCTCTCCGAATGATGAAGTTCCACCACCCTTTACCAACATTCTTTTGGCTGAATTTTTTTGTATATTTACCCAAAACCCTAACTTTTTTTGATTAATTTTGAAAGAATGGGATTTATTTAAGCTATCTTAGTTGTTTAATTAAGTACATATGTATTGAATGATTGAATTGGATGGGATAATTGTGTGGTGTATGTTGATTTTTGGAATTTGTAATTAGTGACCCGATTATGTCTGAATATCTCAAATTCATTCAATTAAGCTATTTTGGGTAATTTGATTATACATTATACTTTGAAATATACTTAGTTTCATATTGGAATTGTCAATTTGAGAAATTTGTGTGAAATTAAATAGAATTTGATTTTTAGGTAAAATCTTGCCGATTTAAATTGAATTGTGCAATTGTATTGTTTTATTAAATTAATTATACATTTTGGAATAGAATATGTTTATTTTCATTTCAAAATAGTCAATTTAAATATATGGGCAATATTTGACTGGATTTGCGGTCCAAGCTTAAAAACCCTAATGATGTTAAATTAGGTATTTCTTTATTATTATTAATCAATTGTGTATACAATATGCTATAAAATAGGTCTAAATGCATTTCTAAACATTCAATTTAAGTAAATTAATAAAATTTGAATGTTATTATGGAAATTATCCTTTATATAGTTGTTTCTTCTGAAATTGATTTTATAGAATTATTTGAAATAACTTTAATTTTAATTTTAACACGTTCAATTTGGATTAATTTTTTTGAATTGTTTAGATTTGTATGTTGGGCTTCAAAACCCTAATTTTTGGGAATAGCTTCTAAAATCAATTTAATTGAGTTAAAATCAGCTAGCTTTGATTTAAAATCAATTAAATTAAGTTTTTAATTCATTATTTGGATCAATTCTATGAAATTGATTGATTTAACATTTTGGGTTGCAAACCCTAATTATGTAAGTGATTTTTGATAAAATTTACTTACTTTCTATTATTTTATGTTTTGAATAGTTTTTCTAATCTAGTATTTACATTTTCTATTAGTGATCTAGGAAGATGCTCTAGTAGATCTTGAAAGCCTAATGTGTATACTAGTTTATACTTTTTTGTTTCTCTTTGGTCATTTTGCTTAAGGTGTTGATTTGGTGATAGGTTGCTTGTATTATTTGTGGGTTTATAGATCTTTTCTAGGGCTTTTGAAATGCAAGTGCTCAAAGCTAATGCTGTATAGTGTAAAGTACTTGGTTTTTCCCTTTTGTGTCTATAATGGCTTAACATTCTTTTGGTTTTTGGTGGAGCTAGAAAGGAGGACTAAATTGGTACTAGGAGAATGTTTTAAATTTTCTTATTCTATCTTAGTCATTTTAGATGATATTTTATCTTTTACTCATAATAGGGGGTGTATGGAGCATTAGGTCTTAACAACCCATAGAGTAGGTTATTACTTTAATTTTTGTTCTTTAATAATCATATTTGGTTGGTGTTTATGTCTCCTTGAGTTTTTATTATGGTTAACAATAATTAATAAAAAGGGGTTGGATATAATTATGAAAATGATATAAAATGTGTAAAAGATTTCACATGGTTGTAAATTATTGATTCCTCTCTCATTAGAAGTTATCTTCCCTTTTAAGCTATTCTGGCTTATTGATGAAGTTAGGGAGGTTAACACTTAATTGGTTGTTGAGTATCAGTGGTGGTATAACTTTTTCTTATTAGAAATTATTATTGCTTTGTGGTAATGTGGTAGGAAATTATTTCTTGTTGGTTTTTAGAGAACATGGTTGTACGTAATGGTTGTTAAAAATTAGTAAATCTATAAAATACTTCTTGCTAGAATAATTGTTTGAATAAAAGATTTTGTTTTATTTTTTGTTGATCATATTCGAATCTAAAACCATATCTATCTCTAATATTGTGTGTTAATGTAGCTATATTATCTTTTTTTATTAGTTCAAAATATGCAATATAATTTTTTTTATAAACAATTCTTCTTTTACGATCGAATGCCATATGTGCATAATGGTACTCTTATATATGATTTTTTGATATATTTATCTACATTTGTCTAGTTGGAGTTTGAGTGTTATCCAAATTTGTTGATTGAATTTCTTTGATGAATGTCAATTGGGCTTTTAAAGCACAATTATAGAAATTTATCAATCTATCTTTTTCCTACTGAATTGGTTGGTTGTTATCATTTTTTAACCTTCTTATTAATTTTAAAATGTTGTCTCTGTATGTTACCTTGTTTAATCATGGTTTAATTAATGCAAAAAAAACAGACACACACTTCATCAAACATGTAGGGGACACTATACAATCATCTTATATTGGTTTAAGTATAATTATAATATATAAAGCCACACACATCATGTGGTAAAAAAACCCAGTCTTCATTATTAACTTGTGTCCTTATTTTTCTTATTATTTTGATATCTCTGCTTATTAAAAACTATGCAAGAACTTGGTTTCATTGATGTATTTAATGATAATAGTTGGGTGAAACTAAGGATAGTAAAAACTACTTATAAAAGAGCTTTAGATACATTCCTTGACTATGCATATGCAACCTCGGTCACTAATGGAAATAAGATTGCTTTTCCATGCTCAAATTGTGCAAATATTTTTTATCATGAAAGAAATGTGGTTAGAGGTCATATTATAATGAGAGAAATGGATATAGACTATCAATGGTGTGTTTGGATTTTTCATGGGGAATAAAGGGGCAATGAAGATAATGAAATTTTAGATTTGGGGCTTGATGATGATATGGGGTTTGATGATGTGCATTATGGTTCATGTGATGATGTTCTTGAGGTGGCTGGAGATATTTTTGAATTTCACAGGGCAAGTAGTAGTTGTCCAGGTTCTAATGAAGAAACTGATGCACTTTTTAAGTTAACTGAAGATGCAAGGCAACCCTTATATCCCAATTGTGAAGATTTTAGTAAACTCTCCTTCATTGTTGAAATGTATTATCTGAAATTTTGATATGGAGTGACTGATGTTGCCTTTGGTGCCTTTGTGAAATTTTTTAAAAGAGCTCTTCCTAAAGAATCAACATTGCTAAACTATTATAGGCAAATGCAGTGGATTATAAAAGAAAACTTGGACTTGGTTATGAGAAAAGTAATGCGTGTCCAAATGATTGTGTACGTTTTAGGAAGGAAAATATTGATTTAGATCATTATGCAATTTAAAATGCTTTAAGATGGAAAGTTTTTTTTTGGTAATTTTTAAGATGGAAAGTTGCTAATGATGAAATTGTGGTGAAATTAGATAGTGGAAAAAGATTCCTTTAAAGGTATTACAACACTTTCCTTTGATCCCAAGGCTTAAAAGATTGTTTATCTCATAAAAAATAACCCCTTTAATGGGATGGCATGAGGAGGAGTGAAAACAAGCTGGTAAGCTTAGATATCTAGAAGACACTTATCTTTAGAAAGATTTTGATGCTAAGTACCCAGAGTTTGCTAATGATTCAAGAAATATCAGGCTTGGCTTGACAAGTGATGGGTTCAACTCATTGGGTATGATGGGTACTCAATATAGCATTTGGCTAGGTGTATTAATGATTTATAACTTACCTTAATGGTTATGTATGAAACAATCATACTTTATTCTTTCATTACTTATACTTGGCCTAAAGGCACCTAAGAATGACATTGATGTTTTTCTTGAACCATTAGTTGATGAATTAAAGGATTTTTGGGAGGTAGGATTAGAGAATTTTTATGCCTCAAAAAATGAAACATTCTCTCTTCATGGTACCTTGATTAATACCATCAATGACTTTCCAACATATGGCAATTCGTCAAGATGGAAAACTAAAGGAAAAGTTGCACGCCCACATTGTAATATAGATATTTTCTTTGAATATTTTATGGGAAGCAAAAAAATATGTTATATGGGCCATCATCACTTATTGGATTCTAATCACATGTTTCCTCATGACAGAAGAGCCTTTAATGGAAAAAAAAAAACTCAAACCTCCATTTACATCATATTCTAGGATAGAATTGTTATACCAAATGGATGGAATTCATGTCATATTTGGAAAAGCCCCTCATACTCATAATAAAAATGAGAAGGGAGGATAAAAAAAGGCCTTAGAAGAAGAGAAGCATATTCTTCCAACTTCCATATTAGGAACATCTTCTACTACGCCATAGCTTAGATATATTACATGTGGAGAAGAATATTTTTGATAATTTACTTGGCACACTTTTAGGTATTGAAGGGAGAAATAAGGATACCTTACAGTCAAGACTTGACTTGTAGGTAAAGGATATAAGGCATGGGCTGCATCAAATTGAAATAGAAGATAAAATATATATACCTCCAACATGCTTCACATTAACCCAAAAATAAAAGGAGGAAAGACTAAGCATATTAGGTTATGTGAAAGTATCGAATGGATATGTTGGAGACATCAGAAAGCAAATTGTTGATGGAAAAATCTCTGGCTTACAAAGTCATGATCATCACATCATAATGCAACAACTATTACCATTGGATTTAAGAAAAATGCGGAACAAGGATGTGAGTAAGGTGTTGATTCAGCTAAGTAATTAGTCTAAGGAACTTTGGTTGAAAAAGGCAACGACCCAAGACTTAGAGATATTAAAGGATCCCATTACTCTCACACTTGGCCATATAGAACAAATCTTTTTTCCTTCTTTCTTTGACATCATGGTGCACCTAGTTGTTCACTTGGCTAAGGAGGGAATCATTTTAGGTCTAGTATTTTACCATTGGATGCATCCTACGGAAAGGTATCTACATTCTAGTATTTTATTTATTATTTTTTATAGAAGATCAAGCTTATGGTTATATTATGTTAGTAATATTATGCTAATGTTACAAGCATTTGAGGAGGTTGAACATGTATGTTAGTAATAAAAGTCATCCTAAAAGATCAATTGTAGAAGGATATATTGCAGAAGAATGTCTAAAATTTTGTTCTAGATATTTGCCTAATGTTCAAATAATGAAAAATAGGTCAACACGAAATGATTATGATGATGGTAATGAATTGCATAATGGGTTGCCTATATTTTCCTTAAAGTCTCGTGCAATGTCAAAGAAGAAAGACGTGCAACTAGAATATATGTTGATTGAGGAAGCACATAGTTATGTGCTTGAAAATTGCGATGAAGTTGAAGTATTTGCACAGTAAATCCTAATTCTATTTGAATAATTTTTTTAATCATTTCATATGTATTTCTAACTTTATCATTTGTTCCCGGAGAGCATTATGATATCCTAAGAACAGAATACCAACACATGTCCAATATGATTAATGACATCTATAGAAGAAAGTTCCCTAAATTCTTTGCAATGAATGTATGTCTATAATTATATTCATCATGTTTATATCATTATTTATACATATTTTCATTCAATGAGTGTTATTAATTATTAGGTCTTCAAGAATCTACCAAATGAAGCATGTGTTTTAGAAGATTTGAAAATTCTTACTATTACTTTAAGCATGTGGATAAAGATAATGACTAAAATAACTTGCAATAGATACAAGTGGCACATGAAATTCATTGATAAGAGGAGTGTAACTCAAAACTCTATAATTTTAGTCAATATAAACACATATATTGGGAGCATGTGATACTATGGTGTTTTGACAAAAAAATTTGAGTTGACTTATATTTGTGGAAGAAGTGTTATTTTTTTTCAATGCCATTGGGTGGATCCTAGTATTGGAGTTAAAGAGAACAAACTTGGATTTAGTCTTTTTAATTTAAAGGCCATTATGAAAATAAATGAACCTTCTATCCTAGCATCTCAAGCATTGTAGGTGTTCTATACTCTAGATTCTATAGAAAGAAATTGGGATGTTGTCAATGTCACCAAGGCATGAGACTTGTTTGAAATGGAAGATGATCTCACACTTGAAGTGGATCATAGACAAACTAGCATGCCTATTGATTTAGGTGTAAATGATTTTACTATTACTAGAGAAGAAGAAGAAGAAGAAGAAGAAGAAGAAGAAGAAGAAGAAGAAGAAGAAGAAGAAGAAGAAGAAGAAGAAGAAGAAGAAGAAGAATAAGAAGAAGAAGAAGAAGAAGAAGAAGAAGAAGAAGAAGAAGAAGAAGAAGAAGAAGAAGAAGAAGAAGAAGAAGAAGAAGAAGAAGAATAAGAAGAAGAAGAAGAACCTTTCTTTGTTATGACGGAAGGCAATAATGATAATGAATAAGTTGAAGAATATAGTACCTAAAGTGATGAAGAAGATGAAACTTTATATGATTATAATACTTAGTAGTGTTAGAAATTTGTATCTTTGTCTGATTTTGGTTATAATGTTATAAATGTAATTTTATGTTTATGTGTTTTAGTTATGAAGATTGTGTACTTTAAGTTTTTAATATTATTTACTTTTATTATGCTTAAATATATTTTATATTGTCTGTATTTTAATATATCTAATTGACATTTGTAATATAGTATTTTGAATGAAAATATATACTAATTCTACTTTATCTGTTATTAGATTGTCATGCCGTGTTTGGAACAATTAGAGGTAAATATTTCATTCTTTTTTATTTTCTTCTTTTATGTACTTTCATTATCTTAGCAATATATATGGTACTGGTTGGATAAAATTTATTTTTATTATGATAGTTTTTTATTTCTAAGTTGGATATGGAAATATAATTAATTAAATACTACTTCTAATTTTTATGTTACTAGGTTTCCATGTCGTCTTTGCAAAAGGAATCGAGTAAGAAGAAAGTGACTACAACAAGTCAAGGATAATTATAGGTAAATTTTTCACTATTATTTCTTTATTTTCTTCTTTTGTTTGTTTTAATTTAGTAGTATTAAATATGGTTATCAGTCCATATTTCTTCATAATGTTTTTGTCATTTTTTTTATAAGTAAGTGAATTCATTACTGTTGAGTTGATCAACTATATCAAAGCTCTTAGCCAATAGTTACAAAAGATGAAAGGACTTTACATGAATTGTCATTATATGTATAAATGCTTCTAAGTTTCTATATGTTGTTCAAAGAACACACAAAGGTCATCAATGAACATTCCCTACACATCAGCAACATTATCATCTTTTATTTGTTTTCAATTTTTTAATAGCATAATTAGTTATTAGCATGTTGTTTGTAACTAATTTTTCATGTAGCTTTAGGTTGTACCACTAATAATTCATCATTATTGTTGTATTGTTTATTCATGAAGTTATTGCTACAACATTTGGAATTCCAAAACATCTAAATTGAGGACAACCAATTGAATCAATAGGACATACTCCTATGCTAAAGAAAGTGATCATAATTGATCCATCCATATATTCATCAATTAAACACAAACTATTCACACCTATGTCACTAGAGGAAGGATCTCCAAGAGCTAAATTTGGTATATATTTACTTATATTATGTTTAATTACTACATTCAGTAATCTAAGACATGAGTTTATTCTATGTTTTTTTTACATTCAATTTCTTTCAATTACGAGGGTGAGAAAGGATAAAATATATGAAAACTAAAAAGAAAACATACATTAATAGGTGGTACATGTTACTTAGTCACATGGGTAAGTTTAAAACCATATTTGTATGGTAATAGATGGTCCAATAATGTATGAAAATTACTAAGGAAAAAACATTCAATAGTAGAAATTTATTATTTTATTTCTTTTAAGATTATTGCTAGCATTTATTTTTATTTTTTTCTTATCTTTTAAGGGGAACATCATAGACAAGAATCTTCATGCTCAAATATTAATAGTCTAAATGAAATGATAGTGCAATATCCTTTGAGAATTCCTAATATTGACATGTGTAAGTCATATAATTCTATATGTTATAACTTTACTTTGGCATTTATTAACACCGACTACATGCTAAAAATGAATAACTTAGTTAACCTTTTATTATTATTGTTAGGCAAACGACATAGTCCTAGGTGTATCCACTCTAACAATGTGTCAACAATAATAGAAGTCAAAGATGGTTCACAAATTAGTCATGAAACTTTAGGTGGCTAGAACTGTAACACCCCTAAATTTACTACTGAAAAATTTCGTTTAAATCCAGAGGTTTAGCGGAAGCGGAAGATTTAAAACCGTAAACTTGGGGTTATTACCGCCACACTTAGTACCAGACCAATTCACTCCTACCGTTCCGATACTAAGTGCTAAGGCTAAACTAAACAATCATTAAGTAAGAATCATCAAAACATAGGTACGTAGATAACATAGGTCATTCACAAAAACACGAGTCAACAACAATTAGAATATCGTTTAGGAATACAACTTAAGAGTATGGTTTCAAAACAAGAAGCGTAGTATGAAATATCGCTAAATAAAACAGATCCCAAGGGACCAATATCCGGATCGCCTACTCACTCAAGTCAAGCCGTCCACCCCACAATTAGTAACCGATCAAACCTGCATAGGAGGTCTGCTCCCCACCATCGGTGGATCATCACGGGACCCATTCAATCAAGGTAGTATCAGTACGGGTCCAATACTGAGTAAGGCTGCAGGTGCGCTAAGGCCAAGCATACAATCTTACCACATAGCATACATAGCACAATCATATAGACAACATGCAATAACCAGCAAGATAAGGCCTGAATACTTTTCTCGTGACTTATTCTTATTTCTCATTAATAATACGTTCATTCCACACGTATTCTTTAATAGTCCATGTGAGTGCGGGAACCCCACTATTATAGCCGGTGGAACGGTCACGAGGGCCATTAATAATAGTAATATTGTTAATAATGTTAATACTAATAATTATTAAAATTAAGATTAAAGTTAAGTATAATAAAAGTTAGGGTTCAAAAGGGGATGTTAGAATTAGTAAGAAAGTAAGAACATTAATAATAGAGACAATAATAATGTAATAATGATAATAATAATAATAATAATAATAATAATAATAATAATAATAATAATAACAATAATAATAATAATAAAAGTAATAATAATAATGATAATAATAATAATAATAATAAGTATATTAGTATTAATATTAGTAGAAAATAGTAGCAGTTATATAAAAGGGGTATTAGGGTTTGGATGAGTGGAGAACAACCTAGGGTCGGTGGTGGTCCGGCGGCGGCGCGTGGCGGCGACGGCGGCGACGGTGGAGGAGGAGAAGAGAGGAATAGATGGAGGTGGTGGTTAGATGGGTGGAGAAAAGGGGAAGTTTGATGTGGGGGAGGAGATAGTAGGGAGAGGGGAGTGGAATGAGGGTGGTGGAGAGAGAGGGAGCGCGGCGGCCGAAGGTGGAGGAGGGTGGTGGAAGATGGTGGAGATGGGTGGAGAAAGAGGCAGGGAGCAATGACGGTATGAGCAGGTAGGGGAGGACCTGCTGGTTACTTTGGGAGGTGGAACGGGGGTTGATTACGGCGGAGGTGGCGGTAGAGGGTGGCGCAAGGCAGCGGCGATGTTTTTTTTGGGCAGGTACCTTCGCATGATCGTGGTGGCTTGTGCGGGGTAGGAAGGGAAGCGACGGTTGTTTGACTGCGTGGGGGTGGTGAAAGGAGAAGTTTGGCGGGTAGCGGTGGTCTTGACGGTGGCTGTGGGTGGCGGAAACGACGTCTGTTCTGGCGGCGGTGAGGTAGGGTTTCAGCAAGGTCTAGAGGGAGGGATTTGCTGTGGCCGTTCGGGAGGGGGTATTTATAGGCCATGGGGAGGAAGACGACAAAGAAGGCAGGACACACGGGCAGGTGTGCAGGTGGCCGGTTGGTGCAGGTCTTGCCATGGCAGGTTGGGTCGGGGAAGGGGAGAAGAAAAGGGAAAGAGATGGGCACGCGAGAAGGGGAGAGAGGGACTTGGTCGGGGTCGAAAAAGGGAAAGAAAATGACGGGAAGGGCAGGGGAGGACGATCAGTGCTGGGCTGGTGGCTGCTGGCGAGATTCGGGGTTGTAGGGTCGAGTTGCAGGTCGGGGTGCAGGTCAGGGAGGAAGAAGGAAGGGGAAAGGAGGAGGACCAGTGGTCTAGGGGAGGAAAAGAAAAGGAAGGGGGGAACCGGCCGGGCGGAGGGGTTTATTTAATCTGTAAGTCAAACGCGGCGTATTGGGGGTTGTGGGAGGAAAATGCAGCATCGAGTCGTAGGATGGCAACAGTCATAAGGTCGTTAAGCGTGACGCGGCGTTTCGACGGTTCTAAGGGCAAAACGCAGCATACGGGGCGCACGGTGGTTGGCGTCGCATGGTGCCGGGCCGTGGGCGAGAAGAAGGAAGGAGAGGTAGGTTTGGGCGGGGCGAGGCCCAACTTCGGTGGAAGAGTGAAAAAAAAAGAAAAAGGGAAAAAGGAAAAAAAAAGATTTATTTAGGATTTTGGATTTTGCATAAATTATTTAGAATATTTTTGGGCTATTTAGAATATTAATATTTAGAAAATATTAAATAAATTCCTTTTTTGCTTAGTTTAGACTATTTTAGACAAATTTCCTTAACCTCCATGCTAATTAAAAAAAACCTAAATGTTCTTCCAATTAAATTCTTTATTATTTTCCTCTTAATTTACCTTAATTAATTCTCTAAATTTTAATAAATGAATTGATATAATTGATTTTCCTAATAATTTCTTATTTGGCCATAATTTCAAAAATTAGGATTTTGGGATATTTCAAGAACACCATAAATAGAAGAATATTTTGAGGTACGAAGCCCATAAACAAAAAGGGTCATGGATGTAACAAGACTAAAGTGTTAAAGAAGGTTGAGTATGTGGATGTCAATGAACATCTTCAACCAATTAATGATTCAGCCAGACAATTATCAACACCTATAGGATACTTGGCAAGGGATCCTAGATGGTTGCCACTTGATTGTTGGGATTGGAGAAATATGGATAGAACATATCTAGATTCAATTTAGGAGGAAGCAAAGGTACATTATCACATCATTTACTTTATTAGCTTTCTTATTTATGAACATGTCCACCCATCCCTTACATTCCATGATCGAAAATACTAGAAAATACTATACTACTACTACACTACCAATTGAGTTGAAAGCTTGGCCTTAAATTTCTCATCTATTATTTATGAATTTGCTATAATTATAGTTGAGAAGATATATATATTATTAACTTAATAACTAAGAATAGAGTGTATGATATAATCAAAAACATTTTTACTACTTGTATAGGTATTAAGACTTGATAAGCTACAATACATTGCATTTCTATCAAATATTCATACATATTATAGATGATTTCACTTATGAATATATTATGTGGCTCTCTAAATTACTAGTTTCACATTCTCTATCTCCAATATTTTTAAGTCAAAATATTATTTTTAGAAAGCTTTGAAATACCCTCATTGTCTAGTTTTTTTTTATATGAACTTAGATTAATATGATTAAGTTAAATGCATATGTGTTTTTGGGGAAAACATGTTGATGATTATTATTAAAAGGAGGATGAAAAGAATGACACTAAAGATGAGAATATAGAAGATTATGTTTGATGTATTGGTAAAGATACTTTTGTAAGTCAGCTTATGAAGATGGTTGATGCTTGTGTTTGTTAGCATATGAAGATCAATGTTTTTGTATATCAAATTATTAAGATGCTTGGTGCTTTTGTATATATGTCAGCTAACGAAGATGCTCGGTGCTTTTGCTTGTCAACTTACAAAGATACTCAATGCTTTTGTATGTCGGTGTATGAAGATGTTTTTGTATAATAGCTTCTGTTGCAAATTGTATATTGTACTTACATGACTATTATGATTTTGAGAGCTAAATAATGAACTATTTTATACTACACAAGAATATTTATATATGGTGTAGGTAATTTTATATCAAGATAAATTGTTACTATAGGTTAATATTGTTACTACATATGGATATTGTGGTAACACCTAATATCAATAAATCTTGTGCGTTTCAGTAAAGGTTTTACCAACAGATATATATATATATATATATATATATATATATATATATATATATATGGGGTTAAAATATATATAACCAACAAAATATATGTTGGCAATAGTTTTTAGTAACTAATATAATATTGTATTTGATACTTTTAGTCACCAATATGATTGTATAGTCAATTCTTTTTTATCATAGATATAATTTTGTGGGTAATACCTTTAGTCATAGATATTATTTTGTGGATAATAGTTTTAGTTACAGATATTGTTTTGTGGGTAATACATTTAGTCACATATATTATTTTGTGGTTAATACTTTTACTTACAGATATAAGTGTGGGCATAAGCTTACTAACAGATAAATATCTATAGGCATTATCAATTATTCTCAATAGATCATACATATCTATGGGTAAAAATTTGAAGTACAAAGTTTTTATCTATAGTTTTATCACAAAAAAAAATTATGTTGGTAAAAGCTTTTGCCAACAAGAAAATAGCTTTTATCGAGATATAAGGCCATGTTGCCACAAATCATTTATTTTAAAATGAAGTGTTCCACTTGTTGGTAAGGTTAGGATACAAGTTAGTTACCTGTTAGGGTAGAGGGCTGGTGAATGTGTTACCCAACAAAAAGGGTGATCAACATGTTAGTTTGGGCTTGTCACACGAGTGAAACTAGGAGCATTTACTCATTGACTTGTCTTACTCCCCTTCATATTGAGATAGAATAATATCTTTCAAACCTCCAAATTTATCAAAAAAATGCTAAAAAATTTTTACTAAACAATGTTGAATCTATGTATATAATAAATAATTTAAGTAACTAATATATAAATTTCAACAAATCAAGCTCCTAATCAACCGTTGCAATATAATTCTGAAAATAAGCAATTTTGACCAAAAGCTTAGCAATCAATTAGTGTATTATATACAAAATAACTTTTATTTGAATCTCTTTCACAAAAGATCTAGTTTTTTGCCTTAAATTGATGGAAGAGAATAGTTGAAGTGGGAGGAGAAGAGAGAACAAAAATATTAATGGGATTGAAGGTGGTGGAAATTAAGAAGGGTAAAAACGAAACAGAAAATAAATTCGAAGGTATGTATTGAGTAAAAGGGATACGTAAGAAGAGGTGATGATTAATCTTTCCATGACAATAAATTTCAGATCTGTTTGCAACATGCCTCACATGCAGATAATGGATTATGCTATCCTTTTAGATTCCTACTTTAATACTATGCGCATTCGGTTTGTATCAGCCACTACTAGTAGTATTATAATGGCTTCAGAGCTCCTTCTATATAAAAGAAAATATAAATGATCTGCCTTTTCTTGTCATATGAGATATGATTGACCTCATCTTCCACCTCCACCGACCGACCAGTTGCGCATGTTGCCACATGCCAAAAGCCGGCAGCGCCTTGAATGATCGCCCTTTCCCTGTCTAGTGATTGGAGTCTCAAAACTCGACGGTGTCATTTATTTATGGAAAAATTTCTTTTTATTATATTTAGGTGAAATTAATTAGTTAAAAATTAAAATAATTTTAAAATATTTAATTATAAGTATAAAATATTATGTACATATAATTACATTAATATATACATCTAATTATATATAAATATACAGGTAATATTCTCTATATATACATGTATATTAGAGTACTAAAAAAATTAAACTAAATACTAAATAGATTGACCAACTTTAATTATTTTGGTCTAAGTAGACCATCTATTTTTCCCTTTATTTATACTACAGTTCAATTTTTTGTACCATTTTTGTCGTCCTTTTCTGTATTTGTTTATTCTCTGGTGTAATTTCCTAGAAAGGGCGATGGAGTTTCGGTTCAAGATAATATAATCTAATGACAAAATCTAGTGTAAATTTTATACGTAAAATAATTTTGTAATTAGATGGGCTTAAATCTTAATAAAGAGAATTATGGAAATGTATTTTCGTTGAGTTTCGTTTTCGTAGGCAGAAAAATGATATTTTAGTATCAACACGATCCATTGATGCTCTCCTCTAACACTCCGTGGTGATATGCCGAAGAACGGACTGAAAAATTATGTTGTCGGATCAAACCAGGTGCTTGTGCCAACGAACTTGGCAGTGCTCTCCTCTAAATGCTCCAGCTATTTTTGACCATTTTTTAATAATTTATATATATATAAATATCTTTATATTTTATATAATTTAATATGTATTTTTTATTAAAAAAAATTTAAGTTAAGAGATAAATATTTTAAAATAGTTAGTTTAAATTTTTAAATAATATTTTAAGAATAAAATATTATAAATAATGTCTATTAAAAAAATTAAAAAAATTAATAAAGATATTAAATATGATTATAAAAAATAAAATAAATAATATATATATATATATATATATATATATATTAAATAGATCCTGATCGGATCTAGATGTAGTTAAATATTTATATAGACCTAAATTTATTCTAAATTTAACAGATTTAAAAATTATAAATTTAAGTCTTTTAAAAATAAAACGGATCTATTAAGCTCGAATTGGTACGGATTCATTTGTCATTCCTGTCCTGACCCATCATGTTGGCGCCGCACGGCCATGTTGATCTGTTCTTACACAAATTTTCATCCGCGGCCTCTATCTTTTCGGAGTTTTACCTTTAGAGCTACAAACACGTTAATTTCTCAGTCTAGTTTTGTATTCATTCACAAATACATCAATTGTACAATTCACTATTCCTTTTGCGGCAAATGAAAGTTCTTGAATTACTACTACAAAATAAGGATTTAATATGAATCGTTAAGGCTTGTTAGAAACCATTAATAAATTATCTGTTGTTAATATTTTAATAACGGTTAAGATCTATTATCCAAAATTTTAAAATTAGCACATAAAAGTTAAAACAATTATCAAAAGTCATTTGTAACAATAATTGTGTTTGAAAAGCCATTTAAAAAAATTAATGGTGTTTTACAAATAATCATTATTAATTTTTTTCCAAGTGTAAATGGTGTAATTTTAGAAACACTTGTTAACGAAAATCGTTTTTATGAGAATTTTTAATAAGATTTTTCTTAATAAATGCTATTAAAACCTCTCCCTAAAAATTTTTTAGTTTTCTTTTAGCTCTCATACATAGATATATGCTCAAGATATTTCAAACTTATAAATTTCTCTAGAAATAACAATTTTGAAGAATATGCTCACAAAATGAGTATCCTAAGCTACGGATACATCTAAGTAACAAAAATAAAATGTATGTGTTCAACAAATTACATAACACTACAATTAAAACATGTCCATTATCTTTTCCCATATTCTCCCATTCTTGTGAGCATCCAAAAACCATGTTGCTCCTCAAATTCAATCTTTACCTCCCAATTAACAATGACCTTATGACTCTAGTTAAACATGACAAACTAATCAAGATCCATAGTCTCAACTTTGATCATAAATACGAAGGAAGTTACTATATATAATACTCATTCTAGTCAAGCATTTATACATTCGAGTGAAACATGCTCTCCCCCAATAAATATGTAGCAGAAAAAATAAGGAAGTTTAAAGAATATATAGACAAATTAAACCTTAAACTAAAACTTAAAACATGTAATACCCCTTCTTAAAATCCTTCAAAATATGCTTAAAATTATGTTGTTATAAAATAAATTAGTTTTATTTTTTGAAAATGGCTTGAAATTCTAATAAAATGTGAATTTTAGGTATATCAATCAAATGGTTTGCCTAATCAATCCATTGGTGCGTCTTGAGACTTATAATTTTGTTCTCGACATAACATCTGGCTGGTTTTCTCAAACCAATTAATTGGTTATCCTATGATTTTATATCATTTTATGATTTTGATTCAAATCTCTTTATAATGTTTATGAAAACTTTCAATTAGAATCCATTTGTGCTAATAAGCATATCTTGGTGCATTGTGTATTACCCTAAATTTTTATGAAGTTGTTAAATAATAAATTATGGCATTTGTTGATGTTTGATTTTGATTTAGAACTATAATTGAGTTTTGAGAAATGTTGGATTTGAATAAGCTATGGCAATGTTATAACTTGGGTTTCAGGCAAACCGATCAATTGGTTTTATGAACCAATCAAATGGTTTGTCGTTCTAGCCAAACAGTTTTGCTCTACTAAATCAATCAACTTGTCGGAGGAACCATTGGACTAGTTTGTAGAATAATTAACTTGTTTGTTGAGTTGTGTATATTTTCAAAACTTAATTTTTCAAAAAGAAACTCTTTATACAAAAATGAAACCTTGATAATCCCATTCCAAATTATTCTTAAAGGTTCTTAGCCTTTCTTAATATTTATTTGGCTCGAAATTCTACCTCAAACTGATCTGAGAAGTTCAATTGGGACAATTGAGGGGTAATGTGACTTCAACTTTATCTTCTTCCATCTCTCTCATCTACACACTCCTAAAATCATTACATTGATTATAGGCCTGATTCTGCTTAGCTGGGAGATTCCTCCTACACTAATTTTCCATTTTCCCTCTTGTGTTTTGTATTTTTGGGCTAAATCAACCTACACATCTCCATAATCACAATTTCAGAATTGGAAGAGGTTAGCCTATCTTGGATAAAATCCACCATTCAACTCAAATTTGAATTGTAGGAATTAGGGTTTTCAATCTATGTCTGACCACACTTGCTATTGTATTGATTAGTTGGCTATAAATAACCATAATTTCCCCTTTTATTCACTTTTTTTCAACCACCAAAATAATCCAACCCTCATTTGACTGCATGATATTTCTTTTAAAATTTGAGGCTTGATTAGTTTCCCTTCACTCTTCAAATCCTTTCTCTAGCTTCTTCTTGTTTATCCTAAAATAAGGGAAGGTTAGATTTAAGAGAAATTTGAGACACACTTTTCTGGAGAAAATTTCCACTATTTTGCTCTTAGCTTAGTGAGTCATTTTCTTCTTCTAATTTTATCTTTGATTTATGAAAGTACATTCTAAAAATTCGAAAGCTTTGCCACTATTTCTATGGTTTTGAAAGTTGAAGATTTTTATAGGTTGAGTTTTCCTAATTAAGGGAAGTTTTGCCTACGGCGAGTAAGCCATTATTAATTATGAAATGTTACTTGGTTAAGCTTATATGTTATGAAGTCTTTAAAGTTCTAATTTTATATGTTGGTCTGAGTATATGCTTTTCAAATTTGGTATTAGTGGATTAAGCCATAAAATTTAAGATGAATGCATGATTTTAGGGAAAACTAGGTTATGCTGATTAATTGGAAAATGTGCAATTATAGTTAGCGAGAAAGTGTTAATGTGATGTCTACCCATGTTTCAATATGGTATGGTAGATATTTTTAAGTATGATCTTCCTGAAAATATCCTGTTTTTTGCTATTTAACAACAAATCGATTGACTCATTTGGTGTAATTGATTGAATGGTCCTTAGAATAGTTGACTATTTGACCCATTAACTTGTAGGTTTGTGGTAACCTTAGTCTTTCTCTCTACTTAAACTCATTTATTTGTTTGGTAGAATTGATTGATTAGTCTATGAAAAATTGACTAGTTTGTATAAACTAATCGACTGATTCAAGGAATCCCTAGGATTGACTAAGCTAAAATAATTGACTAGTTGACCCAAACCGATTATTTCGCACAACTGATCGACTGGTTCATACAACCGATTGACTAGTTTGGCTAATTTGTATGATCTTGGTTTCTCAACTTCGATATGCTTTGAGATAGTGCTTAACATTGTTATATGACTATTTAATAGGTTTACCATATCTGTTGACATGTATTAACAATCTAACGTATGGATTATGTGAATCATGAAGCATGATATGCTTAGTGGTCATTATAGAAGTCTTAATGGGTAAATTCCACACATATTTGGAAATAGTAAGGGTTAATATGGAATGAGCATATGGATGTCTCATTTGTATATTATTTGAGACTTGCATGATAATGTAACCACAAGAATAATGTATTAATCATATAAAGTGAAAGATAATCGAGCAATGTATGGATCTAGGTTACCTAATCCTCGATTAGCTATTAGGGGTTATTTTACCTTCGGGTGTTATTGGTGCCTTCATGTTTTGATTTTAGGCACAATCATAGTAGATCTTAGTGCCTTACCTACTCTAGACACTGATGATGTACTAGAGTTTGGTTACCTAGGTGGTTTTTGTCTTTGGCATGGACTTATGTCTATTTGTGGTTTCTTGGCTTTAGCACAGACTTATGTCTATTGGTAGTTACTTAGATTTGTCTTAGACTTTATGTCCCTTGGTTTAGATAGGCTTTGATGATATATGAGACCATAAGTTAGTGCACTAGTCATACCTCGATGATGATGAAAAAAATTAGAATGAGTATTTGGATAATAATTGGAATAAGCATTTCATATAAGAATGTGGTTTAAGAAGAAATTAGAGTAGAAGAAAAGTAATGGTAATGTAGAAGATGGCCTATACATGAACTTATGTTCCTAGATGAATTTAACCATACTATTAATTGATTCATTCTACCTGCAACATGTATACCAACATCTATGATGTAGTACTAGGGTGTTGAGCATGATTAGTCGTATGTAGTATAAACCTTCTATGCCTAATGTGATCATGATAAAACATGTATCTTATTTGTATAAAGTATGCTTGAAAATTGTTCATCGGTCATATATAGATGTGTATGTTGTATGTTGGTAGCTCCATTAAGGAGGTAACTTAATTTACTTAGTATGAAGCATACTAATGTGGCTGTTTGCTCTATCACCTACTCATTCCCACGCGAAAAGGGACATGTGTAGGTTTTTAAGGGAGGGCTAGTAGTTAGCCAATCTTGTGTGGGGTATGGGTTCTGAGAGCATGGACATCCAAAGACTCTGAGAGGTCCTTGATGAACCAGAGTGTAGGGTTTCCTATATTTTGCTTTTCTATAATTTCAACCATGTACCCTTTTTTATTTTTCTTCCTTGCATTGTTGAATATTTTAGACCACTAAGATCTTGTACTTAGAAGTTTTCCTTTCTATATCATCTAACCAGTTATTGCTCACTCGGCTATTAGTTTATACAATTTTGGTTTCTTAGCCTTGTGTCTAGCATGGGACGGGCGGCATGTGCTTATACTATGTTAGGTATAGTGGGAAAAACCCATTTTTTTCCTAAGTGTTTATTAACTTTCCACTTCCACAAGGTTTTCTAAGCGAGTTTTTTTAAAAGGTGGAGGTGTTATAGGTTAGTATAAGAGAATTTGTTTTTAAACTTTATTTTCTCTTCTATCTCATACACAAGTTAGTATCAGATAAATTTTCTAAATTGTTCTAAATAATTTCCCAAATCCTTTAAGTATTTTGTTGAATGTAAATAATTTTTTAAACCTGGTATGTCCATGAATGAGAGTGGGTTGGGGAATGTGTTGTAGATAGATTTCCTAATGAATTGCGATGTTAGTCTTAATGCCAAGTGATTATTTGATTATGATTGTTCTTATCCTTTAGGAATTGATTACCACTACCTGCTATTACAAGTATATTGAGGCATTCATGGAGACTTCAGAGTCTATCAAGAAGGCTAGATTTGAGCACCATAACCATTATTGGTGTTTAGGAGGGCAGGACATCATTACCAAACAATCTTCAAGGGTTAGAAGAAGCCTAAAATTATGGAGAGATGGGTTAGGGGCATTGAGAACACCATCACCACATATGGTTGCCTTATAAATAAAAGGGTTTATGTGGCAATCTATTACATAAGGAGAAGCGAATATGCCTGGTGGAGAAGTGTCCAATGTAAAGGCAAAGAGCTTATAGGTTGGGAATCATTCCTTGATCCACTTCATACCCATTTCTACCCTACTTATCTCTATATGAAGAAGTACGAAGAGTCCATGACCTTATGGCAGGGAGACACGACAATAGAGGAGTACTAAAAGAGATTCATAAACTTTGTCCAATTTGTTCCAAAGGTGGTAGATAATGAGATGATGTAAGTTCACCATTTTATGATTGGCCAGGGAATTAGATATCAAGAAATGCTAGTGGGAGTTACTCTATCAGTAATGGTGGGAATATATGAGCAGGCTTTAGAGGCTTCCAAAGGCATCCAAGCTTGGAGTTTCCATAGAGGAGGGAAAAGAAAAATTGAAGGTTATTAGTGTGTAATCCCCCAAAATTTTAAAAGCCTATAATTTAATAAATAACTTTTTATTGAGATAAATTAGCTTTTAAATCTATTTAACTTAATTATTTTATGGATTTTTGAGTATATAAAATTGGATATAAATATTTAATAAATTAAAATAAATATTTTGTTATTTTATCATTCTCTTTTTATTTAAATAATTTTCCAAACTATTAATTTACTAAAATTATCCTTTTTCAACCCATATATTTTAATCATATTAAATTAAATTATTAGATAAATTTATTACCCAAAAATATTATATTTTATTATATTGCAAAATAAGTTATTTTTTCCCTTTTTCCTTTTCTTTTTTCTTTTTTCCTCTTCCTTCTCATTTTTCTCATTTTTTTCCATTCTTTCTATTTCCTTTTTTTCTTCCCTTGGGTTGCCTCTCCCCCTCGCACCTAGACTGCTGGCCCGCTCCTTCTCCTCCCTCTTCTTCCCCCGCGTGCGACGCTCGCTTGGACCAGCGCTCTTATTTTCTTTTCTTTCCTTTCTCCCCCGACTAGGTCGACCCACTCCTATTCCCTTTGCCCAGCCTAGCAGCTCCCCTAACTATTCTCCCTATCTCTCTCTCGCCCTTTTTCCTGCCTCACCTCGGCCCCGCCATCTCTCTCTCCCCTCGCCCATGCCCTTCCATTCCCTTCCTTGCCCCTTCCCTCTCCCTGCAACTCCCATTCCCCTACCACCCAACCGTCGCCCTATCGAGCCACCCTATCCCCTCCTTTCTCTTATTCTTCTTTTTCTTCTTCCCTTCTTGCCTCATTCTGCCATTTTTTTAGCCTCATTTGCCTTCCCGGACTTTCTTTCTCTTCCTTTCTTCTCCTCCCATCTCCCTCCTTGTTATGCTTCGCCGCCCTCATTCCGCAGCTGCTACCGCAGCACTAGCCACTTGCACCACCCCTTGCCACCCTCTACCTCACCCCTGAACCATCACATCACCCCTCGAGCCACCTTGTAGCCTCCTTCTTCCTCCTATCTTCTTTTTCTTTCCTTTTTCTCCCTCTCGGCAACCACCCTACACCGCCTCATTCCGCCACCTCAGTAACCAAACCAACCCTTGCAACCTTCTCTACCACCCCAATACCTCCTTTGGCCAAAACAACCACCTGCAGCCCTTCATTTTCCTCCTCCCTTTTCCTTCCTCCTTAGCCCCCTCCATCTCAACCCAACTTGACAGCCACCTTTGCAGCCTTACTGTTGCCGCTGCCCTTAGCCATCTTCAACCTATCCCCGACCACCACCTACATCCCCTCTCCACCTCTACACCCTTCCTTTGTCTTAAATCCTCCCCCATTTCCTAGCCCCAAATCCATAACCCAAAAAAACAACTCCCTCCTCCCATTCTTGCCATTTTGAGCCTCTTCCCTCATTCGTTTGCATGTAGCTCATGTTGCATGAGTAGTATGGGCTATTGCATGCCTTGTTTCTTTTGTTTAATAAGCATTAAGGTATAATAATATTTTAAGTTAGGTATTTTATTAATTAAGTGTTATAAAGTCTTATGCTTTGATTTTTATTATTTCTAATATAATAAATATTGATATGATTTTTAGATGTTGGTTTTGCTAAATAAAGCTTGAACCTTTAACTGGAATATTGATAAGGTTCATTTTTGTAGGAATTAAGGCAATCGCTAAATCCCACTTAAACGCATGGATAACGTATGTTAGCACATTAGGCTTTTTAATATGTTATTATGCTTGATATATGTTGTTTAATATAATATATGTAGTTTCTTATCTTGATTGATAAAAAGGGAGCATGTTAGATTATATGCTATTTATGGAAATATTGTTTAAGGTAAGAGTTTGGTTACTAATGAAATTTGTTAAGTATATATCCATGTTGTATTATGCTATTGTGATCTTTAATGCATGGTTAATATTATTGTAAGCCCTAGGGGTATTATAGTATTATGTCTTGTGCAAGAATGTGGCCTAATATGTATGGGTGTTAATGAGAATGGGGTGTTAATATTAATATTTCAAGTAGTGATAATAATTTAATATAAGTGGTGTAATAAGGGGCCAAATGGTAAATTGTTAGTAAAAAAGGGTAAGTTGGTAATTTTGGAAGTTAAGGGGTAAAATGGTAACTTTAGAAGTAAGGGAAAAAATGGTAATTTTGGAGGGAAGAACAAAATGGTAATTTGTGAGTAAAAAGGGTAAATTTATAATTTTGGAAGTAAAGGGTAAAATGGTTATTTTGGAACTAAGGGGTAAAATGGTAATTTTATAATTAAGGGGTAAAATGACAATTTTATAATTAAGGGGTAAATGGTAATTTTGTAATTAAAGGGTAAAATGACAATTATGTAATTAAGGGGTAAAATGGTAATTTTATAATTAAAGGGCAAAATGGTAATTTTATAAATTAAGGGGTAAAATGGTAGTTTTGTAATTAAAGGAAAAATTGGTAATTTTGTAATTGAAGGGTAAAATGGTAAACATGATGTTGACAAAATAATGGGTAATTTGTTAATTATAATAAAGGAAAAGGGCAATTCGGTAATCTAACCAACCAAATGGGAATTATGATAAATATAATAATTACAAAGGGTGATTAGTAACCTAATAAGTGTGGGAGATCGTTTGGTAACCTAAGTCGAGTAAAGGTGTAGCTAGGAACAATTATGTGTGGGTTACATGCCTTGTGTGCCATGTGTTATGCCATATTGTGTACTTTATGCTTAATGATTAATCATTTATAGCTCTACTTGGAGTGGATATATGCTTATGTGACTTCCTTATGGCATGTGGATGATGATGATATTTATTTTACATACGATGTTATGTGATGTGACCTTCTAGTACATGCATGCTAGGATGTTTAATGTAGTAATGTGGGATGGAAGGATAAAAAAGGAAAAATGGGAAAGTAAGATAACCAAGGGGAAGTAAGTTCGCTATTGTAGGTAGGAATGAATAATCTATGAGCCATGAGTTGATGTATAAAAGGGGACCTCAAATAAAATGAAAGAGTGGGAGAATCAAGGGTTCCCATGGGATTGTTAGAGTCTTTATGGGGGTGAACTTTACGTATGGAAAGTTGCCTTGGGATGTGAGAATGGTAATAGAAGTGTTGTTTGGGTGATTGGAGGCTTCGGGTGAAAAATAGTACGTGGGATAGTATCAGGGTGCATTGGAGACCAAGCTAGGGTTTGGGAGGAAACCTTAATTTGAGAAGGTGGAAAAAGAAAAGGAAAATAATAAAAATAAATGAGGATGAGTGAGGTATGAAGTGAGGGCTGAATCAAAGGGTCGTGACGTGTGGGGTGTTAAAATAGTTTGGGTTGTGTGAGGTAGAGAAAGATGGGCCACATAGACCCAAATTAGGGTTTTTGGAGAAAACCTTAGGGTAAGGTAGTGAGTGGACTTTGGGGTATAAGGTAGTGGGCCTTGACCCACACACTTAGGTGTTGGGCTCCTAGTGTGAGTAAGTGGACTAAGGGAAGGATATCGGGGCGAGTTAGGAGGTGCAGAAGTCTCAAGATAGAGGATGGGCCCTCGTAAGAGGATAAGTGTAGATATAGTTAGCCATGTATGTCTAGGGTTAAATATTTCGAATAAGATATGAATAAAATACTAATCACTTAAAGTGGAAGATTGTTGAGTTGGATCCAGACCGGTCCACCGGCGAATAATAGTAACCAGGAGCTGGGGTGCCCTGGAGACCGGTCCACTGGCGAATAATAGTGGGTAGGAGCATTTTGCCCTACATGATTTCCGATCCACCAGCTATAATAGTGGGGGATTCCGTGCTCCGCAAACCAAACATAATAGCGATAAGACATGTGGAAGACACTAATCACTTATAGTGGAACACCATGTGAGTTGGGGCCACACTGGTTCAATAGCAAATAATAGTGGCCAGGAGCGTTTAGCCTTGGAGACCGGTCCACTGGTGAATAATAGTGGTCAGGAGCGTTCTATCCTGTATGTATTCTAGTGTACCAGCTATAATAGTGGGGTTCCCGCACTCACATGCATATTGATAATCTGAGATGATTGATAATGATGGACTAATGGCTTAAAGACCCTAAAAGTATCAATTGCTCATTATGACCTATTAATATTTGATTGACTTGTTAAGTACGTGAATGTACAAAAGTGAATATTATGTATGTGCCATTAATATCTGATTGACTTGTTAAATATGAGAATGTATGGTTCTGAATATTATGTTTACACCTATCATTATGTATGGGTATAGTGGTATATCATGTGTTACATTGCAGGCCTACTTTTAAGTGTGTTTTAAAGGGTTACTTAGTACTGTACTACTGAAGGGTTCTATTCGTGGGGTCCCTGCCTATTCAATGGGAAGTGCCCCTTACAGGTTGTTTCCAGGTGCTATTCAAGTCGGCCCTTTGGAAAGAGCATAAGGATCTATCCGGAAAGTCCTAGGGTTATCCTGTTTCTCTTGTAAATTCTTGTTTCAATGTGTTCGTTGTTTTCTAACCACCACTAGTGGATTTTACTCTTATAAATTTTTTATTACGCTACTCTCATTTAAATATGTTTGATTTTCTCGTAAATTGTATTGTTCTCTTTTAGCCTTAGCAATTCATAGTGGAACAGTAGGAGTAAACCGGTCTGGTACCAAATATAGCGGTAATATCCCCAGAATTCACAGTTTTGTTATTCCACTTCTACTAATCATTTTAATAAAACGAAATTTTTCAGTAGTGAATTTTGGGGGTGTTACATAGCATCCCATTGATGGATAGGGATAACATGATTTAGATTATATAAAGGGGTGACCTTGATGTATAGGGAGGTAGAATTTCCATTATATCTCATGGAGCTTTAATTGCATGACTTTGATGTAATCATCAAAATGGATATGTTATGGAAGTACCAAGTGTTGATAGATTGCACATAAGAATGTGTGGGGATCTACGAGGATCGACGGGTGTTATAATCTCATATCAAAAGTGTGAACCTAATCCTTTTGTAAAGATTGTGTTAGCAATGATGATGAACAACCCTGTTCATAAAGGGTATCCACTCTTCTTGTGTAGTTTCGAGATACTAAAGCCTTTGAAACACCATTAGACTAGATTACAGTTATCCATGAGTATCTAGATATATTTCCTAAAGAGATTTCAGGAACTCCATCCATTCGGGATGCCAAGTTTACTGTAGACGTATTACCAAGGATGAGTGATGTAGAAGCATCCATATATAATCCTCAAGATAATATTAATTTGGCATACTTGATTATGGAATCGATTACATTATGTGTCTTTAATAATAATACTTTAACTAACCTAGGTTATATTACTTTAAGTCATTCTTGCATGTATGTAACATATTTGTAAGAAGATCAACCCATTTAATAATTAAAGATACTTAAGATTTTCACATGTTACAAGCTATTACAAAGGAAGCTATTATGCATGAAAGTTAAGTTAAAAAGACCTAGTTAACTTTTTAAGTAAACATTAGTGTTTTGACTTGGATTTTTGTTAGTGTTTTTTTTCATGTAATACTTAGATTAATTTTTTTAATAGTCTTTATTAAGTCATGTATTATATAGGATATAAATACATTGTCAATACTAGTTTATGCGCTAGTTAGTTATTTTTTGTGTGGTGTGGCTAAATAAGTGTGCTAGTTAGCCATGTTCTATACCTTTATATATAAATGTGTTGACACACTGTAGCATGTTGATTTTTGAGATATTGAAATCTAATACAAGTAATTCACTTGGTTAATTATCTCTTTGTAATTGGATAATCCTTTCTAAGACTACTTGGATTAATATTAGATAGGAACGATTCAAATTTGAGTTCTTTGAGTTTTTGTTGAGTTCTTTGAGTTCTTATTGAATTCTTTTTAAATTATTGGTTGAATCTCCCAAATTCTTCATCTCTCCTTGAAGATTTGTGTCAATTTTGATATCAAAGCCTCGGTTTACTTTGTTCCGGTTCAAAACATCTATTTTCTTTCTTCTTCTTTCACTTGAAATCTTCATCTTTATCTTCATTTTTCTTGTATAAAACCTGCTAGAATTTTCCTTCCATTCATCTCCATGCATGTAGGAATTCTTCAACTTCAAGTGTGAAGCTGGGTAGTGTATCTTCATCCAAACTACAATACATCTTCAACTTGATCTTCAAATCTCCAACCTATTCTTCATATCTTCAATGTTTAAGGTTAAAGATTATTTATATTTCATGTATACCTTCGAATCTTAGAGGTAAGTCAACGATTTTTATCCTCTTTCTTTTCTTCTTCATGCTTTCTTCCATATCTTCCGTTCTCTTTATTATATTTGATAGTCCTTGAACATTTGTAGTGCTTGAGATTTATTTGGTGAGGGATCTTCCAGCATGCTATATGAGTTCTACTTCTTGAAATTCCTCCTTTCTTTCGATGGTTAGTGTTAAATAACCATTGTAGTTTTCACTTTTGTTTTGGCAGATTATATTTTTTCATTAACCACAAGATTCCATCCAATATATTTGAGTTCCTATAGATATTCTACATTCATTCTTGTTTTTACCATTTGATCACAAGTAGATAAGAAGCTATTTTCACTTTTATTCTATTATCCACCATCTAATACACTTTTTCTTGTTCTATCCTTCGAGAAAGAAAATTTCTTGTTCACCCTCAAGATTATCTTGAAGATTATCAATAATACTTAAAAATATATTCTAACATTTATCATCCATATATATCACTTCTCAAGTTCAAGAACCCTTCAAGAACATTGCCATAACTTCAAGAAGATATCAAGAAGTAGTTTCTAGCAAGTGCTTGAGGTTGTGTCAAGTTCAACATAAGGAAATAATTCAAGCAGGGGTGAAGAAGTATCAATGAAGATAATGTATGATAATATTCAGCAACTTGTAGTAAGTGAACATGCAAAAAATTCACTTCCATTCAAAGCCAAATACAAAGATTAGAGTCATGGGTAGCTGACCAAGAGACTCTTCAGCACATGTACAACATAATTGAAGCTACAAATGATCGATTAGAGGGTATGTTTAGGAGGTTAGTCCAAGATCAAGATGACCATCTTAATGCTAGAATAGAGTATGAAGAGAGAGCACAAGAAAATGGTTCAAATAACATTAGCCACAACCAAAGAGGCTATGCAAATCATCAATCAAGGTACAACCATTTTAAAGACAAAGGTATAAAGCTTGACTTTTCTGATTTTTATGGCTAATTAGATGTTGAGTAATTTTTTGAATGGTTGCATGAAATTGAATCAATGTTTGAGTTTATAAAGTATGACGATGAGCATAAGTGTAAGTTAGCAATTCTCAAATTCAAAAAGTTTGCTAGAGTTTGGTATGAAAGTCTTAAAGAGAATACATGATATGTAAGATAAAAGTAAAATCAAATCTTAGAAAAATTTAATGAAACACCTAAGAAAAAAATTTGTACATAAAGAGTATGAGAAAGTGATGTATATCAAATTTAATAATTTTAGGTAAGGAATTATTAGTATAGAGGAATATACTAGGAAATTTGAAAAACTAGCACTCTTTTGTGATATGCAATAGAAAAAAGAACAAAAGTGTGCTAGATACTTAGGTTGCCTTAACAACTTGACTAGGGAAAAAGTTCAAATTTTTTTGTATGATTCTCTTGAAGATTTGACTAAGTTTACCTTATCGTGTTAAAGAAAAACTAAGTCTACCAAAACCTATCATAAAGGAAGCTCTTCAAATTCTACATAAAAAAACAAAAATTCTAATGCATCTACATAAAACTTGCGACACATAATTATTCAACTAATGATAAAAAAAAATTAGTAGTAACCAAGATGATAAATGTAAACCTAAAATTAGTGAAATGTTTGATAAGCAATGTTTCAAATGTAAAGGATATGGTTATTTTTCTAGGGAAAGTCCTAATCGAAGAGTTTTGACCTTAAATAAAATTGAGAACATGGAACCATGTATTGATGATGATGGCTTAGAAACTGAATATAATGATGTTGTCTTAAGTATGTATGAAGAAGATAAAAACCGTTGTTTTGTTCTTTAATGGGCATTGAAAATACAAACAAATGATCAATCTATATAAATGGATAAAAATTTTAAAACTAAGTGTAGAATTAGTGATAAAGTCTGTAGGTTCATCATAGATAGTGGTCCATAAACTAATGTTGCTAGTGAAAAATTAGTCAAAACACTAGGACTAGTGACTAGTATATTTCCTAAACTAGATTCCTTACAATGGGTTAATAATGATAAAGGAGCGAAAGTGACTAAACAAACACTCATTACTTTCCTCACTAGTGATTATCATGATGAGGTATTTTGTGATGTTTTATCTATGGATGCTTTTCATATTTTACAAGGAAGACCACGTTAATCTGATAGAAATTCAATTCATGATGGTATAATTAATAAATATGTGGTACTCAGAGATGAAATAAAAAAATATAAGGTGAAACTATCCCAATGTGATTATGTATAATTATCCGAGGTTAAAAAAACAATTATTTTTACATGAATGGGAAATTATTAATTACATTGAGGAGGAGGGTGTTTATTGTTGTAACACCCCCAAATTTTCTATTGAAAAATTTTGTTTTAAGCAGAAGTGTATAATCAAATATTTGGGTATTACCACCATAATTGAAATAAGTCTGGCTTACCCAACCATCCTTACGTCAATCACAAGGCAAAACAATTAGAAAATTTAAAACATGATTATAAAGAGATGAGATAACTTTTTATAACATCAAACAAGTGTTTGGAGATCAAATCCGATTACTATATCAAAATATAACAAAAAATGGATCCCATGGCACTAAGGGTTCAAAAAGGTATCCGGTAAAACTATTATTCGAATAACATGACTCTACGCCCAAACCCTAATATGAATGAATCACTCCTCCACATATATCGCATCTAAAGTTACAAAATCATTGACCTGCACATAAACATCTAGGTTATCTACTCGTTGGATTGAGCAGCACCCATGAAATAGATGATCAATATGCTATGTACTGAGAAAGGTAATAGTACAGTCAAGTAGGGTTACACATAACACAAGAATTCCCATAAGAAATTCATACATGTATAAATAGGAGAAAGCCAAATAACTACTAATTCTAAGTCTTTTATTAGATATACCATATTCTAATCTTTTATTTACGTTGAGTTTAGGGACCTTACTATTCATAAACCTGTGGAATGGTCTGAAATACCTCTTGGGGACAACACACCCGAGCCACTATTATTATTCAGTGGAATGGAGCCAACACTTCTCAAAGTAAAATACTCCTGGGCCACTATTTATTAAACTAGTGGAACGATCTGAAGCACCGCTTGAGGACAACACACCCGAGCCACTATTTTTATCTGGTGGAATGGACTCAACACCTCGGTCATGAATCACGTAGTCTTTTACTTTAACTCTTAATTATATTTTCATTCACATTGAGTATGGGACCCTACTACTCATAATACAATGCAACAGATAGGAGCACCTATTGGGGACAACACACCGAAGCCACTATTATTATACAGTGGAACAAAGCCATATAACCACCTCGGCTTGATCCAAATGATCTTTCACTTTACATGATTAATATCTTATTCAGAGTGGATTGTATATTATCATGCCAAACTCAAGACATAAAATTTAACACATAAGTATGACCATGTAATTATCCTCAAATGACCATAATACCCTAAGGGAAGGAAAGACGATTGTATTCTCCCAAAGCTTTATAAACCCAAAGCATATACATTCCCAATCATTATCCAAAGTACACATTCTTAGTTTTCCATATATATCTTGTATCCAATGTTATACCCAAATATGTAATTATATAATTGCATTATTCTCAAGATTATCATTCCATAGCTATTTTATAATTAAATTATTCAATATAACATACTCAACACAAAAGCATATACAAAGATACAAGTATCACATAAATCCCTAGCTACAACATGTATCCTTACCAACAAGGACACCGAGCTCTAGGTACATAAATCTTACCTCCTCCGAGATCACCAAAATATCACCTATAAAAACAAGATAAAATATGATTAGGATCGGAGGTTAAAAATTAGAAGGGAAATTATGGTATAGAAGGATAAAAATGGAATTTACTAGATTCAAATAGAAACTTGAATTGTATGGAAGTGTAGAAGAGTATGTGCAGAGCTATGGGTAAATTTTGGTGGTGTTTGGACAAGATTTGGGGTGAAAAAGGGGTTGCACGACTGAAATGAGAAGTTGCATGGCTAGACAGTGTAGGAGTTGGATGGTAGTGTACTAACAGTGCACTACTGGTTGGAGGAAGAAAAGACTCATGGCCAGACGATGCACGGCTGTTCAACACTTAGCCGAGAGGAAATAAAATCCACAACTAGTTGGTGCAAGAGTTGCACGACTGAGTAGTAGGGTATTTGAGTGTTTCATGGTTATGTAGTAGGTTGTACACAGGTCATGCACTCTAAAAATCTACAAAAAATGATGGGAAAGAGAAGGGAAAAGAGGCGGTGGTCGATGATAATGGCGGTCATGGCAAGGGGGAAGGTTAGGGCAACCTTGTTGGTAGGTCCACCGGCCAAAGGGCGACTAGTGGTGCTTGGTTGGTGCTCGATGGTGGATTGGGTATTTTCAAATGCCAAAATAGGGAAGGAAGAAGAATATGGAGAAAGGAGAAGGGAGAAGAGAAGAAGAGAAAAAGGTCGGGGAGCTAACAGAGGATAATAAAATGGAGGGTTGGAGGGGTATTTATACTAGTAATGTGGTGTGCCATGGAGGAGAAAAATGGCAGGGTGATGATGACGATGATGATGGTTCTAGTGAGAAGAAGAAGAAAAAAGAAAGAAAAGGATAGGGGGATGGTGATGGTTGAGAGGGATATGAGTCAGGAAGAGGCACAAGGGAGATGATGATGAAGAAGAAAACGTGCATGGGAGAAGATGATAGGGAGAAGAATGAGGAAGAAGGTGGCAGGCTAGTAGGGCTGCAAAAGTAGAGGAGCAGTAGGGAGAGTGGAAGAAGAAGAAGAAGAAGAATGGCATGAAGGAGTGGCAAGGCTGATAGTATGATGGTGAGAGGAGCATGTGGGAGGCAAGTGGATTATGCATGTGTAGAAGAAGAAAAATTTCTCATGCCATAAAATTGGCATAGGAAAAGAAAGAAAAGAAAAGAAAAAGGAAGAAAAGGGAAGAAAGGAAGAAAATAAAAGGAGAAAGAAAAGAAAAAAAGAGAAATGTTAGGGAATTAGGATTAGATTAGGAATTTTGGGATTAGCCAAATAATTTAGATTAGCGGAAATTTTAGCAAGTTTTGATTTCATTTTACAAATTTTAGTTTATCTGAATCAAGGTTTTGGTTTTGGTTAAAGTTTAGGGATTAATAAATTTTATTAAAGCTAACAATAAGATTTCTTGAGATTAGAGTCAAATTAGGGCTAATGATGTGGGATTAGGTTAAGAAAATGTTTCGGGTATTACAGGTGTGCCTTAGTAGCTAAATAATCTCATTTTGGGAAGAAAAAAAAATCTAGTAATTCAAATCTTACTAATTTTCTTGATGAATATAATGTAGTATTTGCAGATGATTTACCTCATGGACTACCATCTATTAGGGGTATATAGCATGCTATCAATTTAATTCCTATAATTCCTTTACCTAATAGATATGCATATTTAATCTAGAGGAAGCTAAGGAATTAAAAAGGCTAATTCAAGAGCTAGTAAATAAGGGTTTCATGACAAAGTGCATGAGTCTTTGTTCTGTACTTACCTTACTAGTTCCTAAAAAGGATGGTACCTATCGTATGTGCAGAGATTCAAAAGTAGTGAATAATATAACTATCAAATATTGTTTTCCTATATCTAGATTAGATGACATGCCTGATGAGATATATGGAAAAAGGATATTCTCTAAAATAGACTTACTAAGTGGTTACCATCAAATGATGATTAGGGAAGGGGATGAATGGAAAACAATAAAATGGTCTCTATGAATGGGTTGTTATACCTTTTGGGTTGTGTAATGCACCTAGTTCTTTAATGACACGAATGAAATAAATTATTTCTCCTTTCTTAGGTGACTTCATTGTAGTTTATTTAGATGATATACTTGTATATAGTAAAAGTGAACATGATCATCTTCTTCATTTGAGGAAATTATTTGATAAACTAAGCAAAACTAAACTATATGGAAAATTAGAAAAGTGTAAATTATTGATTTTGAGTATAGCTTTTCTTGATTATATTATTAGTGCTAAGGGTATTAAAGTTCTTCTTGTAAAAATCTAAGATATTCAGGAGTTGTCTATTACTGAATATTTATATCAAGTGAGTTTTCATGGGTTAAATAGTTTATATAGGGTATTTATTAATGATTTTTCTACTATAGTTGCATATATTACTCAACTTATGAAAAAAGAAGAATTTATCTAGGGAAATGAAGCCACTATAGCTTTTGATACTCTAAAAGATAAATTATGCAATGCTCCTTATTATCTATTCCTAATTTTGACCTACTCTTTGAGGTAACTTGTGATGAGAGTGGGGTAGCTATTGGAGGAGTTCCCTATTAAGAAATGAGATCTACAACATAAGTTAGCATACAACTAAATGGTGCTAGGGTAAGGTATTCTACATATGATAAGGAATTCATTTTCATCATACAAAGTTTAGAGATATGGAGTCATTATGTGAGACCTAAACCCTTTGTATTAAATTTTGATGATGAATGTTTGTAATATTTACATGGTTATAAGAAAATAAGTCCTAAAAATTCAAAGTGGATAAGCTTCTTACAATCCTTGGTATTCTCTATCAAACACTTGGATGGTAAAGAAAATATAGTAGTCAATGCTCTTTCTAGAAGATACGTCTTACTTATAATTTTAAATGATAAAATCTTATGATTTAAATTGTTACAATAAATGTATCCTAATGATGATGTTTGTTCTAGGTATAGCTACTAGTAAGGCTACGATCATCTTCCAATTCTAGCAATGACTTAAGTTTAGTAACTACAGAATGAAGGGTGAAATTAACTTGGATACCCTGTACAAGAGAGTGTGTGTTGCTGACACTTTGGTTGAGAATTTGACTTTGATTTTAGTTAAGAGGAAACCTAAGATATAGTATTCTAGGGGAAAAATTCAGCACCTTATTCTTAGAGTTTCAAGCATTTAGCTTCATATTAGGGTTTGACACAAGAGTGGATAGGGTGGTTCATACAGTAGAGCTAGTCAGAGACCAATATGACATTACCATTATCATCATCAGAGATGAGAATCACCCAAGCAAGGATTGTATGGGAATTTTGATTAAGTGCCACAACTATTATTAGCATGGGAATAGGAAATTCAAGTGCTATAGTGTGCCCCCAAGAAGAGTTCAAATGCCCCAGCAACAACCAGCTCAATATGACCCAATGTTTGGAGCAATCTAATATGCCAATCTTACAAGAAAATGTTAGATCTTGATATTTCTCTTTTTGGTAGGTTGATGCTTCTTCCTCAGTAATTTCAAGTGTGTTAGGTTTGGTCTCTTCATTTTTCTGTAACATTTTCTTGCCAATAGGGTTCCATATTTTTAGGGGGTTAGTTTCCCCCCATGTGGCTTGCCTATCCTTACACATTATTTTGAGTAGTGAGGTGTAGAATTCGGGGATGAAGTCTTATTTTAAGGAGGTAGTGATGTAATATCCCAAAATTTTGTGACATTTTCTTTCAGGTGTTTAGCCTTTTATTCAAAACTAACCCTTAAACTTTAGTGTAATTATTTAATTAATAACTATTGCATTGTAACCTAAATAAAATCCTAAACATTATTCCCAGTTATTTTCCTTCCATTATTTTCATATCTGATATTCCAATCTTGCCAAATTAAACCTAAAACTATAATAAAATAATCATATATCTATGCTACCACCCTTATTCTTCTGCCCTTGAGTACCCCAAACACTCTCCTAATCTCCGTCCCTTTCTCATGATTTGCCTATACACTCATCCCTCACCCTTACTACACCATACTCTTCTCCCACCTAAGATAATACTGCACACACACCTACAAATCCTACCTTAATCCTTATATACATATGTAGCCCCTCCTCTCCTCTATTCTCTACATATATACACATAGCAAATGTACACTCACTCCTCTCTTCTCCTTTTATTCGCAGTCTCCTACCTGCCTATCCATCTTCCTACATCACCACCATTCCCCTAAGTGCACACACCGCCACCCAACTTTCCCCTCTTCTTCTTCTTCTTCTCCTTTTTCTTTTATCTTTCTTCTTCATCCTCTTCTTTTTCCCTACAACCCATTTCTTTTCCCATCTTTATTTCTTTTCCTTCCCTATGATAGGTGTTGTTGAACCTTTCCCCAACCCCTAAGCTCACTATCCTATAATACCCTTCTAAGCAAAGGCAATTGTTGTTGCTACTGCTCCCTCCATTTCTCACTTAGCAAGCCACCTTAGCCTATGTAGCACTATGACACCAACACCTAGCTGCTACCACTAGGTGACACTTCTCTAACTCTCCATCCCTTGACCACTAGTGACTTATTGACCCTCACCCTCAACCACTAGCCTATGTCTTACCATTCCCAGCCACCATCATCACCATCACCACCCATCACCATACACCCTTCTTCCTCATATTGTTTTTCTTCTTCCACATCATTGTTACCTTTCTTTTATCCCCCTTCACTATGGTAGACTTTGTAGATAATCAACCCACCCCTATAGCAAAGCATACCCTAACTCACCCATAGGCAGTGGTAACTCCACCTTTGCTACCCCTCCCACTTTGACACCCTCTACCATAATCGTCTGTCCCTCCTTCCTCCATCTTCCACCAATACTTGCCAACATCACCTTTATCCTTTTATACCTTTACCTTTCCTCCCCTCATTCTTTAATTGGTTTAACCAATCCACATCACCTACAACATTTGTAGCTCCCTACACCACCTCCTATTATAGCCATTACCCTCCTAAACCAGCCACTGAGCCACTTCCATTACCCTTGCCACCATCACCACTAGCCTCCACCACTACCACCATCTTCCCTACCTTATCTTATCAGCCGACCAACTCTACCTTTTGCCCCTTGCATATGCATAACTCACGTTGTATGTGCATCATGAGTTTGTGCTAGTTTTTAAGTATTTTTGATATTAAATATATATAGAAGAGGATATTTATAATTTTAGAAAAATAAACATTATATTATTATTATATTATGTGTTAAAATATTAATTTTATACTTTGGTATTTTTTTGGTACAAAAGTTAATTAGTGGAATCTCATAGTATTTAGTAGGATATCATTATTTTTACATTTTTGCTAGAATTCAGGTAACTTTTATACTCTCTTAAAATGGTAAATTTTACATGATATCACATTAGGGTTGAATGTCTTAAATAATTCATACATGAATTTATGTTGCACCATGTTATGGTTATTACGTCAATTAATATATGATTGTTGGTACCATGATAAACAATTAATATTACATGATAGAAAATGAGTAAGTAATGACCAGACGGTATTGTTATTTTATGCGAAAAATCCTTCAGTGTTAAATATAGATGTATCATAGGTTTATTAATGGTATAATGATTATGAAATGAGTATCATAAGGTTTATGGATAAAGATGTGGGTTTGGAATTAATGTTACTAAGTATATAAGATTCGCATGAAATAAGGGTTTGTAACTAATAAGGGTATTTTGGTTAATATGGATTAAATATGAGAATTATAAAAATTTGAGGTTTTATATCATTTAACGTATGCTAAGGAGTTTATATAAACAAAATTTGGAGTAACTTTGAATGATAGAAGGTTGATAAATTATGGAAAGGGTTGATTTGGGAGTAGTAACCCTAAAACAAGAATGTGATTGTCACATATGTGTAACGGTAAAGTTAGACCACAAAATTTAAATATGTTGTTAAATATTAGTGTTTTGGAAATGTATATTAAATATTTTAGGTGTTTGAGCCCTACATGAAAATTTATGGCCCATTTGTGAAGTTAAGATTTTTAAGCTTTAGAAATAGTGACTTTGGGGATCAAGTTATTATCATATGTGCAAGACCTTGAAGTTAGGCTTTCAAGTTCAAGTATAATAGATGATAATAAATATTAAGGAAGAGGTTCTAAGTTTATTCATTAAAAGAGTGATATAAGAAGACTTAAGATAAAAGTGTGAAATTAGAGTTTTAGGAAAATATAGGGAGCTTAACTCTAGATAACAACCTATTGATCTTTATTATTTGCATACCTATTTTAAATATTTTTTGTATTATTGAATTATTTATGAATAATACATTATTCATTTAAAGTGAAAGATCACATGAGTCTGGAAAAAATTATTTTTTATGAATTCCATCAGATGATAATAGTAGCTTAGGTGTGTTGTCCTTGACAGCTGCTTCAGAATGTTCCACTGGTTTCAGAATGGTGGCTCAAGAGCATTTTTGCTTAAGAGGTTCTTTCATGGATTTGTTCCATTATATTATAATAGTTTCTTAGGAGTTTTGTCCTTGAGAGTTGATTCAACCCATTCCAACCGATTAAGAATAGTGAGGCCCCATACTTATATTGAGTAAAAACATGATTTGAGATAAATAACCTAATCGATAATATATTTATTATTTAAAGTGAAAGAGTAACTAAGTTTGGAATAAGGTGATGCTTTTTGGATCCATTCCACTGGATGATAATGGTGACTCAAGAGCTTGTTTTGCTAAGAAGGTGTTTTTATGAATCCATTCTATCTGATGATAATAGTGGCTTAGGTGTGTTGTCCTTGAGAGGTTCTTTAGACCAGTCCACCAGTTTAAGAATAGTGGAGTCTCTAAACTCAATTTAAATAAAAGAATGAAAATGGTTATATTTAATAAAGAGGTGTATTTTAGTAGCTACCTTCGTGCCTACCTTTGAAACAATGAGTTGTTATTGATCTATGCTTGTGAGCCTAACTGTGTTGTAAGATTTAACAGGATTCATGGTGAGTTGTGTAGCATGTGGTTATTGATTTTGCCTTAGGTTCATGTTGTTTCTATTTATACTAAAAAGTACATTGCTTGGATTTTCCATTGGAAAGATTCATTTAACTTCAAAAGAGAGAGTATGGATACTATGTGATATTGGTGGCATGTTATCATATGAATAGTTTATTGATGCATGTACAAATCAATGTTTATATCATGTATTGTTGTGATTCCTTTCATGTGTTTTATGATGGTTTTTCATTTTAGTTTTGTATAAACGGTTTCTAAGTACCGTTGTATTGATGGTTCCTTTCGTGGGTCTATGCCTATTCAATGGCTAATGGTTTTTGCAAGTGAGCTTCCGAGTTTAGTCAAAGTTGGTAGTTTAGTCGAAAGAGCATAGAGCTATCTAGTGTCTTTTAGTATATTGATTTCAATTGTATTTATACGTTTTTGTCCCTTTGTATTATCTCTCTGAGTTTTATAAATCTCTAGTGTTGTTTTTATGTAGCATACTACTTATCTTTGTCTCCTATATTTTTTTTTTCTTATTATCACATCATCAATCTAACTAAAGTAATGATTTTATCCTTATCACTTGATATAAGAATGGTAGGGTAACCAGTCTTTTCCAAAGTGTGGTATTAGTACCCTTCATTTTTATTGTTTAGCTTCCATGCTTAACTTTGTAAATGAAATTTTTTGGTTCATAAAACACAGGGTGTTACATATTTAGTTATACTTAGCCACAAAAATATATTTTTGTTGAAAATTTATCTAGAGTAAGTCATGAAAATGTTATTATGTAGAAAATTTGTAGCAATTTATATGCAAAAATATCTTTCTATGACAAATTCATTTCAAGTTAGCTAAAAATAACATCTTTCTATAGAAAATTCATGATAAGTTTGCCATATAAATGTCTTTACGAGGCAAATTTGTGGCAAGTTAGCAAAAAAATAAAAATATAAGAATGTGGCTTAATTTTGTATGAAGATACCTAGGAGGATGTATAAGGAAGCATGGCATTAAATATGCTCCTGATATAAGGTGTCGATGGTCAGGGTATTCAATAAGAGTCCTATCTGGTCTATGGCATTGATTCCAAGAATCTACTCTTTGAAACATAAAATAGCTAGATAATAAAGGTATCGTAAGACAAGTTAAAGTTAAATGCCCTATTGCTCTTAGCACTCTTCTTTTTCGAGGATTATCTTCACATGAGGAGGAATAAAAAAGAAATAATGAAAGAATTTAAGCTACAAGCACTCAAATAAGAAATGGTGTATGCATGATTAGAGCTTTTAGTATTTTTTTCATAGAAAATTCAGAGTGTTAGCCATAAAGTATTTTTCCATAGCAAATTTGTCGTTATTTGTCCACATAAAGACTTTCTCATGGCAATTTATGATGAGTTAGCCACAAAATCATTCTCCACGACAAATTCATAATACGTTCACCATAAAAATGTGTTTTCATGCTTAAATCAAGGCCACTTGACCACAAAAAATAGTTTATATGGAAAAATAGACATAAATATATTTTTTTCTAGCAAAAAAGTGAACATAGCTACTAAAAATCTATTTTTCATGGCCATTTTACCTAAAAAAAACAATGTCAAACTTTGGTTATAAAAAAAATAGCCAATAACTTTTTCCTCTCGTATTCATCTTTATGCTACCTTTTTTTATTATGTAAGCAAACTAGTCGAATGGTATTACAAACCAATAAACTTGGTTAGGTAATATTTTGAGAGAAAATAATGAAAAATTAGGCAAACCAATTGACTGATATTAGAAAATGAGTTGAGTTCTCACAAGCTAAACGAGCTTATTCGTCCCAAGACTCAAAATTCTATCATATAATGTGATTTGTTTAGCCCCAAAGTAGTTCGTTTGTTTTACTAGGCAATACATAAGTCAAAACTTTTCAAGCCTTAAAAATTAATAAAAAACACCCATGCTAAATAATACTTTAAAAAAATAAACATAACATTAATAATTCAAATTACAATAATGCAGGAGCATCACTAGATTATAAAGATGATAAAGATTTAGCATACTTAATTATGGAACCAATCACGTTATATATCTTTGATAATGATATTAATAATGTGACTAAATCTAATGAGTTTACTTTAAGTCATTCTTGTAGACATGTAATATATTTGTAGAAGAAAATGAAGCCACTTTAAGATGCCAACATATGTAATATTTCATGTGTTGCAAACTATTACAAGTCAAAGGAGTCATGAGACCTAGTCAACATCCAAGTCATCATCCTTATTTTATTTAGGGTTATTGTTGTTCTTTTTCATGTATTTGTTAATATATAACAATAACACAACAATTTCAACAATAGACAGCCACATTTTTCACCAACACATTCAACAACACATTTTCGAACAACAAACTACAATTTTTTAATAACAAACAAACACAACTCTGTAGCAACATCCATGTATTTATATATATATAAGTAGAGAAAAAGCTACGAGGGAAGAAAAAACACATACATAAAAGGAGTAGCAGCAAGCAAGTTGAGAGTGGTAATGACCTCCAAACACGGCGGAGGATGAAGGTACAAGTGTTGGCTATGTTTGGAAGAATGACAGCACGTAAATGCAAAGCCAACAATGGCAGAGAGGTGGTGGAGAGTTGGCGATGCGAGGGTTTCCCTTACTTGAGAGGAGCTGGAGTGGTGGTGCACAATGTGGTGGTGCGAGGGTGTGCAAGAGAAGGAGAATAAGAGAGGGAAGTTGTAGAGAGTCTGAAATTTTTGGCACGAAACGAAACTAAAAGAAATAAAAGGAGGATTTGGGGTTTTAATAATGGTTCCTATAAGAACCGTTATCAAAAGAGGTTTCAATAATGGTTCATATGGGAAGTGTTATTAAAACTTATAAACTTTTGACAATGGTTCTTGTATGAACCGTTACTAAAACCTCTTTTAACAACGGTTTTATATGAACCAATATTAAAACATCCGTGAAAATTTTAACGTTGCCCTTTTAGTACCAGTTTTTAACTATAATCGTTATCAAAACTATCCCGCACATTAATTTTCATGCATTTGATGAAGATTTTTGAACCACCATTATTAATGTCCTATTATTATTTCCCATTTTCATAGTAGTGTGAATAACACCTACAACAAACTTGTAAGGGACACTACCCATTGAATAGGTAAGGACCCACAAATAGAACCCTTTAGTACTATGGTACTGAGTAACCCTTTATACCAAACTGAAAGGAAGGGTCCAATTGCAACGCATCATACTTAGAAAGAAGTAAAGACAATATCATACGCAAGCATATAAATGATTATAGCCATATAAGATCTATTACACACATCATCCGATAAGAATTGCACAATATGAATTCCCTTTTAATTAACACCTCCAGCACTTACTAGGAGTGGTAGGCACCAAGGTCATACTTATATCAAATAAATAGATCATGGGGATGAAAGTAACACTTTTGGTCTTAAGCCATTAATTAAACATCATTCAACATCATCCCTTGAATTACATCCATGTGAGTGTGGGAACCCCACTATTATAGCTAGTGGATTGGAAATACCTAGGAAAAACACACCTAGTAACTATTATTCACCGATGGACCGGTCTCCAAGGTAGAAGGCTCCTAGCCATATTATCATTGGTGGATCGGTTTGGCCCCGACTCACATAGTGTTCCAATATAAGTGATTAATATTTTTTCATGATTTATTAACATCTAAGATTTGAATTATTGAGCTTGGGATCCCCCATTATTATAGACAGTGGTCCGGAATACACTCTAGAACAACACGCACTTTGCCACTATTATAACTGGCGGACCGACACACATGTTCATCATCTAGGACAAAGCACTCTTAGCCACTATTATAATTAGTGGACCGAGACACAAGATAGAATCCATCTAGGCCCATCTCAATAATCTTTCACTTTACAAGATTAGTGCTTTCTATTTAATTATCACAAGAAGTCTATTTATTTAACGCGAGGGGGAGATCAAGAACCCGGAGACGAAAAGGTACACTTATCATATTGGCGCATACAAGCAATACAGTACCCTTCAACCATCATCCTAGGGACGCAACGGTACCATGGTAACACTAGTTCATGAGGACACACAGTACCCTACCAACAAGGACCCCTAGTCCACAAGTATGTATACCCCCTAAATAGGTCTGTAGAGGTAGATAGAGTAGGATGTAGGGCCTAATTGGGGCACTAAGGGACACCAGCATATACCAGAATAATCGTGGGATAAATCATATCTTTAGGGTAGAGACCCCTAAAGAGGCATTATTCCTGATCTCGAGGTCTTCCACTTTATTTATTAGTGTCTTAATTAAGGTGACCATAAGGAACACAACAACCACATAATTATTCATTTCCATTTGTTTCTCTTATTATTTAGCAATCCTTATTCATACGGTTATCCATGTTAACTTAAAGAAACAACTAAAGCCATCCTTATATCATCCATTTCCATTTCAGAATTTGTTCCCATTTATTCAAATGCCATAAAGGGTTATCACATCAAAATCATAATACGGTACTAGAGTCTGGTAGTCTACATCGAAGGATTATGGAGCACTTAATCCTAACATGTCCTTCTATTACATCCAACACATATTACCATGCATAATTAATGATTAAGGCACTTCTTACATGAATATGAGATAAACACCATATCACACCCCTAATTGTCCATCGAACCCTATGTTATGCCATGTTCTTGAGATACTCACTAATTTATCAAATACCCTTATCTTATTATTCAATATTACTTATGTTATATTATGGAGACTGATTTAATCCATTGACATGTTATATACAAATTACCAATTTATCCCCATCATCCTTACAAAATTACTGAAATATCCCTTGTTTGTAAAGTTACCAAGTCATCCCTTTTTATTTTCCAAATTACCATAACACCCTTCATGTTTGTATAATTACCAAAATACCCCTTGTATATGTTAGATTAGCAAATTCTATTTTATATTTATTAAGCAACCAACTTTACCCCTCATACTTGTTATGTTACCAATTCAACCTTCTAGTTGATTAAATTACTAAATAGCCCTTTATGCTTATTAAAATTACCAAATTACCCCTAAAGTTTATTAAATTACCAAATTACTCTTCATACTTACTACACTTACCAAGTTGCTCATTTGGTTGGTTAAATTAACAAATTTCCCTTCATACTTGTTAAATTTACCAAGTTGCCCTTTTGGTTGGTTAAATTACTAAATTGCTCTTTTTACTTATTAAAATTACCAAGTTGCTCTTTAGTTAAATTACCAAATTGTCCATATTACTTATTAAAATTACCAAATTATCCCTTATCATGGCAAATTACCAAAATATCATTCTTACTTATCACTTTGCCATTTTACCCCTTTTACTCACCAAATTACCAAGTTATCATTCCTTTATGTCAAATTACCAAAATACCCTTCTCACTTATTATTTTACCATTTTACCCCTTTTACTCACAAAATTACCAAGTTATCCTTCCTTTAGCCAATTTACCAAATTACCTCTCTTATCTACCAAATTTCCATTTTACCCATTTTACTCACCCAAATTACCCAGCTATCATTCCTTTATGCCAAATCACCAAAATGCCCCTCTTATCTACCAAATTACCATTTTACCCCATTTACTCATCCAAATTACCAAGTTATCCTTCCTTTATGCCAAAGTACCAAAATACCCTCTTCTTTATTAAATCACCATTTTATCTCTTTTACTCACAAAATTAGTAAAATACCCTTCCTTTATGCCAAATTACTAAAATATCCTTCTTCTTTATTAAATCACTATTTTATCCCTTTTACTCACAAAATTACCAAGTTATTTCCTTTTTTATGTGAAATTACTAAAATGCCCTCATTACTTATTAAATCATCATATTACCCCTTTTATTCATATAAGTTACCAACTTGCCCATATAATGCTAACTTTGCTAAAATGTCCTTACCACATAAAACATTAACATTCATTGTTCATATACCTCATCTAACACCACCAACTATTTTTTTTAGTACTCATTAACACCTACCATATATATATACTTACTTAGGCCCCACCTTTTGCATATGAAAAATTAGTAAAATGCCCTTAGGTCTTATATTAGCATTTTCTATGGCCACATTAACTTATCATGCTATATATAAGTATTTAACATTATCATTAACAATAAGGCTCCTACCTTAAACATTATTTCTATGCATGCCACATAAATTAACATGTTTTTCATTTCAATAACTAATACTTGCTAAGTTATACTACACTTAACATCACATAACATACTTATAATTATATTAAAAACCCTAATGTGCTAGTATACGTATATCCACATAGTTTAGTAGGGTATAATGGTTACTTATTTCCAACAATAATTAAACCTGACGAGTACCCCGGTTAAATATTTGAGATTTGATTAGTAAAAATCAAAACCTAAAAATAATATTAAAAATTAACATAATAGATGTATAAAATTAAAAAAATAATTTTTTATCAAATGCTAAATTAATACATACTAATACTAACTATTTTTATACCTTAAAAATTCACTGATTTTGGCTCAAATAGATGTAGCACTCATATTGCATAAGCAGCGTGAGCTACATGCACCAAACAAGGTCAAAGGGGGGATGGAAAAAGGATCAGGGCTGGTTCAAGTAAGGGTTTTGAGGCTCAGGTGAGGTCTTGTAGAGGGGAGTCAGGGTGGTGACTGGGTGTAGAGAGGGAGTAGGGGTGTAGGTGGTGGTTGGGGGTTAAGGATCGATGACTTAGGGCTAGAAAAATAGGGTGAAGGATGGGCAAAGAAGAAGAACGAAGGGAAAAGAAGAGAAGAGGGGAGAGGCTATGGGGGAGTTTCGACCAAAGGGAGGTAAGGTGATGGTAGGGGAGGTGCCAAGGGATGGAGTAGTTGCTGTGGAGGTAGCAGAAGAGGGAGAACAACAACACATGGTGGTGGTGTAGGGTGGACTCCAAGAAGGGGGAAAGAAAAATGAGGGAGAAGAAAGGGGTTGTAGGGGCATGTGGTGGCGTAGGGAGGTAGTAGCGGGTGCCAAGGGGTGGTTGTGGTGGTTGATTAGGAGACAACAGTGGTGGTTGGAGGTGGTGAAGCAAAAATAGGGGAGGAGGAGAAGAGGGGAAGAAAAGAGAAATGGGAGATTAGTAGAGGGAGAAGGAAGGCTCGAGTAGGGGAGAAAATAAGCAAAAGAGAAGAAGAAAAGGAGAGGGAGAGAAGGCAGGCATGGTCGAGTTAGGTGGAGGGTGCAGGGGCAAGTTTCAAGTCGAGGTAGGGTCACAGATTATAGAAAGAAGGAAAAGGAAAAGTAAGTTATGTGAGGGAAGGCTACAAAGCTTGTGTGGTTGAAATGGAAGGAAAAAGGATGGGGAGAGAGAGTAGGGATCTAAGTTGCCATGGCAGGTGTAGAAGAGTTGGTAGGCGGCGAGTTTACAGGAAGGCATGGCGTGCAATTGTTGAAGGAGGAGGATGGAGGAGGGAAGAAGAAGAAGAAAAGAAATAAAAGGAGTAGGCTGACAAGGTGGGGGAGAAAGAATGGATGGGCCAACCCAGAGCGCGAGGGAGGGGGGAAAAGAGGGAGTTAAGCTAGCCCAATTGGGGGTAAGAAAGGGAAAGAAATGGAATAGGGAGATAGGCTGGGGCAATGACGTAGGGAGAAAGGGAGAGAAGGAAGAGGCTGGTGTCCCAGCACAAAGGGAAAGAAGAAGGTTGTTTGCCCAAAGGGAGGAAAGAAGGGACAAAAGGAAAAGGAGCAAGGAAAAAAGGAAAATGGGAAAAAATAAGATTTAAAATAATTTTTTGAATAAATGTATTTAATTACTTAGTAGGATAAATTAATTTATTTAATTTAAGATGGTAATTTAAGAAGGTAACTTTAGTAAAATATGGGTTTGAAAATTTATTTAAATAAAATAAGCATGAGAAAATAACAAAATATCTATTTTAATTTATTAAATAATCATATCCATTTTTATACATCGAAAAGTCCACAAAAAAATTAAATTAGTTAATTTTAAAATTAAATTATATCAAATGAGATTTATTTTTTAAATTATAGGTTTTAAATTTTAGGGTATTACAACAGATTAATCATATATAATCAATTCTTATTTTTATTCATTTCCAACATTATGAGGTAACCGAAGTCAATTTCATTATCATTGTCAAAATAAGAAGCCTAGTAAGGCTATTATAGGCTACAATACTCACACTTAAGCACCTTAGGTGAAAATAACACAAATACCCAAAAGGCTAAAGCTACCACTTCACCATCTATTCCTATCATAAATTCTATTTTATTTTATCAATCTTCCATAAAAAAGATAACACATCATAATTAATTTTTTGATCATGTAAATAAGTTATCTAACACTCCAAATGACCATTTTATCCTTATACACTATTCTGAATGTAAAACCTTAACATGTGCTTCTAAAATAACCAACAACATATTCTCATGATTAATCATTAAATAATGCACATCATACATGTTTATGAGAATAAACATCATAGTATACTTCAAATTACTAAAATACATCTAGACCATACAATAATAATTATGCTAAATAAGCATATCTAATACAAAAATCCCCTTACACTTCTGGTTGACAACAAACATCACATATCATGTATATCAATTAGAATGTTCATCATGTTACACTCCAATTTACCAAAATAACCATAGACTCTATAATATTAATAATCATGCTTGAAAAAAATGTTTCTAAGACATCAAGTCCCTATTATCATTCTCAACATCAAATAACACTTATCATGCATATTTATTAGATCAATCACCATGTTACATTCAAAATATCAAAATACCCCTAGGGCTCATATTGGTAAAAATTTTGGTACAATTGTGTATTTACATACTTAACCTAAAATTTGTACATGCACATAACATATAATATCACTTCCCAACATTAAAATCCTTTTTAATCACCCATTTCATACACATAACATTTTATACAGTATAACATGACTTTTTTATATTTTCAAAAATAACATTAATAATCACATAACTATTTGTGGTAATTCATGTTTAACACAAATCACATGTCAAAACCCTAATATGCTAACATATGATATCTAAGCATTTTAGTGAAGCATAAAAGTTACCCAATTTCTAACAAAGAAAAACTTTACCAATAACTAGCTAAAAATGATTAGGCTCCGTTAATAAAATTTTTGTACCTAAAAATAATATCACAAATACTATATTAATATTTGATAAATGAAATAATTATTTTTACTAAAAATATTTGTTAAATATAAAATTACCAAGCTACTACTATACTTTAAATATTACCTAAATTTCATTAAAAATCTAAACACAACTCATGTTGCAAGTGCAATATGAGCCATGCATGGAAATGGAGGGGCAATTGGTTTAAGCAAGGGTTGGAGGTAATGGTGGGAGGTTTGGTTTGGTTGTTAGGTGAAGGAGGTGGGGTAGGAGAAGATTGGTGGTTGGAGGGCGTGTTGTAGATAGTTCAAAGCAGTGATGGAAATGGTAGTGCAGGATATAGGGAGAGGTGGTATAGAGAAAGTTAAGGAGGAAAAGAATATGGAGGAGGGAATATAACATTGGGTTAGCTGTAGGTGAGTTTACAAGAGGTGGGGTGGCAGTTGTGACTGGCGGTAGGCAACTAGGAGGTGTTGTAATGGTGCTGGAAATGGAGGGGAATGGGTGGCCTAATGGCAGTGGTGGATGCATGGTTGGGTATCGAAAATGAGAGAAGGAGGCAAGGCTATAGGAAGAGGTTGTGGCTTCTACATGGGGTCGTTTAGGGAGTATGTAGGGTGGACGATTTGGCAATTGAGGCTGGTTTGGTGGTGGAGGTGATGGGAACAGCTATAGGTGGAGGTGGTAAGGAAAAATAGTAGTGGGGAGAAGAAGAAGAAGGAAAGAAGAAATTAAGGTTATGGAAGAAGAGAAGAAGGGGGACCTTCTGCATGTGAAAAACATGTGGGTTATGCATGGAATGGAAGGTAGGGATAAGGGTGGCATGGGTCAAAATGGAAGAGGAGATGGCACGTGAGGGAGGAGATCAAAGGTTTGCTAGGCTAGAAAGGGAAATAAAGGGATGGCTAAAAGGAAGGTGTTGTAGGGGTGTTTGGTCAGGAAAGGAAGGTGGCAATGTATGCGTGTAAGGTTGTAAGCACGCTGTGCGCAGAAGGAGAAGATGGCATGCATAGGGGGTCTTGGGGTAGTGTTTGGTAAGGGCACAAATGGGGAAAAAAAGAGGAAATATGGGAGATTGAGCCATGCAGGGGAAAAGAAGGGAGAAAGGAGTGGGTTGGCCACGCGGGAGAAGAAGAAAGAAGGAAATGAGTAGTTGAGTTGCCCGCATGGGAGAAAGAAAAAATAGAAGGGAAGACTAGGGCTCGTCCGAGGAAAACAAAAAGAAAAGGGAAAAGAAAGAAAAAGGATGAAAATGGAAAAAAGGAAAAAGAAAAGGAAAAATAGAATTAGGGTTTGGATTAAAAATTAAATTAAATTTTCATTATTGGGATAATATTAATATAATTTACCTAAAATTAGGGTATTAATTTAAGAAAATAATTTTGGATAAAATTATGGGTTTAGTGTTTATTTAAATAAAAAGAGTAAAAAGAAAATAATTTATATAATTATATTAATTTATTGAATAATTTATCTAGATTTGTAATTTAAATGTTCACAAAAAATAATTAAATCAAAAATGAAATATATAAACTTTTCTAGATAAAACGTTAAACATTTAAAATTTAGGTTATAAAAATTTGGAATGTTACATCACTACCCCCTGACAACAAACTTTGTCATCAAAGTTTACGCCTCATGACACGCTCCTACCCACAAGTGCAGAGGGTTGGAGTAGTAGTCAAGGTCGATCCCACGGGGATTTGTGAATGACCACTAGGACAATAATAGAACTTAACTCTGTCTAAACTACAAGATGATATGAAATAATAAATTGTAAGCTAAAATAACTAAAATAACTAACTAAGCTAAAAAGAAAGGAAAATAGCACTCAAGTGACTCAAGTAAATAGAAGAGCTAAGGTTCTAATTCATCGCCCCCGATCCTGACATGTAATTGAATATCACATCACAAAATAATTCAACAATCATCATCAATCATGCCAACAAGGATAGAAAGTGTTGTGTTTTCTCAAGCCACAACCACCCTATTACATATCAATGGCCCTAACTATATCTAGCTTAGAGTCTAATAGAATATAATGCATTAAAGTCTATAAAGCTTCCTCCTTTGTTGTTGTAGAGGTCAAATTGATCATCTCTCGACCTACAATTTAATCTCTAGTTGTGCTATTGGGTCTAATATTGGATTTTCTCTCAATCGCATTAGTTTTTCCCACACCAAAAATCGAAACCCAGCCGTGGTTCATCAATCCGTCAATCAATCAATAGCACAACACATAGATCATGAATTGAATAAAAAAGGATGCAATAATTCAACACATTTGGATCGGGGGAAACTCCCCTTTACCATAGCACAAGATCTAGCATATCAAATTCATAGTGAGAATATTAAAAACAAGAAGATATTCCATAGATAGAGAAAAGATCATTAGATAATACCCTTGATGTTCACAAATTCTTGCAAATTTTTAACTTCTTGCACCTCGGTCTCTAATTTACAAGAGAGATCTTGATGAATCGGGGAAGAGGATGGAGGAGAGAGAAGGGAGAGGGAGAGGAGGCTATGTAGAGAGAAGAGAGAGGATTGGAGGCTGCTTCAATGAGAAATTAGAATGAGAGTTTAAATTACTATCGCCTCTTGGATCCCTAGGGTATTGATAAAGATGAGCTTCCTGTGTCAACTTTGACAATGCTGGGTGTTTTGACCATAACCTTTCCATCATAACTCTGATTAAGCATATTTTTGATGCATTGGAAAGCTATTAAAAATATATACAACTTTGATGTTGAAAGAGTCTCCAAATGCATATGTTTTCCTGGTATAAATGCAATTTCATTCAGGCCTATGTACATTGAATATGCATTCTTGCTTTCATTTTATTCTAAAATTTATATTTTAGCTCTAAATCTCTTTCCACTTTAACTTTTGCTTCTCTTTACTCATTTTTTCTCCTTTCTTCTCCCTTTAAGCTTATTATTTTTTCATCCTTCATGATTTTTTTTGTTGCTTGAGACCCTACAAATTTTCATAACACAAAGGCGGTAACAAGAACAAAAAGGGAGAATTCCAATTGAAATTTGAGGTAAAAACTTTAATAAACCTTAGGAATAAGATGCAAAAGTCACTCTTATCAACTCCCTCATGCTTAAAAATTTGGTTGTCCCCAAGCAAAGTAATAGAAGAAACCCACCATAAGGAAAAAGAAAAGTAGTAGGATCCCTTTCTCAGAAAAGAGTATTTAGCCCTTTAATCACACAAGAGTCAAGTAAGAAGCAATAAGACCCAAAAATATAACAATTAAAAGCTTAAAAATCCTTTTTTGAAACATATTTAGGTTGCCCCCTTATGTGATAAATGTAACTGTGCCATCAAGCTCTAAGAACTTTCCATGCAACAAAGGACATCCAACAGTGAACAGTAGGCAACCATATACCAACTTACTCATTCCTCAAAGTTTCGAATTAGAATTCTCACTTTAAGTCTTATGGACACACCTCTCATGTGCTTTATTGTATTTAATGGTTCTACTCTATTCCTCTCACTCATGATCAAGATCATCAATATACTTGGAATGCTTTTTGATTCTCCACCACTAGAAAGACTTAGAACACACAAAAATCAAGAGGTCTTGTTAGGGTTGTAATAGGGCCATGGGTTAAAAGGTTAGGACGGAAAAAATAAATTTGGAAGTGGATTTAAAAGTCTAGTACCAATGAGATATGATATTTTTTTAATAAAATATATTTTACCATCCCAAATTTTCATCATGAAACACAAGCACCCCAAACTTCTTATTGATTCTTCTTTTTTTTTTGTAAGAGATATATCGATTTGCTTTTCATGATACATAACCATTCACTCTTTCACACCTCCCCCATGTAGCTTACATCACACTTCCAACTTCCTTTCTTCAAATTTCTCAACACCCATTGATTCTAAACTTAGGGTGGGATAAAGGAAATTAGGTTACATGTCTGGTTAGATCAAGAAAAATGGCCATAAGCACAATGGGGTTAGCAAAGGATAAAACGTGAAGGTTAGGCTATTTGGCTAATGTAGGTTATGATAAAAAAAACAAGTACCTCTATCATGTTAATTCATGTCTAAGTCATATGTGGCATTGAAGAAAACCATTACAAGTTCTAGTTTCCCAAGTCATAGTGGGAGACACACAAAAAAGAAAAAATAAGAGACTGTAGGTATGTATCAATTTAAAGGCTCAAAGTCTCAGTGGGTCCAAAATTATCTAATTCTAACCCCTTCTGGCAAAGTGTAAATCAACATAAGTCAAACTACAATACCACAAGAATATTAAGGCATGCATAACCCTAAATTTCTCAAACACAATTACATTTGTCTCATAACTATGGAACCAAAACATTTTAGCACATAGAAATCCATTTTCAAACGATGATTCAAAGGGTCTTAACATACCAAACTAAACACTCATGTCATTGCAAGACAAAACATACTCTTTAATATCATCAATGAAGGGTCATTTCCTTTTCTATTCCTTGTTTGTTTTGCTTTTTTCTTATAGATAAATATCTAAAATTAATTACCAAGGAAAAAGATAGCAACACTCGTCAAAATAAAATAGGGAAGAACATAATACTAACCAAACGACAAGGATAGAAGATCTTCTCCCCTATGCTTATGTATCACATTGTCCTCTATGTGAAATAAGAAGCACAAAAGAAAATAGGGAGAAAAGATCCATTGATCAATCTGATGGAGGAGGTGGTAGAGGTTCGTGGATGACGTGATGGTGGTTGCGGGATGGCGACGGCGTGATGCAGTTGTGGCGGTGGAGAATTTTGTGGAGGTGTAAAGAATTTTCTTAGTTAATTTCACGCCTTCACACTCAAATAAATTGACCATGGTTTCCATTCAAATTAGAATTTCCACGTCACCACCTACAAATCTATCAAACAAAAGCCATAAGGAATCAAGGAGCAAACAAACCAAGCAAACAAAAATAAGAAAAATAAAAAAATAAAAAAAAATGAAAGAAACTTGGGTTGTGTCCCAAGAAGCACTTGTTTATAGTCATTAGCTTGAATTTCTCGCTTCACTTAGGATCATCCAAAAGAATGGTGGTTTTGAGGGTTGCAACCTCACCTCCTTCATATAGCTTCAACCTTTGTCCATTCACTTTGAATGGTTCTTTATCAGAGCTAGAGATTTGACTGCTCTGGATGGAAAAACTTATGTGATTGTGAATGGTCCTGACCATTGGGATCTAAGCTTTCCAGGGAAAAATCTCAAATGAGAATTAAATAGAAGTACTTGCTGCCCCACTTCAAATTTCCGTTTGGCAATGTGTTGATCATGGGTCCTTTTCATGCGCTCCTTGTATGGCCTTAGATTCTCGTATGCCTTAATTCGAAATTTATCAAGTTAGTTCAACTAAAGGAGGCCTTTCTCATCTATAGCTTGCATATCAAAGTTAAGGAGACAAGTAGCTCAAAATGATTTATGCTCAAGTTCTATAGGAAGGTGACAAGATTTTTCGAAAACAAGATTTTAAGGGGACATTCCAATAGGGGTTTTAAAAGCAGTTCGGTATGCCCATAATGCATCATCAAGTTTCATGGACCAATCCTTTCTAGTGGAGTTAACCATTGTCTCAAGAATTCTTTTAAGCTCAAGGTTTGACATCTCCACTTAACTGCTAGTTTGAGGATAGTATGGGGTAGAAACCTTATGGTTAACTCCATACTTACTCAAAAGTGCATTAAATGCTCTATTGTAAAAATGAGAACCTCCATCACTAATGATAGTCTTAGGTGTCCCAAACCTTGAAAATATATTCTTTTTCAAAAATTTGGTGATGACTTTTGCATCGTTTGTGGGAGTGGCTATAGCCTCTACCCACTTAGATACATAATAAATTGCCACAAGAATATCTTCATTAAGCTTAGGCTTAGGAAATAGTCCCATAAAATTGATTCCCCAAACATCAAATAACTCCACTACAAGGATGTTTGTAAGGGGCATCTCTTGTTTTCTAGAAATATTTCCTATTCTTTGACACCTATCACAAGTCTTAGTAAAGGAGTATGCATCATGAAATACGGTACGCCAATAGAATCCACATTGCAAGACTTTTGCAGCCATTTTGGTGGGGCCGAAATGGCCACCACACTCTTTACTATAACAATGAGATAGTATAGAATGTATTTCATTCTTAGGGATGCATCTTCTAATGACATGATCAATATAAATCCTATAAAGGTAGGGATCATCCCAAAAGTAGTACCTCAAATCATGTAAGAACTTCTTCCTTAGATGAATGGAAAGATTTGAAATACCCCAAAAATTTTAATTTTAAAAATTATAGTTAAATAAGATTTTATTATAAAATTTTATTAAATAAATTATTTTTATTAAAATAAAAAGGAATTAATTAGGGCAAATCAAGAAGAAATTTATAAGTATTTTATTTAGGAGAAATTAGAGTATTTAAACTAATTAGATATTTTATTTTGAAAATTAAATAAATAAAATTTTTTATTTAAAATAAGAAGGAGAAAATAGTTTCAAATTCATAGGAACTTTATAAATAATTTAATCGGAGGAAATTAGGGTGTTTTACTAATTAAAATGAAATTTATGAAAAATCTTTCAAAAATCCTAAATTAGCCTAGAAAGGGATTTAAATATTATTTTATTTAAATTTTATTATTTTTAAATATTCCAAATATCCCAATTAATTTAATTAACCTAACCCACTATTTTTCCTTTTTCACTTTTTCCTTTTTCCTTTTCTTTCTTCCTTTTTCTTTTGTTTTCTTTCTTTTTCTTTCTTCTTCTTTTCTTTTTCTTTTTCTCCTCCCTGACCTGGGCTAGCTCACGGCCCAGTCCCCCTTTCCTCTCCTTCCTTTCCTTTGGCACGGCCCAGCCCGCGCAGCCGCCCATTATTCCTTCCTTCTCAGTGTTGCGTCTTGGCTCTTGTTTCCCCAAAACGTGGCGCTTTGTTTAGAGAATTTTAACTAGCGTCACCAGCCAGTTCTTCCCCCTTTTCCTTTCTTTCCTTTTCTTCTGGACCGCCGGTCCAGCCCCCCTTCTTCGTCTTCCCCAGCCCATCGCAGCCTACACTTTATTCCCTATAGTTCTCCAGTATTTCTACCGCCAACCATGCGGCTGACCAACCGATTCTCCTCTCTCTCTCTCCCCTACTAACCCACCTATCATTCGACTCAACCAACCCTCCCTCTCTTCTCACGTGAAATTCTTTCTTCCCTAGCCAATCAGGCCCTACCACGAGCTGACCTCCGCTGGCCTGTTGTCGCTGGCAGGAGCTTGCCCACCCACTTTTACTTATTCTCCCATCTCCCCTCTGACCTTATCTCCCACCATAACTCTATAAATACCCCCATAATCTACCCTGTATCAACTTTTAATCTTCTACCCAGAAAATCCACCTTGTGTGCTGCCTCCCATTTAGACGCCATTTTTGCCGCCTTGGGCCAACTTCGCCGCCCTCTCTACCCACCCAACTCATCCTTGCGCCGCCCTCTAACTAACTAAGCCTCCCTCATCCCTCGCTTTTCTTGTATAAGCTGCCCTGGCTGTACGAAGTTCCCTCCCTGAGCAACCCTCTCTTCAATCTCCACAGCCCTTCACACTACCCTTAGGCACCACTTTTGCCGCCACCGCCACTTCTTTCACCTCCCATTCTCTTCTGCAGACCCTCCTCTACCTTCTCCTACCTTTATTTTCCTCTCCCTCCCTCTCCTCCTCTCTTTCTCTGCTTCTTCCCTATTCAGCCACCACCATCGTCGCTGTGTGCCGCCACCTTTGGCTGCACTACCACCCTTATTCTGTTCCTCTCCTTCTAGGCAACTCTAAACACCCCAAATTCCACCTTTATTCTACCTCTCCTTTTCCCAGCATCCAAGTTTTCCTCTTTTCTTCTCTTTTTCTAGCCACCGCAGCCGCCACCGTGCACCACCACCGAGACCGCCCATCCTCACCAGCCTAAGGTTGAACCCTATACCCTATCAACCCTTTTTCCATATTTTCACAAGCTTTATTTTATTTTATTTCATTTATTTGAAATAAATTACTATTATTATTACTATTACTATTTCAAAATTATTATTATTCCATTATTATTATTATAACTATTTTACTATTAGTTTTGCTATTATTATTATTATTATTATTATTATTATTATTATTATTATTATTATTATTATTATTATTATTATTTTCAATGTTAATATTATTATTCTATATAAGGTCGAAACCCTATTGTGCCTATTTTGAATTCTAGTTGTGGTATTATAAATATCAAGTATTATTATTATTAATATTATCATTACTTTTATCATTAGCATTTATTATTCTTATTAGTGTTATTTTTATTGTTATTATGATTTAATAAGTTTATTATTATTCAATGTAGGGTCAAAACCCTATTTCATTTTATTTTTAATTATTATCATTACTATTATTACCATTATGATTATTATTATTTTGTAATATTATTATGGTTTTTATCATTATTATTATTATTACTAAATTTTATTTATTATTTTCACTAATTTTATTATTAGTATTATTTTGATAAAGGGGCTAAAGCCCTTATTTCACTTTATTTTTGAGTAATGCCCTTTTTATTATTATTGTTACTATTATTATTATTATTGATATTGTCATTTTTATTATTTTCAGTATCTTTACTATTATTATTTTAGTATCATTATTATTATTATTGTTATTGTTATTATTATTATTATTATTATTATTATTATTATTAGGGTAAAGTCTTCAACCTTATATTATCAACTTTTATAATATTACTATTGCTTTTATATCTTTAGCAAAGTTAGTAATTAGTTAATGTTATTTTATTATTTTATTAAAAGCCTGGTCTTAGAATAATTTAGTAAATAATATTATTTTTGGTAGGAGGGAATCTAATTCTAGTTTTTCCCTCATATAGGTGAGACTAGTCAAAGCCATAAGGAGGCGTAGGAGCGTGTTCCAAGACCGGTGTCGTTTTAGGTAAGGGTGTCACTAAGGCCTTATGTATGTTTATGTGCATTATATGCTTCATATGCTATGTATTCTATGATTATCATTATAATTATTTTGTATGTGGTATGACGTGGAGTTGAAGTACGTCTTTGTGTATTTACATGGCATGTGTACTATATGTGATGAAATATTTTGGTATGTGATGTTATGTGTTGTGACCCTATAAGATATGCATGTGAGGATGTATAAAAGTGCTATTGTGTGGGAAAAAGGTTCAAAATGGAAAATAGGAAGTAAGTTGACCAAAGGTGAGTAAGTTGACTAAAAGGGTGTGAGTTGACCTAAGTATTAATGATCCATGAGTGGAAGAATAAAATGGAAAATGTATGGTTTATATAGGAGAATCTAATTTATGGGTTATATGGGAGAATATAATTTACGGTTTATATAGGAGAATCCAATTTATGGTTTATATGGGAGAATCTAATCTATGGCTTTGTATGGGAGAATCTAATTTATGGTTATCTAATTTAGGGTTTTGTATGGAGAAACCTTGGGTTTTGTGTGTATTGAATCTTAGGTTTTGCATGGAGGAATATAGGGTTTGGTATGGTGGAATCTAGGGTTTTGCATGGATAGATCTAGGGTTTGCAATGTTGATTCTAGGGTTTCACGTGGAAGTTGTAGGGTTTGCATGAAATAGTTTGAAGGTCTGCATGGGGAGGTTAGTATCTGCATGGGAGTAAAGTTTACGCATAGAATGGTGATTTGGGATGTAAAGAAGGTAATGTAAACGTTTTTTAGGTGTTGGAACACTTTGGATGAAAAATATTACGTGGAGCAATATAAGGGTACGTAGGAGACCAAGATAGGGTTTGTGTGGACAATTAGGGTTGGGTGTGGCTGCTTAGGGTTTTTGTGGTATCATGTGTAATTGGTGATTAAAATGTGATTATGAAGGTTGGAATCTATAGGATTGCGTTGTGTGGAGTGTTAAAATAAATTGGGTTGTGTGAACTGGTGTAGGATGGACCCCATAGGTCTAGATTAGGGTTTCGAGATAAAACCCTAAAGTGAGATGTGGAGTGGACCTAGAGGTGTAAAGTAGTGGGCCTTGACCCACATATTTTGGTGTTGGAGTTCTAATGTGAATTTGAGTATAGAGGAAAGGTTATTGTAGGGTTCTTATGATATGATACGGGTCAATTGGAGGATAAGTGTAAAGGGAGTGATGCATGCATTTCTAGGGCGAAAGCTTCTGAATAAGATACTTAAAACATTAATCACTTAAAGTGGAAGATATTGAGACAGGTCTAGCCTATCCACCAGTTAGAAATAGTGGTTAGGGTTTTTACCCTATGTGTGACAAATCCACCGGTTATAATAGTGGTTAGGGTTTTTACCCTATGTGCAACTGATCCATCGCTTATAATAGTGGTTAGGGTATGATGTCCTATGTGCGATCGGCCCACCGAGTATAATAATGGGGGATCCCGAGCTCAATAAAAACAAACTAGAGTTTTTACTAAGGCACATAAAAGATACTAATTACTTACAGTAGAACACTATAGGAGCAGGAGCTGACCAATCCATCGGTTAGGAATAGTGGTTAGGGTTTTTACCCTATATGTGACCGATCCACCGGTTATAATAGTGGTCAGGGCAGGATACTTTATGTGTGATTGGCCACCGGTTATAATAGTGGGGTATTCTTGTACTCGTATGGATTTGATAAAAGCATTGTGTAAATCAATTTCTAATAAGAGATTAATTAAGTAATTAATTGGGATTAAAAATGGGCCTTTATGTATCTAACTGAAATGATTGTATGATAGTATGTTATCATGTTGGTCTTTATGCTCTTTTATTATTCTGCATGGTTTATGTGAACTTTGTGTGTTGGCCTTAGTGCTCAGTTACCTTACTCAGTACGTAGCATACTAATCACCCTTTTCATGGGTGCTACTCATTCCCATAAGTAGTAGGCCCTTCTGACTCTGTGCAGGTGGGCAAGACATCCGGCGAGGCTGAGTGTTGAGCTTGTTGTTGGCTTAAAGATCGAGAGTGTTGTGGTCGTATTCACTCTTCTTATTATTTTATCTTCTTCTGCTATTTTTTGTGTATCAAATTTACCCTCTTATGATTTATTACTCGATTGAGTATTTTAAATGAACCTTTTATCTTTTGTAAGCTTATTTCTCTTTTGGAAATGAATTACAATTCTTCATGCACACTCTGATTTTTGTTTTATAGCCGTGTAATGCTTATTTGGAGTTCAGATTTTCTTGATTCATAATTGATTATTAATTTCCTTAGCCTTAGCACTTGGTACTAAAATGGCCAGAGAGTTTGGTACTTAGTATGGCGGTAACATCCTCAGATTTCATGGGTTTTAATTTAAATAATTCTATTTTAATTTCTTCCATTTAAAAAATAGTAAATTTTGGGGTGTTACAAGATTATTAGGTAAGATTCCACTTACAAGATAGTTTGCAATATCAGCATACCAGGGATGATTTTTAACCGCGTAGAGTGTCTCATCGGGAAATGCATCTCAAATAGGTGTAGGTTCCTAATTGACCTCGTAGGTTGAGGGTAAATGAGAAAGATGATCAGCTATTTGATTCTCGCTACCCTTCCTATCCTTGATATCCATGTCAACCTCTTGCAACAATTAAATCTGCTGAATGATTCTAAGCTTTGCATCCTGCTTAACAAAAAGATACTTCAAGGCGACATGGTTAGTATAGACCTTTTTAAGCAATAGATAAGGATGAAACATGTCAAAGGCGAAAACCACAGCTAGCAATTCTTTTTCGATTTTTGCATAATTCATTTGTGCTCAATTCAAAGTCTTGCTAGCATAATAGATAGTATGAAAAAGTTTGTCCTTACGCTCCCCTAAGACTACTCCTATAGTAACATCACTAACATCACACATAATCTCAAAAGGTAAATTCCAGTCAGGAGTAACAATAATCAGAGCATCCACAAGTTTTGCCTTCAAAGTGTTAAAGGAAACAAGACATGCATCAGAAAAGTGAAAGGGCACATCTTTAGCTAATAGATCACAAAGAGGTTTTGAAATTTTTGAGAAATCTTTAGTGAAACATCTATAGAATCCTACTTGGCCAAGGAAACTATGAATGTCTCTAACACATGTAGGTGGAGGCAATTTCTCAATGATTTTGAGTTTTTCCTTGCCTTCTTCTATCCCTTTACACGAAATCTTATACCCTAAAACTATTCCTTCCCGAACCATCAAATGACACTTTTTCCAATTTAGAACTAGATTAGTATTCTCACAATGTTTTATAACAAGTTTGAGATTGTCTAAGCATGCATCAAAAGATAACCTAAAGACCAAAAAATCATCCATAAAGATTTCCATGAATTTTTCAACCATGTCATGAAACAGGGCCATCATGCATCTTTGAAATGTGGGTCAGGAATTATAAAGACCAAAAGGCATCTGTCTATATGTGAATGTGCCATAAGGACAAGTGAAGGTAGTCTTCTCTTAATCCTCAGGGGAAATGGGTATTTACATATAACTATAATACCCATCAAGGAAGCAATAATAGTCATGCCCCACCAAGCGTTCAAGCATCTAGTCCAAAAAGGGAAGGGGGAAGTGGTATTTTCTAGTGGCATCATTCAGATTTCTAAAATCAATGCAAACACACCAACCTATAACAGTTCTAGTAGGCACCAATTCGTTATTATCATTCTTGATTGTTGTTATTCCCACTTTCTTGGGAACCACTTGGACAAGACTAACCCAAGAGCTATCAGAGATTGAATAGATCATACCTGCATCTAATATCTTAATTACCTCCTTCTTCACCACCTCTTACATTGTTGGGTTCAATCACCTTTAAGGTTGGATCACTTTCTTGTAGTTGTCTTCCATGAGAATTTTATGCATGCACATGGAAGGGTTAATCCCTTTAATATCAGCAATAGTCCATTTGAAGGCCTTCTTTTGTTCCTTAAGCACTCTCATCAATTTTTCTTCTTACAAATTAGTTAAAGATGAAGAAATAATGATGGGAAGTGTATCATTATGACCAATAAATGCATATTTCAAATGCTGAGGTAGTGGCTTGAGCTCTAATGTGGGAGGTTCCTCAATGGATGACTTCAATTTTGGAATCTGGGCTCTCTTTAGCCCTCTTAAGGGGACTATAGTGTAATGACCATATGGTGGATGTGCATTCAAGTACCGGACAACCTCTTCTTCTTTCTCTTCGTTCTCCCACTCTCTTTGTTAAACCAAACGCCTTTCCAGGGGATCCTACACATCACTTGCTTGAAAACAATCATCCATTACATTATCCAAGATATCAATGCGATAGCATATGTTATCATCTAATGGGTATTTCATTCTCTTAAATAAATTAAAAGTGACTTCTTCACCTTGGAAATTAAGTATGAGCATACCCTCTTGGACATCTATAAGAGTGCGTTCTGTTGCTAAGAAAGGCCTACCAAGAATTAGGGGGACTTTGTGGTATTCCTCCATATCTAGCACAATAAAGTCAACAGGGAAAATAAATTTGTCCGCTTTAACTAAAACATCTTCAATAATACCCCTAAGATATTTGATAGACCGATCAAACAACTAAAGGGATATATTAGTGGGTGTTGGTTCCCCTAGACCTAGACGCTTGAAAATAGAGAAAGGCATCAAATTAATGCTAGCACCAAGATGACACAAAACCTTCCTAATTTTAGATCTCCAATTACACATGGGATAGTGAAACTTCTTAGATCCTTGAGCTTAAGATGAATTTTTGTTATGCAAGATCACAGAGCATTCCTCATTCAAACTTACTATTTTAAACTCATCCAGTTTCCTCTTGTGAGTGATTATATCCTTTAGAAACTTCCCATAACGGGGCATCTATCTCACAATGTTAAGAAAGGTCAAGTTAATGTGCACTTTCTTAAGCATATCAAGAAATTTTGCAAGTTGAGCATCTAACTTGCATTGTACAATCCTACGTGGAAACAGAGGAGGAGGAACATATGCCTTTACCTCTTGAGGTGAAGTGTGGATCGCTTGAGGTTGTGATTCAGGCACTTTCTCTTCAAGAGATTTTTCTTCAAATTCTTTGGCCTATTAAGGGTATGGTTCAGGTAGTGGTTTTTCACTCCTTAAGGCTATTGCACTGATTTGCTCTTTGGGGTTAATGAGTGTCTCACTAGGCAAAGTGTTAGGTGCTCTCCCTGAAATGGCATTAGCAAATTGTCTAATCTATGCCTCTAGGTTCTTGATGGATACATCCTGATTTTGGAGGCAGGTGTCTTGTTTCTGACGGTGAGCTTGAATTTGAACGTCATGTTTTTGAAGGGTGCTCTTGATGCAAGTGATGAACTTGGACATCATCTCTTTGAGGGAAGAAGATTGAGGTTGTTGGGGTAGTAAAGGAGCTGGAGGTGTTGGTTATTGTTGCATGAATCCTAGAAGCTTTGTAGGAACTTCATTTCTCCAACTAAAGTTTGGATGGTTTCTCCATCCAGGATTGTAGACATTGGAGTAGAGATTGTTCAATCTCCCATAACTATTGCCCATGTAGTTCACTTGGTCATAAGATTGTTGGAAGGGATTTCCCACTTAACATTCTGTGCTCAAGTGTGATCTACCACATAACTCACACATAGGTGTGTTAGCCTGTGATTGCATATAAGAAGTACTACCAATTTTGTCAAATTTTTTAGCAAGCAAATCAATCTTAGCCTCTAATGCCATGATGGAAGCTAAAGAGTGAATTCCTGGAGTCCTTTGTATGGAGGCACGTTTGGAGTGCCATTGGTGGGAATTCGAGGCTAGCTCCTAAATGAACTCATAAACCTGCTCTAGAGTCTTGTTCATAATAGTACCTCTTGCAACTCCATCTATCATAGAATAGTTAGTAGTAGAGATGCCATTATAAAAAGTTTGCATTTGAAGCCACATAGACATGCCATGATGTGGACACTTCCTAAGTAAATCCTTAAAGTGTTCCCATGCATCATAAAGTGGTTTAAGGTCATTTTGCATAAAGGTAGTGATGTCATTCCGTAATATTACAGTTTTTTATGGTGAAAAATATCTAAAAAGGAAAGACTTCATCAAATCATCCCAAGTAGTAATAGACCCTAAGGCTAATGAGTGTAACCAATTCTTATCCTTATCACGTAAATAAAAAGGGAACAATCTAAGCCTAATTGCATCATCAGAAACACCATTTAGCTTAAAAGTGTCACAAATTTCTACAAAGTTAGAAATGTGGGAGTTGGGATCTTCATTAAGTTTACCTCCAAATTGAGCTGATGTTTATAGCATTTGGATAATGGCAGTCTTGATCTTGAAATTATTAGCTTGTACGGCTGGTCTTCGTATGCTTGACGTTGAGCCATCAAGGCTCGGTGTAGCATAGTCTCGAAGTGACCTAGGAATGGGAGCTTTCCCTTGGGTAGGAGCTTGTTCTTAGAGTAGGATGTGCCCTTGTGGTGGGATTTTTCCATCATGGGGTGGAGGATTGGTTTCCATTTCAATGCTTGTTGTGTGCGACCTGCGTAAATGTGAGATGGTCCTCTTGATCTCGAGATCAAGTGGCACTAGATCACCCCCACTAGTGTAAGTCATGCACTAATGCACCTGTACTAAATCAAACACTCATACACCCAATATTAGTCAACCACAACAAAAATAATGTAAAAAGAAAAAAAAATAAATGTCTAGATCACAATATATTCCTTGAGTCCTAATGTCACTCGCTGCTAATCCCCGAAAACGGCGCCAAAAACTTGACACGTCCTTACCCACAAGTGCACGGGGTCGGAGTAGTAGTCAAGGTCAATCCCATAGGGATTGGTGAATGACCACTAGGACAATGATAGAACTTAACTATATCTAGACTACGAGATAATATAAAATAATAAATTATAAGCTAAACTAACTAAAATAACTAACAACGCTAAAAAGAAAGGAAAATAGCACTCAAGTGACTCAAGTAAATAGAAGAGCTAAGGTTCCAATTCATTGCCCTCGAGCCTCACATGTAATCGAATATCACATCAAAAAATAATTCAACAATCATAATCAATCATGCTAACAAGGATAGAAAGTTTTGTGCTTTCTCAAGCCACAACCACCATATTACATATCTATGTCGCTAACTATCTCAAGCTTAGAGTCTAATGGAATGTAATGCATTAAAGTCCACAAAGTTTTCTCCTTTATTGTTGTAGAATTCAAATCAATCATATCTCGACCTAAAATTTAATCTCTAGTTGTGCTATTGGGTCTAATATCGGATTTCCTCTCGATTGCACTGGTATTTTCCACAACAAAAATCAGAACTTGGTCGTGGTTCATCAATCCGTCAATCAATCAATAACACAACACATAGATCATGAATTGAATAATAAAGGATAAAATAATTCAACACATTTGGATTGGGGGAAACTCCCCTTCCCATTAGCACATGATCTAGCCTATCAAATTCATAGCAAGAATATTAAAAACAACAAGAGATTCCATAGATAGAGAAAAGATCATTAGATAATACCCTTGATGTTCACAAATTCTTGCAAATGTTTAACTTCTTGCACCTCGATCTCTAATTTACAAGAGAGATCTTGATGAACTAGGGAAGAGGTTGGAGGGGAGCGAAGGGAGAGGGAGTGGAGGCTGCTTCACTGGGAAATTAGAATGAGAGTTTAAAATACTACCGCCCCTTGGATCCCTATGGTATTGATAAAGACAGGCTTCCCGTGTCAGCTTTGACATTGCTAAGTGTTTTGAACATAACATTTTCATCATAACTCTGATTAAGCTAATTTTTGATGAGTTGGAAAGCTATTAAAAAGATATACAACTTTTATGTTTAAAGATTCTCCAAATGCTTATGTTTTCCTGGTCTAAATTCCACTTCTTTTAGGCCATATACTTTGAATATGCATTCTTACTTTTATTTTATTCTAGAATTTATATTTTAGCTCTAAATCTCTTTCTACTTTATCTTTTTCTCCTTTTTTTATCCTTTCTTCTCCCTTTAAGCTTAATATTTTTTCCATCCTTCATGTTTTTTTTTTGTTGCTTAGACCCTATAAATTTTCACAATACAAAGGTAGTAACAAGAACAAAAAAGGAGAATTGCAATTGAAATTTGAGGTAAAAACTCTTATAAACCTTAAGAATAAGATTAAAAATTCACACTTATCACCACACTACTAGGAATATATAAGAGGAAACTTAAGGAACCCGGTTTTAACTACCCCCTTATGGGTAACCCTAACTAACTAAAAAGCAACCAAGGAAACAAACAACACAAGTAAGCTAATGGTTTGAAATGACTAAGAAGGAACTAATGGTATACCAAAAGGAGAAACATTAGGATCAATTACTTTCTCATCTACTCCAACTAGACTAGCTAAGTGGGTTACTCTAAGAATTTTGTTCTATTGAGCTGGATGTTGGTAGGACCTATGAACTTTTCCAGGGAGTGCACTATAGCACTCAAAGCTTCTATACATAAGTTGACCCTAGTCATTACAACTAATCAACTTCCCCATGTAATCCTTGTATGGGTGATCTCATATATAATGGAGACATTATAGTGTCGGATCGGTTTCTTACTAGCTTTGCCATGGGAGACACTCTAACCACTCTAGTGTTGAATACTAGTCTGATGCGGACTACTCAAAACTCAAACACTATGGTACTGACTCTTTCCTCTAAAGTCTAGCACTTCTTTCTTCCTCTTACCAAAGATATAAGTATGCTCCTAGACCAATGCATTGATGAAAAACTCCTAGCCAATTCATGAAAAATATTTGCACCCATAAGCTTTTGGATATTAAAGTGGAGCCCTTATTCGAACTGGAAGACTATAGTAGCCTCGTTTGGTGCTATGCTAGGAGAAAACCTCAACAATTCTATATATGGCATATAGTACTCTCGCACCGTCAAGCTTCCTTGAGTCAATTACATGAACTACTTGAGCATGTCATTCTTGAGACTCTTGGTGTAGAAACACTTGTGAAGCATAGTCTTGAAGTCTTCCCAAGATATCGATTTTCCTTCTCGAGTGTGAAATCCTTCCCTCTTAGCGTCAACTAGAATTTAAAGAAAGTATGCAGCTATGCTCTCCTTTCATGTTTATAGGCAATCAATTTTCTCGAATATCATATTGAAACTTCGTATCTAACCTTGTAGGAAAATAGGGCCTTCCTTTCCAACGTAGGTTAGGGGTTGACAACACAAGACTCTTTGGAGCTAATCCTCTCTAATACTAGTCTGTGAATGATACAGAGGTGGTGTATGTTGACATTGAGATATAGGAGGACACTAGACAAACTCCAAGAAATTCTTGAGTGCTCTCTCCAAATTATTGACACATCTATTAAGGGACATCTTGAGCTACCTACAAAATAAGAATGTGTTAGAAAAGATGCTATCTTACGACACATAGCACATCAACATATGTTAAAGGCCACTTAGTGTACTCACACACAATACTCACGAGGCTAATCTCAGTTTCAAAAATATATGGAGAAAGAAAATACCCTTTTTTTATTAAACCATTTAGGGTTGTGAAAATTTAATATCTAATAGAAACACGATTCTTAGCAAATGAAAACTTATAATACCACAGAAATTTACCACCAAAAATTTTATTTTTAAAAGTTACACATGGAAGCTATGAAGGTAAATTTTAGAGTGTTACAGCTACATTTAGTACTAGATCGATTTCCTCTACCATTCCATTACCACTTGCTAAGGCTAAAACTTTACTTTACTCAAATTCAAGAATACAATTATAAATCAGAGTCGTGAAATAGTTGATGAGGTTAATTCACCTTTTAAGTAAATCCCACTAATTGTGGTTACAAAAGTGTGAGTGAAAGGGAAAAATAAAAAGATTATAAGGAAATATAAAACTTCTATTTCAAGCTATCAGACAAAAACTTAGATAACCCTATGCTCTTAACATAAATGATAGCCTTGAAAAGAGCTTGCAAGCTAATCTAGAAAGGCCACTTCCCATTGAATAAGTAGAAGCCTAATAAATGAACCCTTTAGTTTAATGGTATTGAGTAACCATTATATAAGACTAATTTCCAAGGATTGAATGGAACACATCAGATGCATCACAACAATCATGTGAATATTTAGTTATGCTTATATTAATTTAATTGTGATAATCATTCATAGAGGAACATGCATCAAGATCATATGCTACCAATACTCATTCATCTAGAAATAACTAAAACTTACTAATGGAACATCTTAGTAACACTCTTTGTAGTATAATTAGAAAGCCTCATTATTCTCAACAAGAGGCATAATTCTTTTAACAAGCCCACAACTTCTTAATTCATAGGTAGTCCCATCAACACAACCAATACACATATCATCATAAGTAGGGACAAAGGCTACTACCAAACTATAGGTAGGCACAAAGGCTGCTACTGAATCATAGGTAGGCATAAAGGTTTCTACTGAATCATAGTTTGACACAGAGGCCGATACTAACTCATAGGTAGGTATAAATTTTGCTACCAGACCATCTAAATAATAAATTCTATTCAATTATCAAACATTGGCATTTTTTTTCTTGAGGGGAGATAAAGGAACATAGAGATACAAAGGTATCATTGTCATACTAGCGAATAAGGGTAGCACAATATCCTACCAACTACCAACCTTAGGATGCAAAGGTACCCTAGTCACATTGGTACATAAAGGTACACAGTGCCCTATCGACAAGGACCCCTAATCCATAAGTATGCATACCCTCTACTTAGGTCTGTAGAGAAAAATAGAGTAAGATATGGTGCTTGGTGGGGGTAATAAGGTACACTTGAAAAATCCATAAATAATTGTGGGCTAAACTACATCTTTAAGGTTGCAACCCTTAGAGATCCACAATTACCAATCTCATAGTTTTTCACTTTATGTATTATTATTTTATGAGGGTGACCATAAAGAGCACACATTAATCACATATAATCAATTATTTATGCTTAACAAATTTTATTAGTTTCAAAAACTATGAGGTAACCGAAGTCAAGATCATTTTCAATCTCAACATAAGAAGTATGTTAGGACCATCCTAGGCTCAAGAACTCACACTTAGGTACTTTAGGTCAAAATGACCAAAATACCCTAAGGCTAATGCTACTACTTCACCAACCATTCTCATCACAAATTCCATTTTATTTTATAAATGTTCCATATAAAGGATAACACATCATAATTGATTTGTTGATCATATAATTATGTTTCCCAACACTATAAATGACCATTTTGCTCTTATACACCATTCTACATGTAAAGCCCTAACATGTGCTTCTAGAATAACCAATCATATATTCTCATGCTTAATCACAAAATAATGCACATCCTGCAGGTTTATGAGAATAAACATCATAGCATACCTCAAATTATCAAAATACCCTTAAATAATACAATAATTATAATAATAATCATGTTGAACAGGTATATCTAATACAACAAAATCCCTATACTCTTTCTTGATAACAAACATCACATATCGTGCATATTTATTAGAATATTGATCATGGTACATTCCAAATTACCAAAATACCCCAACACCCTATAATATTGATAATCATGCTCAAATATGTGTTTCTAAGACACTAAAATCCTATTCTCATTCTCAACATCAAAAACACTTATCATACATATTTATTAAATCAATCACCATAGTACATTCAAAACTACCAAATCGTCTCATGGTAGTAAAAGTTTTGGTACAAGTGTGTATTTACATACTTTACCTAAAATTTTTACATACATATAACATAAAACATCACTTCCACACATTAGACCCCTTTTTAATCAACCCTTTCACACATATAACATTATAAACAGGATACCATGACTTCCTTTTTTATTTTCCAAGATAACATTAATAATCATATCAATATATGTAAAAAGTCATGGCTAACACAAATCACATGCCAAAACCTTAATGTGATAACATACTATATTCAAATATTTTAGTGGAGTACAAAGGTTGCCTAATTTCTAGCAAAAATAAATTTTACTAGTAACCAACTAAAAATTATGAGGCTACATTAATAAAATTTTTGTATGTAAAAATGATATGACAAATACAATATTAATATATGATAAATGAAATATTAATTTTTAAAAAAAAATATTTACTAAATACAAACTTACCAAACTTCCCCTATATATTAAATATTACCCAAATTTAGTTAAAAGTTCAACATAACTTGTGCACATGAGCAACATGACCTTTGCATGCATTGAGAGGGGGATTTGGTTTAGGAAGTGGTTGGAGGTGTTGGTAATGGGAGGTGGGGAAGGATATGGCTGGTGGTTGGAGGGTATGGTGCAGGCAGTTTAAAGGCATTGATGGCAATGGTATTACAAGCTGTTGGGAGAGGTGGTGTAGAGAAGGGTAAAGAGGAGAAGAGGAGGAAGGAGGGAAGGTGACGCTAGGCTCACTGTAAGTGCTAGTGCAAGAGGTGGGTGGTAGTTATAGCTAGAGGTAGGCAGCTAAGAAGTGGCATGGTGGTAGATGAAATGGAGGGGAATGGGTGGCCAAATAGAGGCGGTGTATGTACGGTGGGTGTTAAAGGGGGGAGAAGGAGGAAGGACTATAGGGAGAGGTTGTGGCTTCTACTTGCAGTCTTATATAGAGGATGTAGGGTGGAGGAGCTAGTGAGTGGAGGATGGGTTGGTCGTGGAGGCAACAGGGGTGGCTATAGGTGGAGATGACAGGGAGAAGAAGAAGGAAATAAGAAAGGAAGGTTAAGGGAGAGCAAAGCACAAAAGAAAAGAGAAGACAAGAAGAAGAGGAGAGGGACCTTCGACATGCAATAGGTAAGTGAGTAGTGCAGGGAATTGTATGTAGGGGTGTAGGGAAAAAAATGAAGGGGAGATCAAATAAGAGGTAAAGAAAGGGATGGAAAGGATGGAGGTGTTATAGGGGTATTTGGCTGAGAAAGAAGGTGGTGACATAGGTGTGCACAGTTGCAGGCACGTTGTAAACAAGTAGAGAAGAAGGTGTGCACAAGGGTGATTGGGGTGTGTTTGGTAGGGGCACAGATGATGGAAAATAGAAAAAAAAAAGATCTTAGGTTGAGTAAGAAAAAAGAAGGAGAAGTGAGTGGGTTGGATTGATCGAGAGAATAAGAAGAAGAAGAAAGGAGAAGCTAGGCCATCCGCGTGGGAGAAGAAGAAGAAAGATAGAAAGGAGCAGTTGGCCCAACCATTTAGGAGAAAGAAAGAAAAAGGGGGGAAGAGTTGGGCTGGCCTAAGGAAAAAGGAAAGAAGGGGGAAGGAAAAGAAAAAAGGAAAAGGAAGAAAAAGGAAAATGAAAAACAAAAAAAAAGAAAAAGAAAAGGACAAATAGATTTAGGGTTTGGATTAAAAATTAGATTAAATTTGGGTTATTGGGATAATATTATATTAATTTGTCCATAAATTAGTTTATTAATTTAAGAAAAAAAATTTGATAAAATTATGGGTTTTGGGTTTATTAAAAAAATAGTAAGATAAAATAATTAAAATAATTATATTAATTTATTAAATAATTTATCTTGGATTTTAAGTTAAAGGTTCACAAAAATAATGAAATAAATAATTAAAGATTAAAATTTTCATATAAAAGGTTAAACATTCAAATTTTATGTTATAAAAATTTTGGATGTTACAGTAGCCCATGAAGAAGGATGGGAAAAAGGAAAAAAAAAGGAAAGGAGAAATAAAAAGGAGAAATGAAGGAAAAGGAAAAAAAAAGAAAAAAAAGGAAAAACAAAATTTTTAGATGTGGGATTTAGGTTAGACATTTAGTGTAAAATATTTATTTAATACTAATAAATAAAAAATTAATATAAATTTCCTTTAATTAATATATGATCATTAAATAAAATAAAATTTAGAAATTAGGTTAAATTAATTTGTTGATAAATAAATTTTTAGATTTTAAAATTTTAGGGTATTACATCACTAACCCCTTTAAAGGAAGACTTCATCCCCGAAGTTATAGATCAAGGCTTAGAAATGAGACAAAAGGGAATAAGAAAAATTGTGATTCTAGTGGTTAGGCCTAACAATAAGGACATTGTGCTACTGGATATTACCCCGTCAAAGGAAAGTGGGCCTAAAACCAAAGTCTCTTGAAATGAAGGGTTCACAATACAACTCACGCATGTCCTTCTCTAATTCCCATATGGCTTCTTCTCTTACATGGTAGCTCTAAAGAATCTTCACGAGCATAATTGAGCTCATCCAGGATCATTGTATCTTGGTATTAAGAATTCACAAGGGCTTATCCTCCTATGTTAGAGAGTTATTGAGCTAGACCTCATTAGGTTAGATCATGTAGGAAGGATCTATAATGCACTTCTTTGGTTGTGATATGTGGAAGATGTTGTGAATTGTGCTAGATCTAGCGAGAGTGCCAAAGGATAAGAACCTTACAAACTCTATCGAGAATCTTGTAGGGGCCAATATAGCTTGGGATCCCTTCCTAACAAACCTCAAAAATCCCTTAGTGGGGAAAACCCTCAATCGAACAGTATCTCCTGGCTTAACACCATCACTATGGTATCTCTGAGCCACTCTCATTTTAACTTGGATCAATCAAACTTATTGGGTTATCTCCTTAATTATCTCAAGCCCCAAGATAATAGTCGCATTGATGTCATTCTAATATAAAGGTGTCTGGCACTTATGTCCATACAATGCCTTAAAGGGTGTCATTCATATGCTAGCATGGTAGCTATTGTTGTACCTAAATTCCACCAAATACAAACACTCCAGCCAAAAACTATAAAACTCCATATTACAAGCCCACAATATGTCCTCAAGTGTCTAGATATTTCTCTCAGTTTATCCGTCTGTAGCTGAGTGAAAGGTAATACTCTTTTTAGCTTTGTGCCCATAACCTCCTATAACTTCCCCCAAAAGTGGGAGAGAAACCTTGATTCCCTATTGGAGACATTATCAATAGGTGCACCATGCCTACTAACCATGAACTTTACGTAGGCATTAGCCAATTGATCCATGCTTTATGTCAATTTAATCATTATAAAAACTATTGATTTAATTAATCTGTCCACAATAGCCCAAATGGTGTCACACCTGCTACAAGTCCTTGGTAATCCACTCACAAAACTAATAGAGATGGAGTCCCATTTCCATCCTAGCACCTCTAGAAACTAGACTAACCTTATAGATCTCTAGTGCTCAAACTTGACCTTCTGATAGGTTTGTCATTTTGCCACGAACTTTGCCACATCTTGCTTTATGCGAGGCCACTATTAAATTCACTTAAGTTCCTTATACAACTTGTCCCCTATAAGGTGGATGGAGTATGGGGTGCAATGTCCATCTTCCAAAATTTAACTCTTCAAATCAGCACAACTCTACTGTATATACCAACTCCCTTATAGTGAATGCTATCATCCTTATATATTCAAAATTCTTCAGCCCGATGCTCCTATATCTTTTGTCAGATCCACTCAAGATTTATGTTTCTAAGATGTCCAGCTTGAATCTCATCAAACATTATCACTATAATCAACAAGGCACTCATATGAACCTCTAGGTCACCCTATTAAATTAGCTCTACTCCCATCTTATAGAATTCCTCTAGTAGCCAATTATCCACAACATAAGAATTTACAAAGTATAATGTACTCCTACTTAAATCATCCCCAATAATGTTTATCTTACCTTCATGATAGTTCAACTGGATATCGTAGTCCTTTACTAGCTTTACCCATCTCCTCTACCTTATATTCAACTCCTTTTGCATGAATATATATTTGAGACTCTTGTGGTTGATGTAAAATCTGCATCGCATTCCATAGAGGTAGTGCCTCTAGATTTTTAGTGCGAAGACAATCATGGCTAATTCCAGGTCATGAGTTGGGTAGCTCTACTTATGCCACTTTAACTGGTGAGAAGCTAGGTGACCAGCCTACCATTCTGCATTAATACATACCCCAACTTGTTCTCAGACACATCATTTTAGACCTTAAAACCATCTAATCCCACTAGTAGAGTTAGAATTGGTGTCATAGTTAGTTTCTTATTCAAATCTTGGAATAATCCCTCACAAGTATCTTCTCATTGAAACCTTGTGGTCTCATTTAACAGGCTTACCAAAAGGTCTGCAATCCTCAAGAATTTCTAAACAAAGCACAGGTAGTACTTAGCTAGACCTAAGAAGCTACAAACCTTAAATACATTTGTGGCTACCTTCCATTCTGCAATTGCCATAACCTTTGTCAGATACACAACAACTCCTCCTATTGACACTACATGTCCCAAAAAGGCAACTTCAAGAATCTAGAATCTATACTTAGAGAATTTAGTGTATAGGAGATGATATTGAAGGAGGGAAAGGATATTGTGAAGGTGCTTCTTGTGCTCCTCCTTACCTTAAGAGTACACCAAGATCTTATCGATTAACACCACTATAAACTAGTTGAGGAATGGCCTAAAAATCCTCCTCATTAGATCCATAAATACATAAGGCACATTCTTGAGCCCAAATGGCATCACAGTAAACCTATAATGTCTATACTATATCTGAAAGGCCATCTTCAAGATGTCAGCATCAGCAATGCACAACTGGTGGTAGCTTAACCTTATGTCAATCTTTGAGAAGATAGTAGCACCCCAAAGCTGATAAAAAAAGGTCTTCAATTCTTGGAAGTAGATATGGGTTCTTAACTTTCAACTAATTTAGTCTTCGATAGTCAATACATAAATGGAGGCTCCCATCCTTCTTCTTCAAGAATGGAATTGGTGTTCCCCATGGAGACACACTTAGATAGATGTACACGTGAGCTAACAACTCCTCCACCTGAGTCTTCACCTCCCTTAATTATAACTATGATATCCTATAAAAGGCCCTTAACATAGGTTCAACCTATGGCACTAGGTTAATGGAAAATTTAATTTTGTGCACTGGCACTATACCTAAGGTCTCCTCCGGGAACACATCAGGAAATTCTCATACCATAGGAATGTCCTTTAGGGTTGCCAAATACCTATTTAATTCCTAAACACCACATAAGTACATTAGATATCTCTTTTGCATCATTATGTGCATCATGTGTGTAGATACGACCTTGGTTTTAGGATTAGGTTTGCATTTCCTATAGGAAACCCTAGCACCCCATGGATCTCATAACACCACACATTTATATGAGTAGTCTATTATTGTTTGGTATCTCCCTAACATATCCATCCTCAAAATTTCATCAAAATCTTGAAGTTCTATCTCAACAAAGTCCATTAGTAAGTCTACCCTGCATATCAAAAAGGCTAGCTTCATGTAGAGCCTAGTGCAATCCAATCTATTCCCCGAGGGCAACATTACATATATGGTTACATTAGCAGATGGTGATAGGGCAACTCTAGCAACAAAAGTAGTGGACACTAATGACAAAGAAGAACTAAAATCAAATAGTACGTGCATTGGTAGTGAAAGGATTGTAAACATAACCATGACTACATCCAACTATTGATTAGCCTTTGTTTGGTTGATGATGCTCCTATACCCACCTGAGTGAACTCCCTCATAACCTCCTTAGTATCCTTTGGTACCCTAGCCATGTTCTTCGGTTTGAGGAAAAGGGTTACATCTCTACAAACTCCCTTTAGTCTTTATGTTTAATGTAGCATCTAGGCTAGGTGCTCTCTACTAAAAGTACTGAGGTGGTGTCTGGTAAGCCTGCTACTGTGACACTAAAGGCCCTCTCTACGTGAATTGACCTCCCTAGGAGTGGTGAAAGTTCCTTTGATACTAACACTCAAAAGGTTGATGGTCTATCCGGCCATAGAGTTTGTAGCTCATAAGTTTTCCCCCCACAGTCACATCTTGGATGGTTCCTACCGCATTGTTCCTAAGAAAAAACCCTTAACAACTCTTGGTTCTTAGCAACACCCTTTTATTGAAGTCCTGAAGGTCTGTTCCCTCTACTATGGCTCCTACCTATGGAACCTTGTGTCTCTAACCTTCTTTTTACCAAAATAAATGTCTGCTCTTAAACCATAATGTGTGCAATACATGCACACTCGTATAGGGTGGCCAAATCTAAGAAATCCACTGCAACCATCATTAGGTGGTTGCCAAATTTAAGCCCTTGCTTGAACTTATAAACCACTATTGGCTTGCTGGCTACTATACCGAGTGCAAACCTTAGAAGCTATATGAATCGGGCATGGTAATGCTTCGCTATCATGCCTCCTTGAGTAAGATGCATGAAGTCCCTTAGTGTTTCCCTCTTACAACACTTTAGATAGAACTTAGCATAGATCACCATCTTAAAATTCTCCCAGGACATCGTTGGCTCAACCTAGGTACGATAACCTACCCACCAGGCCTTTGCAACCCTTCAGAGAAAGAATGTTATGATGCTCAACTTCTGTGTAGATGCGAAATCGACCACCTCAAAGGTGCAGTCCATATCTCAAATCCACCCCTCTAGAATAATAGGGTCATCCTTATTAGCATAGAGTAGAAGGTAGTGTCTAGTTACCCTCTAGAGCTAGTCCTCCTCGATTCCCTTTTAAGGATGATGTGGAGGTGGGGATAGTGGATGAGGTTTGTGTTGCACAAACTCCATGAAGGCCTCAAAGGCCTCCTACAGATGCCCTACACATTCATTCATTTCATGATCAAATGGTTGAAAAATAAAAGGCATGTTAGATTAAACCCTTCTAGTTTACTAACATCTATCATAAAGTTCCCAATTAGAGGCCACCTAGGCTACCCATTTTTGTTTCCTCCGTAGTGGATTTGGGTTTTTTATACAAAATTAGCATTTTTAAAATATAAAAAAATTAAAAACTTAGAGGGAAAGTTATCTGAAACCAAGTTTTCTGAAATAACACGTGGTTGACAGAACCTAAGTTCCAATACCAACTTGTAATACCTCAAAAATCACTACTAAAAATTTTCATTTTAAGTGGAAGAACATTCAAACAAGATAGGGTTCTTACCATCGTAATAGGTATAAGTCAAGCTCTAGGTCATCTTTATACCAACTACAATATAAGATAAAAACAATAGGAAGACCATGATATGTGTGGCATAAGAACAATCCACATCACAAAATCAAAGTTAGGTGTTCATTCCAAAAGGAGTACTAAAATGCATAAATAAAATTTCAATTGAAAATTAACAAGAAGAAAACTTATTAAAACAACAATCAGATGTCACACTCTTAGGTCCCCATCCCCAATCATAATAGCATCACTATGCCTTAATTATAGCATCGTATGTCATAAAGACGTCTAGCAAGTCCTTATTCACTTGGATAAGCTCATAAGGGGTCTACTCATGGAAAAGAGAAGCACCTATAATAGGGGTGATCGGTACACTACATAGTAAGGTCACAGAGATCAATAAAATCAAAATAAGGGATGACACATGCATAAGTAGATCATACTGACTCGTTCATTATTATCTAAACATAAGGTATTAGTACAATAATTATCAACTCATGATTTTATCCATTTTGGGTTCAGGGATCCCACTATTCTCAATAGGTGAAATGATAAACAAGTATAAATTCCCAAGCAAGACACACTTAGACACTATCCTCATCGATGGATGGGTATTTCTAGTTCAACTCTAGGGCAAAATGCTCTTGGCAACTATTTTCATTAACGGATCAATAATCAAGCTACAACCAGTCCTAATCCATGTGGTATTGTACTGTAAGTAATCAATGTATTACCATGGGTTATTATCAGGCAATTGTTTAATTTACTTAAATTAGGGACCCCACTATTCTCACTAGTGGAACGGTATATGGTATAACTTCTAAGATAAGATGCTCTTGGCCACTATTCTCGCCAGTGGATTGACAAGTACAATTGGGCCTAACTCAAGTGATGTTCCACTATAATTAATTAGTATCTTACCAAAAGTTATTATCATTCAATTATTCCCTTTAATTGAGTTTGGGACCCCACTATTCTCAATTGTGAAATGGTACAAGGTATAGCTTCTAAGATAAGATGCTCTTGGCCACTATTCTGGTCAGTGGATTAGTATGTACAACTAGGCCCAACTCAAGTGATCTTCCACATTCAGTTATTAGTGTTTTATTCATGTTTTATTTATTTTGAGTTCATCACACAAACATGTAAACCTACCCTATCTATAACATGTTCCCTAAGACAACCCTTTTCTCCTTTAAAACCCTAATTCCAAAACTATAGTACATCCTCACCTCTAGTGTCCCTTTGCCTAAAAATTTTAACATGTCATTGGAAATCCATATGAAGGGTCATGGCCTATTACCCCATTTCTCCATATATGATAATAAATAGCCTCTAGGGTTACTTGTAAAATCCCTAATTTCTTTTGGTTGGCCTAGCCCCTCCTCTATTGCTTATTTATCCCTCAATTTCTATACCCATGCATATAATGCTATGGTTAACCATCAACTCAAATATCATAGCCTAACTCCTCCATTTTGCACATGTGATAATTCCCTTCTTATTCAAGACCCCTTTAAAACCTTAATTCCTTATTTTTATTGTAACTACTTCCCTCTATCTCACTTGGATACTAAATTTTGTACACATTCCTAAAATGTCATGGTTAATATCATACTATAAGTTTACAATCCAAATCCCCCATTTTGTACATGTGATAATAGCATACCCCTATGATTTTATGCTATGGTCTATTAAATCCTTAATTCCAACTTTTGGTTATATCTCCTCTCCTAGTGTTCACTGGACTTCCCAAATCTATATGACTATATAAAAATTTCATCTTTAATCTTATATCCACTTTCTATTACCAAACCCCCACTCTACTCATATATGATCATAACTCCCCTTAGGTTTTACTTACCCCATTCATGGTTATTCACCCCCATTTATTGCCATAGTTATTTTTGTATAATATCTGTAACCTATTTTATGCCAATGTACACCCTCAAGTACCCTACATTTCACTTTTCCTAATATTGGCCAAAATTCTTCTATGTCTCATAAAACTTAACTAAGTCACAAGGCATCCAACACAAGGACTCTCTAAACTTTCCACACATGCAATATCATATAATATGGATATACCTCAACACTTGAAATCGATACAATTATAACCACATGGCTTCCAACCTTTAGCTATTGTCGAGCCAAACTACACATATAGCACTAGAGTCATTTATCATTTTATGCATTCCATCTCATAACACACAACAAGGATATATATTAACAAAAATAAAACCCTTGCTATGATTATACCATTATCAGAGTAGCTCTGGTCTCTAAGCATGCATAACCTATGCCTCCTCTTCCTTTATCACCAGAATAATACCTAAAAATGATAATATACACAATTTGGAAATCATAATATAAATAATTTAGATTATCTTTCTTTTTTTTAAGAAAAAAATCAAAACTAAACTAAGGAAATGTAAAGGAGGATAAATGAAATGGAGAGGACCAAAATGAGGGAGAAAATGATGTAGGTAGTGTACAACAAAAGTTGATTTTGGTGGAAAGTGGTGAGGGTCGGCAGCTCAGGGTCAAGATGGTGGTGGTGGCACTAGGATTTGTTAGAGTTGGTGGTGGTTAGTAGTGGTAGAGCCGGTTACCAGTGGTGATGCAAGGTGGCACACGGGTTAGAAGGAGAATAAAGAAGGGAGGAGAGAAAGGGGAATAAGGAGGTTGCTTGTGTGGTTGCATAGGCTAGGGCACTTATGTAGGGTGGCTCTAGCATGGCAGTGGCAAGGAGGGAAGATAATAATAGGCTATAGTGGCTGAGGAAGTTATAGTTTGGGATGGCTTTAGGTATGGGAGTAGAGAAAAAAAAAGGAAGAAGAAGGGAGAAGGGTGGCTCTATAATTGAGGGTAGGATGTAAGTAGGGAAGAGAGGTGGAAAGGGGGTGGCTGGGCGTTGATAGTGATAGGTTGGTGTTGGAGCTAGCAAGGGTGGGGAGGGAAATAAAAAATAGGGGATGTGTAGTGGTTGGGAGAGAGGAGGAAGGAGAGCTTGAGGGGGTATTTATAGGTGAGTATGAGGCTAAGGGAGAGGGAAGATGATAGGAGGGTCTACAGTCTCAACGTGCATGGCTACAAGGGGAAGTGAGTAGTTATAGGTGGCAGGGGCATGGTAGAGGCGATTGGTAGGGGAGCATGGGTGTGTGGATAGGAATGTAGGGCTCCAGCTGACCCTGCATGGTTGATAGAGGAAAGGTGGGAAGGACCGGTGATGTGTAAGGGTGAAGGTACAGACACAAAAAATGAAGGGAGAAGGAAACACGAGGAAGGAGATAAGTGCGATGAAGAAGAAAGGGACAAAAGTGAAAGAAGAAAAGAAAAAGGAAACAAAAGATGGGAGATAGGCCTGACTGCTTATGGGAGAAGAAAGGAAAGAAAAAGAATGGAAGGCTTAGGCCAGGGGATGATGCAGCCTAGGAAAAAAGAGGAAAATAAGAAAACAAAAAATAAAGGCAAGACAAAAAAAAAAGAAGAAAGGAAGAAAAAGAAAAAAAAGGAAAAAGGGAAAAGGAATTTTTTGGGTGTGGGATTCAGGTTAGATTTTTAGAATAAAATTTTTATTTAGAATTAGTAAATAAAAAATTAATATAAATTTCCTATAATTAATTTAGGATCTTTAAATAAAATAAAATTTAGAAATTAGGTTAAATTAATTTGTTGATAAATGAATTTGTGGATTTCAATATTTTATGGCATTACATAATGACTATCATCTATGTGAAAACTCACTCATGTCTTAGTCAACTCACTATAGTTAGGTGGAGAAGCGATACATTCTCAACTTCTTGCGTATAGCATCTATACAACTCCTTAAAGGATGCATAACAGTTTGATTCAGCTAAGGTATTTGTTGTGTGAAGTTGAGTTGTTGTTGGGAGTGAGTAACATGATCTTCTCATGTAAGTAAGGCTTGGTAAAGTTAGATGCTCATGTAACATAGGTGGTGTAGCATGAGATTGGTAAAACTACAGAGAAACTTACTACCCAACAATAGAAGAATTCAACAAAAAAAACACAAGGAAGCTAAAGGAAGAGAGAATGGGTATAAGGAAATCTGTAGGAGTTGTAAAAATGGAGAAATGGGTGGAGAGGAGGGGTAATTATAGGGGATGAGGATGTGAAATGGGAATACCAAAGGTTTAATGTTGGGATCATGAATTTGGCCTTACAAGTGATGTAGTTGGGGAGAAAAGGATAAGGCAAAGGGGCGGGTGCATTGTGCGCTAGGAGAGAAAGATTAAGCCATGCAAGAGGGGTTTGCATGGCCAAAAGGGGAAGGAGGAAGAAAGGGGCAATGAAGAATGGGGATAAGGAAAAAGAAAAAGAAAAATATAAACAAAAAGAGAGAAAGGAGAAAGGAAAAGAATCTGGGGTTAAGATTAAAATTAAGTTTACATTTTTTTATTAGGAAATTTATGTAAAATTAATTTATCAATCATTCGGGTTTAGGGTTAATTAAAATTCTGAGTATTAAAAAATTATTTAGGAAATGGTTTTTCTTATGTTTCAAGGGTTAATAAAAATACCAAAAATAATGGTTTACAAAATTTCAAGGTGTTACATTCAGTTCGAGGACCCAAGGGTTTGTGATCATCTTTACGTCCCATGGTCAACCAAATGAAGCACCAAATATGTTGTGAAAAGAAGTAGCCATGGAATAAGTGAGGGATACTCATTATAATACCACTAAATTGAGAATAAAGTTATAAGGATTGATATGACTACTTATATTAATATGGTTTACCATTTTGTTTGGTGATTTTGTCTAAAGAACTCCATAATTAAGCGTGCTTTCCATAATGTAATTTTTATGATAGGTGACCCTCCTAAGAAGTTTCTAAATTTTTTTTAATGAATTTCTTAGGAAGTGTGTGAGTGTAGACAAAGCACACCAAAAGAGCTCGTGTTGATCTATTGGGTCAGTAAATCAATTTGAAAGTGATTCAAGGTATCCTCCATAACTCTTGTGGGCCCTAATTAATATTTAGTGGCTACCAAGTGGTATCATCTGGTTGTAACAATTTGGGGTGGTACAAATGGGATGAGGTGGTTAGGGTGCAATAGGGATGTAGCCTTCTTTGAGTGGGGTTGAATGTAATACCTCCAAATTACGCAAAGTGTTATGAGTACTGATATAAATACTTATATAAACATACTATACTATCCTTTTGGTGATCAATTCTAAAAAATTCATAGTTAAACATACTTACCATGGAGAAAATTTTAGGATAGGTGACCCACCTAAGAAGTTTTAAAAAAGTCTATCAGGAATTACTTATGTGAGGACAAAATGTGGTGAAAGGAATTGTGTTAATTTATGGGATCAACCAGTCAATTTAAAAGCACTCGAAGGTAGCTACCACAACCCTCATAGGCTTGGTGTATTATTAAGTGTCTACATGGTCATATTAACTCAGGGTGTTATACTCATATCATCACAATCACATAGGACACATTGACTAGTAATAAGGATGTCAAATTGAATCACCCAATCTTTTATGTAGAGTCAATTTTTAATGGCTAATTAAAGATGAACTAACAATTTTGGGTAGTCGATGGACATCATACAAAATTCCTCCACCACACACGAGATTGCTTCCATCATAGTGAATCGTAAACCTTCTTTATAATATAACCATCCTCACTCTTAGTACATCAAACCCACAAACACAAGAAGTCTTTAAATTGACAATGAAGATAAATGATAGCAAGGAACAACTAGCAGCATATAAACATAGGGATATAATATTGTAATGACGCATTTTTGAGATAACCCAAGTATACCCAACAAACCTAATGGCTATCTTTCTTTTCATGAATATTTTCAAAGTAACCGCCATTGCACAAATGTTCGTGAGTTGAATGTGGATAATGCTAAGATTTCCTTTATCCTTTAGGAGACAAACTTTGTCCCATGATATCAAAACTCTTTTGTTGATATTAATGACACCTAACTAAAGGAAACCATAGATGATGGAATTTAATTGGTGCACCGCTTTACTTGGTACTAGGAGAATCTAAGACTAGTACATTTGTATATGGAATACCCTAACTTGGTAAGTTGCAACCTATCTACATAGGAGAGAATTTTGTGAACCAATGTCTTAGCCTGGTAGTCATTATTTCAATCAAAGCTTACATTTTTGAACTATTGTGATCCTAATGCTCAACAAAGGAAGACCTAGTCAAAAGATGGGAAAAGAGCCATGCTGAAAACCCCTTATAGCAAGAATTTGGGAGCAAGTATCTAGATCCACTCCCAAAAAGAACACATTACATTTTATGAGAATTGAATATAAGGCTCAAAAAATTAGAAAAACAGCATAGATAGTGCATTAATTTTCCTACAAAAGTCATGGAATCTCTATAGAAAACTAGATGATCATATGTAAAACATATATAGAAAATACCAAGGGACTTGCATTTAGGACGACTACCGAACAACTTACTAGTCCATAGCCATTTCAAAAATGGCAAAGGTATTCATTACCATGACAAAAGAAGTAATGTGAGAAAGGCTCAACTTATCAAAGGCGCCCTTTTGCCTACAAAAGGCTCTGAATATGTGTCATTTGGAGAAATGGAATGAGAGACAATGGTAACATAAGCTATAGTAATCCAAATAATCTTAAGTAAGGAATCCAAACCATGAAGGATTTATGGTAGGAAACTCCAGTCAATAGAATCAGACGCTTTGTGTAATCTAACTTAATCAGACACTACAAGGATATATTTTTAAGGTTATACTTTTGGACAATTTGCTTCCTTTTTATAAATACCAATTAAAAGGCATCAATGATAGAATGCATAATAGATTAAGGGGTTGAAAATTATTAATAATATTATTAATATTAATATTGAAATTAACAACAACAATAATAATTATTATTATTATTTTAATAATATTTCAATTGAAAATATGGGGAAAAACAAAGACTTATATTTATATAATAAACATGGAAAATGTAGTTTTAAATTATTTTCAGTCAGGTTTTTTACAATGTTGAAGTTTTTTTTTTAAATTTTCCAATCGAAAAAAATTTATAAGCACATTTTCTAAAATCTCATACGAGTATGATAATATTTTCCGCTAGCCTTATTTTTCAAAAGCAAACCTATTTTGGAGGCCTATTTTGTTCTTTTTTAGCAAAGGCCAAGCGCCTCCTACTAGTTGGCGCCGCAGGCCGCTTCGGCTCGCCATCGTCTTTCGGAGTTCCACCGGTGCTATCCCGTCCCGTGAATGAGCTGATGCTGTTATGACTTCAACGTTAAAGATCCTGCGCCATCGACCCTCCGTTTACTTCAAGCCAATTTCCTACTCATTTCACTTTGGTTTCTCAACATGTGTAGCTCATCTGTCCTCTGAAATGCGTGACTGTCGAATAGTGAAATCAGAGAAAAATCAACAAACGGAAGATTTCTCGTATTTTCGAAAGAGAAATAATCTTTTTTCCCGCGTAAAGTCTTGTCAATGCAGAGTCAGATTGCTTAAAATCCATGCCCATCTCATTCGTACCGGCTTCGTTGAATGCCCCAGTTTCTCACGTCTTTTCTTATCTCGTGCCGCAGAGCTTTATTCGCAGGATCTTGACTATCTCTGTCGAATTTTCTCCCAGTTCTCCGAACCTGATGTTTCACTCTATAACATTCTGATAAAAGCGTTTTCTTTGAGCAAATTTGTCGAGAAAGGTGTGGACTATTATCTGAGAATGTTAAGACGTGGCGTTGTTCCAGATGCGGTAACCATGATGTTTTTTCTGAGATGCTGCTGTAAGATTTCTGTGTTGGTTGAAGGGTTGCAGGTACATAGTATGATTTTGAGATGTGGGTATCTATCAGATAATCTTTTAATGACTAGTTTAATGGATTTTTACTCAACATGTGGGACATATGCGGATGCACTCAAGCTGTTCAGTGAAATTCCTCACACAGATACCGTTGCTTATAATGTATTGATTTCTTGTCTGGTTCGTAACTCTCGAGCACAAGATGCTCTCCGCGTATTTGATGCATTACAATGTGGTAATTCTCAGTGTGATCCAGACGACGTGACTTGCTTATTGTTACTTCCAGCTTGTGCTACCCTTGGTTCACTTGATTTTGGTAAAAGGATTCATAGCTTAATTAAAGAACGCCGGTATGATAAGGCTGTTAATTTATGCAATGCTCTTATTTCCATGTACTCGGAACTGGGATGTATGGAAGAAGCATATGAGGTTTTCAGCAAGATTTCTAACAAAAATGTTGTTTCATGGACTGCAATAATATATGCTTTGGCGATCAATGGACACGGGAGAGATGCGATTGAAGCATTCTGGGAGATGCAGAGAGTGGGCATTACTCCGGATGCTCACACATTTACAGGAGTTTTACGTGCTTGTAGTTGTAGTGGATTGGTTGAGGAAGGAATACAATTTTTTGAACTAATGACGAAGGAGTTTCATATCGTTCCTAGTATTCATCATTATGGATGCATGGTTGATCTATTAGGACGTGCTGGCTTGCTGGACCAGGCTTATGATGCCATAATTTCGATGAGAGGCAAGCCAGATGTCAAAATTTGGAGGACCTTACTTAGAGCTTGCAGAGCATATAGGCATTATGATCTTGCAGAACATGTAATTCAACAGTTGGTTGAGGTTAAGGCGCAGGAAGCTGGGGATTATGTTCTACTGTTAAACATTTATTCTTCGGTTGGAAACTGGGAAGGGGTAACAAAATTGAGGCAGTATATGAAAGATAACCAAATACAACCCAAGCATGGGTGCAGCGCTATTGAGCTGAAAGGTACAGTACATGAATTGAATACTGATGATGCCTCACACCCACAAAAGAATGCAATATATGATATGTTAAAGGAAATTGAGCAGCAACTAAAGATTTCTGGGTATATCTCAGAAATGTCATTGGAATTGGACAACAAAAGAGTAGGTGACAATGTTATTACAGTTCCATATCATAGTGAGAAGTTGGCCCTTGCCATGGCTGTTCTAATGACTGACCCTGGCATAACAATCAGAGTAGCGAAAAATGGCCAGATCTGTGTGGATTGTCACAATTTTGCCAAAGTCTTTTCTGCAGTTTACAATCGAAAGGTAATTATCATAGACACTGCAAATTTCCATCATTTCAGACATGGATATTGCTCGTGCAATGATTGTTGGTAGTGGTATATTGCTTGATGCTTGGTGCTTGATGCCCAGTAATAGCTGGAAGAGTGCGAATGATTTTGTAGATGTAGCCTTTAATTAAGGTTTGGCTGCTATCTATCGGATCTGTTATTCACGTCCATGAGTTCACTTTATGCATGTGTTTGGGGCGTAGTGTATTGGAAGTATAAATGCCATAACCCTTTTTGGATGTGGCTTATTATTGCTTTAAGGGAAGAACAGTTACTTTCAAATTGTATAATAAAATCCAAACAGCTATCGGTGCATGGAATCTGTCACTCTGGGATGCAGAGGGTACTCATCTAATGGGCAGACCTCTCTCTTTCGGTGACAGCTGATGCTGTTGGCTGCCTACAGTATTATCCTCAGAAAGTCCAGGGTGAAGCAGCGGAAATATTTTTTTCTTTCTCGGTGATTGTTTTCATCAAGTGGGTTGGATGTCCACAGCATTGTTCTTTGTGGGAAATCAGATGCTCTTAGTAACACATTATTGCTGTGTTTCACTGAAAGGACAGGGAGAATGAATTTCTCATCAGTTCTCAGTCATCTTCTTATGAGAATACTTGTATGCATTTTCTATTTATTTTTTTGTTGAATCACGGGAGATAATGATTCTGGGATGTAGAATACATGGGCTGAAGCATCTGAAGTAGCTGTGCTCCAAGTTAATGCGCGATGGGCATCTGATCAAAGTGATTGGGTTATGTCGTTTCGTAACTGCTTCGTATACTCTGCTAGGGCTCGGCCAGAAACATAAAGTGAAGCAGTGGCCACGATGCAAGGTCTAAATGGGTTCGCCAAAGATGATGAGAAGCATAGAAATAAAGACAGATCCAAATGCTTCCTGACTTGAACAATGAAGGGTGTACGGGAGATTCATGGAATTAGTAGCAGAGTTGGATCTCAGCCGGTTCATTACGCAGCCAAAGCTGTAAGGAGTACCTTTGCTGTTTTCTTGCGGTTTCTGATTGATGACGATACTGGAGTTCTATGTTTGTCATAAAATGCGTTCAAGAAACTATGTATTCATCTTTTCTGACTTGTGGCGAGGCTACGGCCTCAGTTGCAGTGGCTCTGCTTCATGGGCCTGAAAGCACGAGAAGCAGCTCCAAGCCTCATTGTATGCTTGATTCCCGAATGAATACCAATACAAAATCCTCTTCTTGACAATTATAATATTGATAATTAAAGGTATCGTTTTAAATTCGAGATTGAGAGGATTTACCACAATTTAACTAGTTTAAAAATAAATAAATAAATAAACTCTAAATCACACAAAATAAATAAATACGAAAAATACTAATGGGTTTATAAAAATAGAAAATAATAAAATAATAAAAGTAATAAATAAAATAATAATAAATATAATGGATAATCATAGATATGATAAATATACTAGAAAATTCAAAATCTATTGCTAGATTACGTCAAAATATAATATTAATTTTTAAGTCATCATTTAATCATAGGAAAGACATTAACCAAGTTGTACACCAAAATTAGGTTCACACAACTTATATTACTTCTCTAAAATAATTAATACGACAAAGCATTAATATTAACCTTATTGAATACTAGCAATATAGCAGCAACTAGAACTGGCAAAAAATGACCCGACCCGCCCAATTAGATCCGACCAGAGCGTAACCCGACCTGAAAAGTTTAGCAACTTGACCTGACATTGACCTTATCCAGCACTAACCCGATAAAAATTAACTCGACCTAGACCCAACACGACCCCATGCCAACTCATGACCCGATAGAGGCCCGATCAACCATTCACCTGATCCGATCCGATATTAACCCACTCAGACATCAAAGTCTATTATAATAATAATAAATTATATATATTTTATTATTTATTTAAAGCTTTTAAAAATATAATGTACTTATTTTTCATACTTTTATCCTAAACATTCTATATAATATCATTTAGAATAAAAAAAATATCATAGCTCCAACTTTTGATGCATATTTTTGAAACAAAAAATATTATATTAATTTACACAAAGTACATAGATTATAAGTTTATAACAAATAGAAAATCAAACTCAAACTCTAAAAATGTAATTATAATAGTTACTAGTTACCTAATGAAATAATTACAATTGTTACCGCCTGAAAATTACTAACTCTAAAAACCATTGTGATATGAATTCGGTTTATTTTATAACATATTGTATACTCAATTAATTAAAACTATTGAGGGATTACCCAATTAAACATAATTAGGATTTTTGAGCCCGAATAACAAATCCAGTCAAATCTTATTCAAATATGTAAATTGATGGTTTGAAATTGAAATTAGATATATTCGAAAACATATTGTATACTCAATTGATTAAAAAATATTTAGCACTTACCTAATTTAATATAATTAGGGTTTTGAGCCTGAACTACAAATCTGGTCAAATATCATTCAAATATTTAACTTAATGGTTCAAAATTGAAATTAGACATATTCTAAAATATATTGTATAATCAATTGATTAAAAACTATTAAGGAATTGCCCAATTTAACATAACTAGGGTTTTTGAGCCTGAAGAACAAATCCAGTCAAATCTTATTCAAATATTTAAATTGATGGTTCAAAATTGAAATTAAACATATTCTAAAATATATTAGATATTCAATTAATTAATAGCTATTAAGGAATTACCAAATTTAATATAATTAAGGTTTTTAAGCTCGAACTGCAAATCCGATCAAATCTTATTTAGATATTTAAAGTCAGAGTTCAAAATTAAAATTAGACATATGCTAAAACATATTATATACTCAATTGATTAAAAACTATTAAAGAATTACCCAATTTAATATAATTAGGGTTTTTGAGCACGAACTACAAATCTGGTCAAATCTTATTCAAATATTTAAATTGATGGTTCAAAATTAAAATTAGACATATTCTAAAATATATTGTATACTCAATTGACTAAAAACTATTAAGGAATTATCCAATTTAACATAATTAATGTTTTTTAGCCCGAACTACAAATCCAATCAAATCTTATCCAAATATTTAAATTGACGATTTAAAATTGAAATTAGACATATTCTAAAATATATTGTATACTTAATTGATTAAAAATTATCAAGGAATCATCCAATTTAATATAATTAGGATTTTTGAGCCCGTACAGTAAATCTGGTCAAATCTTATTCAAATATTTAAATTGATGGTTCAAAATTAAAATTAGACATATTTTAAAGCATATCGTATACTGTATTGATTAAAAACTATTAAGAAATTACCAATTTAACATAATTAAGGTTTTTGAGTCCGAACTGGAAATCCGATAAGATCTTATTCAAATATTTAAATTGATGGTTCAAAATTAAAATTAGACATATTCTAAATTATATTGTATACTTAATTGATTAAAAAAATATTAAAGAATTACTCAATTTAATAGAATTAAGGTTTTGAGCCCGAACTGCAAATCCAGTCAAATCTTATTCTAATATTTAAATTGATGGTTCAAAATTGAAATTAGACATATTCTAAAATATATTATATAATCAATTTAATAAAATAACTCAATTATATAATTCAATTTAAATCCACAAGAGTTTTAACCTAACAATCCAATTTTGATATATTTCATACTATTTTCCCAATTTTACAATACCAACATAAAATTAAGTGCATTTCAAAGTATACTACATAATCAATTTATTCAGAATAGCTTAATCGGATGAATCCAATAAATTCAAACATAACCAGGTAAAAAATCTTTATTATTTATTATTTACTTGTAAAAATAAAGCACATATAATATTCTTATTTTATTTATCTTTATTAATAATCTTATGATTGTAGATAATATTTACAATGTAATAAATGATAATAATACACTGTATAGTCATATTTATGATCACGTTTATTTTATAAATTTATCTTTTCTTAAGTAATCAAATATTTTAAGTACTCAAATAAATATAATATATGATAAATATCTAATATTTTTACTTGTAAAATTTATAAGTATTTTAAGTAATCAAAATATAATATTGTTAAAACTTATAAGTATCTTTATTATTTATTTGTAAAAATAAAGCACATATAATATTCTTATTTCATTTATCTGTACCAGTAATCTTATGATTATCTCTAATATTTACAATCTAATAAATGATAATTATACATTGTATATTCATGTTTATACTTACTTGTATTTTATAAAATTATTTTTTAAGTAATCAAATAAATATAATATATGATAAATATATAATATTCTTACTTGTAAAATATATAAATATTTTAAGAAATCAAATATAATATCGTTAAAACTTATAAATATCTTTATTATTTACTTATAAAAATAAAGCAAATATAATATTCTTATTTCATTTATCTATAACAATAATCTTATGACTGTCTCTCATATTTACTATGTAATAAATAATAATTATATATTATATAGTCATGTTATGATAACATTTCTTTTATAAAATTATCTTTTTTAAGTAATTACATATTTTAAGTAATCAAATAAATCAGAATAAATGATAAATATTTTTGTTAGATTCAATCATGCAATGTTTTTTATTATTAAAATTTATAAATATCTTTATTATTTATTTATAAAAATAAAGTATATATAATATTCTTATTTCATTTATCTATACTAGTAATCTTATGATTGTCTCTCATATTTACAATGTAATAAATAATAATTATACATTATATAGTCATGTTATAATCACTTTTATTTTATAAAATTATCTTTTTTAAGTAATCAAATAAATCATAATAAATGATAAATATCTTTGTTAAATTCAATCTTCCAATGTTTTTTATTATTAAAATTTATAAATATCTTTACTATTTACTTGTGAAAATAAAGCGCATCTAATATTCTTAATTTATTTATCTACAATAGTAATCTTATGATTGTCTCTAATATTTACAATATAATAAATGATAATTATTTAGACCCTAATTTGACTCAACCTGTCAAAACTCACCCAACCTAACCCATTAAGTTAACCTCTAACTACTAAAATCCAACCCGTCAAATTACACGAAATGACCGGACCTATCAAGTTAACCCCAAACAACGCAGACTTAACAGGACCAACCCATCATATTGCATGAAATGACTCGAATGTGCCGAAGCCACCTAGCCATGTGAATAAGATAATGACCCGAAACCAACCTGACCCTACCAGTCAAGCTAACCCGAAAATGACCCGAATCTGAGTTTGCTTAACCCGAACCCGACTTGACTTGATAAATTAACCTAAAATGACCCGAAATCGAAATGACCTGACCTAGAACCTACCCGACCCAAACAAAGCAATCATTTGAAATGACCCGAACCCAAAATGACCCGACCTGACCTGCAAAAGTCAAATGATCCAAAATGACCCAACCCACCATGACCCACCCTACCCGATTGCCTCCTCTAGTAGCAACAAGCGGCTCTATATTTAACTAGATTTAATGGATTAAGTATAATTGGAAGCGTGTCAATCTAAGTACCCAAACTAGTACACTTAGCATGTCTAGTTGTATTTCTCTTGTTTGACCCATACATTTTTAAATGTTTTACTTCTTAAGTTAGAATCACAAAACTATTGGGTGAATTGTTATCTAATGTAACACCCCCAAAATTTACACATTTTTTTTAACAATACTTATAAATTAAAACTGTAAACTTTTGGGAATGCTACCGCTACACTTAGTACTAGACAGGTTCACTCCTACTATTCCGGTACCAAGTGCTAAGGCTAAGAAAACACTACCAATGAAATCATTAATAATCCAGATTAATAAAAAATATGACAATCAGAGTACGCGTAAGTCTTTATATAATTCAAAATAATAGCTATTATTTTTCAGATAACAAATAAACAACATTAATAAAAATTTTTCTGTAACTCCAACAAATAAAAAGGTAACATGAATAATAATCTAAAAAGGGAAACGACCACACCACTCCAGGACCCTATCTAGCCCATAATCACTCGGCCCCACCTGATGTCTCATAAACATCAATAGCATCGAAATAAGTGTCTCGTACCTGCAACAGGTCAAACGGGCCTTCTTCTCGTGGGAATAAGCAGCACCCATAAAATGGGTGATCAGTACGCTACATACCGAGCACTAAGGCCATCATACATAATTCACCCAACTAATGCATAATAATAAAGGGCATAGAATTCAATCATAATAGCACAAGATAAAATAAATGCTCAGGTGAAATGCTATGATTCAATACGGATCAAATTATTTACTTCATCAAGACTTTATCGAATTTATTTTTACACTATGTTCTTTATCAAGTCCACACCAGTACGGGAACCCCTCTATTTTTGCCAGTGGATCGGTCTTTAGGGCACTTTGGCTCCTGGCCACTATTATAGCTGGTGGATAGGTCACTTAGGTATATACCCTACCACTATTATATGCCGGTGGATCTGTTTTTAGGCTACTGCAGTACCTGGCCACTATTATGCCAGTGGAATGGTTTGGGCCCGGCTCAACATATTCCACTTTGTGTAATTAATATTCTAAGTTTCTTATTTGGAGATCAATACCAAGACATGCAAGTCAGACTCCTACCATACTTACTCTTCAGCTCGGGTTAAACACTCCGACCTGAATTAACCACCACCGCTATAGTTAATCATAACATCCCCTAACACCCATGCAAACCCTAACTCCATGTAAACCCTACTCCCATGCAAACCCTAACTCCCATGCAACCCTAAATCCCTTGCAAAACCCTAACTTCCAAGCAAAACCCTAACTCCCATGCAAAACCTAATTCCATCATGCAAACCCTAATGCCCCCATACAACATTAATACCACCAAGCAAACCCTATACTACCATGCAACATCAATACCGCCATGCAAACCCTAATTCCACCATGCAACATTAATACCACCATGCAAACCCTAATACAACCATGCAACATTAATACCACTACGCAAACCCTAACACCATGCAACTTCATGTAAAACCCTAACACCATTCAACTCCATGCAAAACCCTAACACCATGGTTACACTCCCCATCATTATTTTACAACCCTATCATGCATGTCTTAGGGCCACATCATACCATAATAATAACACATTTATACACATCATTTTCATGCAACAATTATTTACACAAAATACACCTCAACTTCCATATCATGCTGCATTCATAAAAGATATACAATATACATATGAAATACATAATAAATCATATCACATGGCATATAAATCACATGTCACACAATGGCCTTAACACCCCTTACCTAAAACAACATCGATCTTAGAGCACGCTCCTATGCCTCCTTAGGGCTTTGACTAGTTTCACGTATTATGAGGAAAAAGCTAAAATTAGACTCCCTCCTATCAAAAATACTATTAATCACTAACTTATTATAAGACTAGGTTTTTAATAAAATAATAATATATTTATAAGATAATATTAACAAATTACTAACTTTGCTAAAGATATAGAAGTAATAGAAATATTATAAAAGTTGATAATATAACGTTGAAAAATTTACCCTAATAATAATAATAATGATACTAAAATAATAATAACACAGATAATAAAAATAATATCAATGTTAATATTAACAAGAATAGTAATAATAGCAGCAATAACCCAAAATAATACTAATAATAATATTAGTAAAATAAGTAACAAAATTTAGTAATAATAATAATGATAAAAAAAATAGTAATATTACAAAAATTAATAATGAGAATAATGGTAATAATAGTAAAGATAATAATCGAAGATAAAATAAAGTAGGGTTTCTACCGTACATTGAATAATAATAAACTTATTACAAATAATAATAATAATAATAATAATAATAATAATAATAATAATAATAATAATAATAATAATAATAATAATAATAATAATAATAATAATAATAGTATTTATATTAGAATAAATGAAATAAAGTAATTTAAGGCTTGTAAAAATAGGAAAAAGGGTTGAGAGGGTCTAGGGTTCAACCATAGGCTGGTGGTGAGGGTTGGCACCATCAGTGCTGCACGGAGGCGGCGGCGGTAGCCCGAAAAAGGGAAGAAAAGGGTAAAAGTTGAATGCTGGAAAAAAGATAGGGAGAATGGAGGCGGAAGTTGGGTTGTTTAAGACTACCTAGAGGGAGGGGGTTTAATGTGGGTGGCGGCACAGCTAAAGGTGGTGGCGCATGGCGGCGGCGATGGTGGCCGAATGGGGAAGAAGAAGGGAAAGGGAGGAGGAGAGAGAGGAAGAGGAAGAGAAAGGTATGGGAATGTAGACGGTGGTCTGCAACACAATTTGGGAGGTGAAAGAAGCGACGGTAGCAGCGGAAGAGGTGGCTAAGGGTGGTTCGAAGGGCGGTAGTGGCAGAAAATGGTTTAGTTAAGAAAGGAAATTCGCACGGTCGGGGTGGCTTGTGCAAGAAGAATTAAAGGGTACGGGTGGTCTAGTTAGTTAGGAGGAGATGTAGGTGGAAAGAATGGGCGGCGGTGTCGGCTAGAGGCGGCGGAAGTGGCGTCTAAAGGGGCGGTGGCGTGAAGGAAGTTATTTTCGGAACTTAAACCCAAAAACTCGATTCAACACTGCTATGGGGTGTATTTATAGGCTTCAAAGGAAGTTAGGGTCGAAGGGAAAGTGGGGGAGCGGTAGGCAGGAGTGGGCACCATCCGACGAGGAAAGCTGGCGCACTTTCCCCATTGTGTTTGCAAGTGGGTAAGGGAGAGGGAATCATGCGGGGAAATGGGAGATGTGGTTGGGTTCAATGGGTGTCCGAAACAAAGGGGAAGAAGGGAAACAAAACGAACGATCAATGGGGCACAATTGATAGCGAAAAATTAGGGAGAGGGGCGGTGGTTGCAGTTGCTCGACGGCATTGGGCAGGTGCGAAGGAAGAAGAAGAAGAAAGGTAGGGGAAAAGCCGGGCGGTTCGATGAAGAAAGAAAAGAAAAGGGAGGGCGGGCGAACTGAGTGAAAACGGTAAGAATAACTAAACAAAACGCAGCGTTCATGGGGAAAAAGAACCAAAACACGGCGGGGAGAAAGGTAGAAGAAGAACATGGTGCCGAAGGAAAGGAAGGAGGGAGGGGTGGGTCGCGGGAGACGGAGAAGCGGGCCACGGAAAGGGGCAGGCGCAAACGGGGGAGAAGGAGAGGAAAAAGAAAACAAAAGAAAAAAAAGAAAGAAAAGGAAAGGAAAAAGGAAAAAGAAAAGGAAAAGGGAAAAGGAAAAAAAGAAAGAAAATAGGAGGTTGGGTAAATTAAATTAAAAAGCATATTTGGGATATTTAAGAATAATAATATTTAAATAAAATAATATTTAAATGTCTTTTTAGGCTAATTTAGGATTTTAAAAAGATTTTTCATAAATTTTATTTTAATTAGCAAAACACCATAATTTTCTTCAATTAGATTATTTATAAAATTTATATTAATTTGAAACTATTTTCTATTTCTTATCTTAAATAAAATAATTTATTTAATTAATTTTCAAAATAAAATCCTTAATTAGCTAAAATACTCAAATTTCTCCTAATTAAAATATTTATAAGATTTCTTATTGATTTTTCCTACTTAATTTTCTTTTATTTTAGCAAAAATAATTTATTTAAATAATTTTCCTAATAAAATCTCATTTAACTATAATTTTTAAAATTTAAATTTTCGGAGCATTTCATCTAACCTAACTTCAATTTATACATATAAATTATAAAATATTTATATGACCACCTAGTAGGTAAATAATTCTAAATATAGTCACTATGAGAAAATTAGAACAAGATATGCACCAAAAAAATTATACTTGATAGACATATATATATAAACAATGATAATTAAAATAGAGTTAAAGAACAATATCAAAAAACAAAGAAAAATAAAATCATATCTCAAACCCTAATCTAGGATGTCAATCTATTCTCTAACAACAAATAATCATCCAGTCATAATTATTAAACTAATTATACAAAAATTTATATCTAAAATATATATAAAAAATAGAAAAATAAATAACTGAAATTAATTATGAATAAAAAATTAAAATTTATTCAAATAAAAAATTATTTTTATTTAAAATAAATTGTACGGGATTTAATTTCTCTCTATTCTTTATTTCTCTCTTCGCCCCGGTTGACGGCGTGAAATTCCTTGTCGTCTTATCTATCTTTCTATGTTGTTTCCTTCTTTCATTTTTTATGCCTCAGCTTCTGCTGCTGGCTTCTCTCCTTTCCTATTCATTGACGCGCCTCCTGCGTTGCTGAATCTGTGTTCTTTAATTTCATCCGTGCAGCCCTATCTCTCCTCTCTACATCACTTCTGTTTCATTTTTATCATCCTTTTTTCTTTGTTTTTGTTTCGTTCCTTTTTCTTATTCATCTTATGATTGACTGCTACTCCTTTTTGTTTTTTCACTAACATCACGAATGCCCCACGTCAGCCCTCTTTATTTTTCGCTGGCTTATTTCGTGTGTCATCCTTTAAGCTTCGTTTCCTTCGTCCCTTATTTTTTTTTCCTTCAGCCCATCCTCCTATGCGCCATTCTTTTATTTCTTTTATTTCCAAGCCTTTAGGCCTTCGGTCCTTGGGAGTTGGTCTAAAGGTCTAACTTTTTCTTTTTTTTTTATTATTTAAAAATAATACTTGTAAAATAAAATTAATAAATAGTATTATACTCTAAAATTATTTAATTATTATCATTTTAACTTAAATAATAATATTTATGCTAGTATTATTATTATTATTATTTAAGGACAAAATTATAATCATTCATCTATATTACTCAAATAAAATACTAAAAACTAAGATTATAAGAGTATAAACTATATCAAAATATGAACTTATCAATTATTAGATGAACCTAGCTTGATTGAGCGATCATTTATTTTGACATATGTCTAAATGAAATATAGATATATTATTTAATTTCTACGTCTGATCAAACCTGACTCGCCAACTTTGGTGACAAGCGGGAGGGGCGGAGGAATCCTCAATTAATCTAGTGGTGCGGACCCTTGTTGCTTGCTGATAGGGATGTAAATGGGGTGGATTTTATCCGATACCCGATGGATATATAAACGGATATGGGTAAATAGATACGAGAAAGAAGGAAAAAATTTGTCGGGTTTGGATACAGATAGTGATAATGGGTCTCCATATCCGTACCTGCATTCGTATCATTATCAGTACTCGTCGGATAAAACATGATCTAAAATTACCTTTTTACCCTTCATATATATAATATAATTAATATATTCATTAAGGTTATAATAGTAATTAAGTTAAAATCTTAATACTCTATTAAATCTAAATTAGATAATTAGATTAAATTAATTTTAATAATATATTTTTAATACTTGAAAAATATTTATATAACTAAAATTTTCTATCTAGCAATCTACTAACCTTTACCCACCCAGCCCATTCACTCATTTAGATTTAGTCGAATGAATTTTGACTCTATCACTAACTCACTATCCCCCTCGCAACCTCACCCTTTCCCTAACTCCTAAGTGCCCTCTCCTTACCCTCGATTCCTCGATGATCGCCTTCCTCAACTGCTAGTCGACCTCAACTGCTCAATGCCTCAACCTCCTCCGAGATTACCATCCCAATTCGCTCGAGGCTCGACCTGTCACCTGCGAGCTAGGCACCACCGTTGCCCCATCGCCCTATCGCCCCTCCTTGCCTAAGTTGCCTGGAGTCCTCATCATTTCTTCTTTTTTCTTCCTCTATTGTAGATAAGCCCCATTGTTGCTCGTTGATGTCTCCGTTGACTGATGTTGCTCCCAATGTCACCGAATCCAATAGTTGCAACTCGAACTCAATCACAACCTCCCAACATCGACTAACAATTAGTCCTCTCCTCAGCCTCCTCTGTTTCTCTGTTTGTTGTAGTGTACTAGTGTTGTGTAACTTGTTTCTCTATCTGTTGCAGCCTTGCAAGTTTTAGTTGTAGCGGTGCAACCCTTCTCCCATTCATCCTTTGTTAGTTTGCCTTGCGTTTGGTAACAACCTAACAAGTATGCCCTATACGTGTTATAAGTGGGCTAGCCTAACAATGAGAAAATGAGAAAATGGAGTAGCATGATTAGAGAGATCACGCTTAATGGGTATTGGCATAAGTAACTTTGATTACAATTTGTGATAGATTAAGCTTAACGTGAATTTTATTTTAAAAATTATGAACAAATATGATCTTCTATTGGTTAAGCTGGTTACATGCAGTTTACTGAAGTTTGATATTTCACTTTTGTTGAGTTGTGGTGTAATTTAGTTGCACTATATCAACTACTAATTGCTATAATGAATAATCTAAATGTTGGCTTCTAGGCATCAAAACCTTGCTAATATGTACCATGATCTTCTTAATTTGGTCGCAAAATATTCTTTTGGTTGTAAATGGTAAGACCTTTTATGGTTTCTCTACATACATGACATATATGATTGTGCTTTTAGCTTGAAAAAAAATATACTTTGCATCTAAATTACATAAATAACCATCTAATGTCGCATCATTGAGAAAGGAAAACGATTATCCTGCTGGGAAATATTTATAAGAGGGCTCACTTTCACCGGTGTCTGCCCTAAGCCAAGTTTGTAACTTATGGGATTCTTAGGTTTTATACAATCTATATCCTTAAGATAGCTTAGCTCTATTAATGGGAAATATATTATTGTCATATAGCAACAAATATTAATGGAGGATAGAAAACCATATATGTAATCATAGGACTAGTAATTCTGCCTCTAGTGATTTCATTCAAGTGTCAGTTATATGATATTGGGGTTTGGATTTGTATGGAGGAAGTTTATTTTCATCTATTTCCTAGACTTTTAGTGCAGTTCCACCTTGTTTTGTATAGTGATTTAATCTTCTTTAATAATATATTTATTTACATGGACGTTACTATCCTCATGTTGTCACATCTTCCTCCTTGTTTTTATTTGAGAGGCATGTGTGATTGATCTTGCATAATGGTAAGATTGTTCTCTGATTCAAGACTATGATCCTGTGGGGCAAACAAAGTTATTGCAGCATTTTATCTTTTATTTTTTTGGATTTAGATATTATTTTGTAGAGTTAGATATCGATTAGTTAATGTATTGTTAGATAATGACTTTTAGGCTACATATTATTTAGTTATAAGTGGGCTTGATTACAAGAGAGAAAATTTTATACGTGTGCTACTTGTTATAAGTTGGTTTTTGGTTTATGATTCAACTTCTTATGCAAGTGGAATTCAATCTACAAGTGGTACATAGATGAATTGGACAAAATAATTGCTTCATTAGCTTATTATGGCTTTGTTTGAAACTTTTGCCATTTGTGATCTAGGTAATTAGGTCCTTTTATTATAAGAAAATAACTAAGAGTAAGTAAATATTAATAATTAAGATTAAGTACATATTATGTTTTCTTGTTGTACATCGTTTGGGATTATTAATTAGTTTGATGGCATTAAGTAACCAATCTAATACTGATTCACAAAGTCTACAACCATATTCTAGCATAGCTAGTAATCCTACACTTAGTGAACCATCAACCAATGAGGAGGTAGTGTAACACCCCCAAAATTCACTACTGAAAAATTCCGTTTTATTAAAAGATAATAGCGGAAGCAGATAAACAAAACGTGAACTTTGGGAGTATTACCGCCACACTTAGTACCAGACCGGTTCACTCATACCGTTCCAGTACCAAGTGCTAAGGCTAAGAAAATGAAATATAATTCGAAAGACATTCAACATGCATAAATCAGAGTAAATTGCAAGCTTCAACATATTTAAATCAGAGTAGCGCATCAAATCGTTTTCTGGAATAAAATCCACCAAGGGTGGTTACTTTAACAACGTTAACATTCAAAACCGAGGAATTAAATGAGAAGGAGGAAAAAGCCATGATACCGGAAAATTCCTTACTCTCCTTCCCGTAACCCACTTGAGTAGCACCTGAAAATACCTGCAAGGGCACTGCCCATTGAATAGGCAGGGGCCCCATAAAGGGAATCCCTTCAGTACTACGGTACTGAGTAACCCTTTAATACCACACTTAAAGATAGGCCCGCATACGACACATAATGCAAGCCACACACATATAAATAATGAGAGATGCATACATAACAATAACAAACATAATACTTTATAAGTCACGATCGATACTTTGGGCCTTAAGCCATTATTCTGTCATTAACCCATCAATATCATATTTTGTATCCATGTGAGTACGAGAACCCCACTATTATAGCCGGTGGACCGGAAGTCAACACACAGGACAGAACGCCTCTGACCACTATCATTGTCGGTGGACCGGAAGATAAACACACAGGGCAGAACGCACCTGACCACTATTATTTGCCGGTGGACCGGTCTGGCCCCGACTCACATGGTGTTCCACTATAAGTGATTAGTATTTTTCCATAATCTTATTCACATACATAACTGATTTTATTGAGCTCGGGACCCCCACTATTATTGCCGGTGGACTGGAATATATATGTAATCATCATCCAGGGCACAACGCTCCTAGCCACTATTATAACCGGTGGACCGGTACTCATAATCACACACTAGGGCAACACGCTCCTGGACCACTATTATAACCGGTGGACCGGTACGCAATATCACATACCAGGGCAACACGCTCCTGGACCACTATTATAACCGGTGGAACGGTACACAATATCATAAATCATTGGGCCCGGCTCATTAATATTCCACTTTCAATTATCGTATCTTTCCTTTCGTTAATCAGCACATCAATCATATTTATTTGCCTCGATTGGGAGATCGATAACCCGGGACACAAAGGTACACCGGTCGTACCGGTGCATATCAGCTACTTAGTACCCTTTAACCATGAACCCAAGGACGCAAAGGTACCCTGGTCGTACTGGTGCATAAAGCTAACTCAGTACCCTACCGACAAGGACACCTAATCCATAAGTATGCATACCCCCTAACTAGGTCCGTAGAGCTAGGAAGAGTAAGATATAGGGCCTGGCTGGGGCACAAAGGCACACTAGCAAATACCAGAATAATCGTGGACTAAACCACGTCCTTAGGGTAGTGACCCCTAAGGAGTCACCATTCCCGATCTCGAGGTCTTTCACTTTAAGTAATAGTGTCTTAATTAAGGTGATCACAGAAAGCACGATGATCCGATACTTACTCACTTTCAATCGTTCCGATATCATTAGTCATTTCTTATTCAGATGATTATCCAGGATATCACAGAGAAACCATTAAGGCCATACTAATTATCAAATACTCTTACTTGGCTAATCAGCATCATTTAATCATATTAATGTTCCACAATCTCAAAGACATATTAGGTACAAATTACTCATTTGCCCTTTACTTATATAGTTGTTAAGTATCCGTTCCTTACTTGATAAATTACCACATTGCCCTTAAGGTTGCATAATTACCAAATTACCCCTTGTCCACTTTAGATTACCAAATTGTCTCCTACACTTTTTAAATCACCATTCACCCCTCATAATTACTACACTTATCATATTTCCCTTTTGGTTGGTTATATTACCAAATCACCCTTCTCCTTTGTTATAATTACTAAAGTTGCCCTTGAGTTGGATAAATTACTAAATTACCCTCCTTCATTATCATGATTACTATTTTGCCCCTTTAGTTGGTTAAATAATTATCACTTTATCCCATAATTGGCTAAATTACCAAATTGCCCCTTTAGTTGGATAAATTACCAAATTACCCTTCTCCTTTATCATAATTACCATTTTACCCCTCTCAATTATTTTAATTGCCATTTACCCTTTTTAATCATTATAAATCCCAAATTACCCTTCTTCATAATTACAAATATTAATTTACCCTTTTTCATAATCAAAATTACTATATTACCCTTCTCCATTATTAAAATTACCATAATGCCCTTTAATTGGTTAATTTACCAAATTACCCTTCTATAGTATCATACTTATCCAATTGCCCTTCTACAATCATAATTTAATTGCTAAATTATCTTTTGTTGTTATCATAATTACCAAGTTACCCCTTACTCCCAGGTTTACCATAATATCCTTTCATTTACAAAATTACCATTCTACCCCTTACATCCAATTTTACCATAATATCCTTTTATTTATGAAAATTACCACCATACATCCTTTACTTTACAAATTACTATTTTACCCTTTCACATCCAAGATTACCATCTTTATCTTTCCTTACATAATTACCATTTTGCCCGTCTTTTCCAATTTACCATATTACCCCTTTTACTTATAAATTTCCACTTCGCCATTCACTTATAAAATTTACCATATTACCCTTTACTTATGAAATTATGATTTTTCCCCTCTACCTCCAAAATTACCATAATGCCCTTTTCACTTGAACAATTACCATAATGCCCTCCTTCATCCAAAATTACTATTTTACCCCTACTTCCAAAATTACCATTTTACCCTTCTTTCTCACAACTTACAATTTTATCCTTTACTTGTAAATTATCATTGACCATTTAATCATAAGATTTCCATATTATTCTTTTATCTCAAAAATTACCGAAATACCCTTTTCACTTATAAAATTTCCACTCAACCCCTTTATTCACCATTTTTATGAATTTACTAACACTACATAAAATAATGATATTAATACTTCATTTTTATCATCTAAGTCCACCAACTTATCATTTTTCAACATAATACTCATTAGCAACTACACACATTGATTTATATACCTCATAAGCATAATTACTAAAATACCCTTAAACAATAACATCATTCATGCATTAACAACATGGTACATCATAAACAAGTATTTAACATTTCTATCCATATTCCAACTCCTTCTTTATTTAACATACCTACATATGGCACAAAACTTATCATGCTTTTTCTTTTTAACAAACAATATGAGAAACCATAAACATATCATGCTAAGCATACAAAACATGCATAAAATCATACTAAACCCTAAATGTGCTAGCATGCGTTTTTCATATATTTAAGGGAGGATTAACGGTTACCTTAATCCCGCAAAATATCAAATCTTACCAAGCATATTTAGCAACTCAACACCTAAAAATAATATCCATCATGTTTATGTTAGAAATAAGAACCAAAGCATAAAACTTTATAAATTTTAATTAATAAAACACTTAACATAAAATACCATTTTACCTTAAAAATCATCCAAACAATTTTTAAAACCAAGGGGAGCTCACGCTGCATGAGCAACGTGAGTTTCATGCATAATCATGGGGAGAAAAGGGCTCAAAGAGGGTGAAGGAAGCAAAATCCATTATTTTCGGGTTAGGGTATTTAGGCTAGAAAAGAAGGTGGTTGGGGGAGGTTTCAAGGCAAGGGAATGGTGCAGAAGTGAAGAGGGGGTGTAGGTGGAGGCTAAGGGTGGTTTCACGGCGGCATAGGGTGGCGGAGACGGCGGCGGCAAGGCGGCGAAGTCGGCTGCCGAGAAGGGTCGAGGGGAAGGGGCTGTGAAGGAAGGAAAAGGAGAGGGAAAAATGGAGGGGTTTAGGGGCTCTTTTTGGCTAACTAATGGGTGGCGATTGTAGAGGAGGTTGCAGGGTGTCGAATGGCGGGTTAGGTGGCGGCAGAGATGGCCGGACGGCGGCGGAAATGGTGGTTGCAGGTGGCTCGGTGGTAAGGGGAAAAACTGGGAAGAAAAAGGAAGAGGAGGAGAAAGTGGGAGGTGCGGGGCTTGAAGGGGATGTGTGGGGGTGCAGGGTGGTAGCAGGCGGTGGCAGAAGGCGGCGCAGGGCTGGGCTTGGTGGTTCGAGCGGCGGCGGGTGGTGAGAAGAAAAAAAAACAGAAAAGGATGGGAAAGAAGGGAGGAGAGAAGGGAGAGCTCGGGGGAGAGATATTAGGCTCGAAAAAATGTGGGAAGGAAGGGCTTGGGAGCTGAAGAAAAGAAGAGGGAGAAGAGAGGGGGAAGGGTTGGCCGGCGGTGCTGCAGTGGTGGCAGGGCTGTCGGTTGGCAGGGAGAAAGGAGGGGGAGAAGAAGGAAAGGGGAGAGGCATGCGGGGCTGTGGTCCAGGGCCGGTTTGGCTCAAAGAAGAAAGAAAACGACGGGGGAGGAGAGAGAGGGAGAGGGAGGAAGGCACGGGAGCTGCAGGGTGGCAGTCGGTGGCAGCGGGCATGGCGTCGAAGGTGCAGGTGGTCGGGCGTGGGAGGTCGAAGAAGGGAAGAAGAAGAAAGGGACGGGGCGGCTTGGACCGGCGCAGAAAGAAAATGAGGCAGCCGGCCGGTCCAGGGCAAAAGAAAGGAGGGCGGCTGGGCTAGAGGGACGGGCGTGCGAGGGGTAAGGGTGGAGGATCGGGCCTGTGGCCCAGTGCGCAAGGAGGGGGGGTAGCAGGCCGAAGGGTCTGGCGGCCCAAGGCCAGGAAGAGGGAAAAAGAAAAAAAGAAGAGAAGAAAAGGGAAAAAGGGGAAAAGGGTAAAAAGGGAAATGGTAAAATAGGGAAAATAATTTAAATTAGTTTATAAAATTATAAAATGTAATATTCTTGATAATTTATTTAATTTAATAATTTAATTTATTATAATCTAATATATTAGTTTAAAAAGGATAAAGTTGGTAAAATATTAGTTTTGGAAAATTATTTAAGTAAAACAATATGATAAATAGCAAAATATTTATTTTTAATTTATTAAATACTCTTATCCAAATTTACATACTCTAAAATCCATAAAATAATTAAAATAAATAATCTAAAAGCAATTCTATTCCAAATAAAAGTAATTTATTAAAATATAGGTTTTCGAAATTTTTGGGGTATTACAGGTAGAAGAAGTGAATCCATTTTCTTTAGTGAAAAAAGAAAGAAAACTTTAGTTTTTTGGAATCACTTTAATGCGGCAGAAACTAATGGTTTGAAAAAAGCAATTTGTGAAGGTTGTAATAAGAGTTTGAGTGGTGATCCAAAATATGGTACTTCTCATTTGCATGATCACTTGAAGAAATGCATATGTTTAAGGCCTATACAAGGGGTAGGATAAACTAGGTTGAGTTTTGATTAGAAGGGGGAAGTAAAAGGAAAGCTTATGGTTGTGGAATTTAATCAAGAAGTTGCAAGGCCTGAGCTATGTAATATGGTAGTTATGCATGAGTATCCACTTTGTATAATGGAACATGAATGCTTTAGAAGGTATTCAACAACTTTACAATCATCATTTTAAATGATTTCAAGGAACACTCTGCAAAGCGATATTTTCAAGTTGTTTGAATATGAAAAAGACAAAAAAATGTCATTGTTGAGTAGTAACAAGAGTTGAGTTTCAATTACAACAGATATTTGGACATCTCAAAATAAAAAAAAAGGTTTCATGGCTATCAAGGCTCACTAGATTGATAATCATTGGACTTTGCAAAGTCGAATAATTAGGTATACTAAATTCATATTCATTTATAGTTCTAAAGTATTAATATTATGTAATTATATGTTGTTCTTTGGTTTATTTGTTGTATCATTGTATTTTTTTGAAGGTTTGTCTATGTTCAAAGTCCACATATGAGGTTCTATGTGATGTTTTGGTCAATTGTTTGATGGAATGGAATATTGATTCAAAACTTACTACATTGACCATCGATAATTGTACCACCAATGATGCTTTGATCAGAGATTTAAAAAATAGATTTGGGTTGAAGTGTGTTTTATTATGTGGGAAATAATTTCATATGCATTGTGCTACTCATGTGCTTAATATTATTGTTAGCTATGGTATGGAGATCATTCAAAAAGCTATTGAGATTATATGTGAGAGTGTGATGTAATGGAAAGCCATACCAAAAAGGCTAGAAAAGTTTATAGAGGTTTATTATCAAAAACAAATTCCATATAAGAGAGCCTTAACACATGATTGTAGGACAAGATGGAATTCTACATTTTTTATGCTTGATGTTGCTCTAATGTATGAAGATGTGTTTTCTTTCTTGCCACAGTTGTCTTACAAGTGATGAATGGGATTTGGCTCTATCTATTTGTGATAGATTGTCATTATTTTATTATGTCACTTTGATATTTTCTGGGAGTAGATATCCTACTGCCAATTTATACTTTCTCAAGGTTTGTGAAGTTAGAATGTCCTTGCTTGAATGGTCTTTCGATTAAGATGAAATTATTAGTGGTATGGCAACAAAAATGATAGAAAAATTTGAAAACTATTGGAGTGTGATTCGTGAAATGATGGTTGTGGCAACTATTTTGGATCCAAGGTATAAATTGAAGTTTGTAGAGTGCTATTATTCTATCATTTATGGGAGCACCTATGGTGAAGAGTTAGATAATGTTCATAAAATATGCTATGAATTGTTTCATGAGTATGAGGAGAAGTATAAGCGTAGGCAGAGAAGTTCATAAATATCGTGTGATTCTAGTGTTAGTAGTCAAAGTTGTGGTTCAAGCATTAGTAGTGTGACTTTGGGTTCCAGAGTCTCCCTTAAGCTTCATTATAGTCAGTGTTTGTTGAACCAAGACATGACTAGTGCGCCATAGAAGACCGAGTTAGATTGTTATTTAGAGGAGCCTATAATGCCATACATGGACGACTTTGATATCTTATCATAGTGGAAGATAAATACAAAGTATCAGATTTTACAACAAATGGCCAGAGACATACTTGCCATCCATATTTCTATAGTTGCTTCAGTGTTGGCTTTTAGCACAAGTGGAAGATTTCTAAGTCCTCTTCACAACCGATTACATTTAAATACTCTAGAAATATTAATGTGTTATAGATATTGGCTTTGGGATACTATAAGGAATGAAGGTAATATTTACGTTTATACATTTGATGTTTAAATAATTATAATATATCTATTATTATATTTGTTTAATTCTAATGTTCTAAATTTTTGTTTTTATTAGATAATGATTGTACTGCAAACTCAACTTATCATAGGTTTACTTTACAAAATGAGGAATCTGACTCAGATGTTAGTGAGTGTGAGGTAAAACTTGTTATAAATATTATTAGTAATTAAAATATTTGATTATACTTAATTATTTAAGCTATTTATGTTTTTTCTTTATTTTTTAGATGAATGCATAATCCATAAGATATAGAGGTTGAAGATGGAAAGACAAATTGGTGATATGGAATTTTTGGAGCTCAACAAGAACAACTTCTTCTTGATTCTTTTTTAGCTAATCAAAGTTATATTATTAATGAAACCTAGTTAGGTTTCGAAGAAAAAATCACTAGATCGTGAGTCAAGTGATGGGCTCAACCAACAAGATACAGATCAACCTAAGGAATTAAACCAAAGGAAGATCAAGAAACTCAAGGCACAATTGTATTCAACGAAAACTGAGATTGATTCACAGAAGAGAGAATCGAGCAAGAGAATTAGCTCAGAAGAAATTCGAGCAAGAGAGGGTTTCGCGCGAGAGAGAGAGATCGAGAGAGAAAATTCGAGAGAGAGAGAGTTCCAGAGAGAATAAGAGAAAATAATCTGCACTTATTATTTTGCTAAAAGTTGTGTACACCTTCCGTATATATGCACGTATACAAATACCCAAAAACATACGGACTTTGGGCTTAATTAAGACAATCAAACAACCGAATATACAAGACCAGCCGAGACAATAAACCCAATATACAAGATCATTGGTGCTAATTATAATGATTCATCCCAAATACAAATACAAGATTACATTTATTCCGAACATAATCAAAATTACAACTAATTTCCCATCAACTAAATTATGTAGCTAATTATGGAAATTAAAGGTTGCATAATTTGTAGTCCTTCTAACCAAAAAATATGGATCGGGTAGCTGACCATGCAGCCTACTTAATTCCACTAGATATGATTTGCCGGCGAATGCAACATTTGGGAATAATAATTTTTCCTCACTAATATGAACAAATAAAAATCAACTTATGTAGCAATTTCATGTCAGCAGCAGCAACAACCAGCAATATTTACTCACAGCAGCCAACATTATGCTCTGTTTCCATTAATCTGATTTTTTCCTAATTATTCATAGAATAAGAAAAGTAATTATGTATACAATGGAATTTACAATAATTAATAGAATTATCTAAATACAAATTATTGAGATACACATCATTCCCCTCTTCTTGGTGGGGTTTTTTCTTTGAAACCTTCATAACTCCAATAAAAGGACTTAAGTTAGAAACATTGAAAGAATTACTTACATTTCCAAATTTAACAAGCAAATCAATTTTATAGGCATTATCATTAATCCTTTCTAACACGGTAAAAGGTCCATCACCTCTAGGATCTAATTTAGATTCCCTAAGTGTTGGCAAACGTTCTTTTCTAAGATGTACCCAAACTAGATCTCCTGGTTGAAAAACAATTTTCCTCCTTTTATTAGCAACCTTAGCCATTTGTTGGACCCTTTTATTAATCTGTCTACAGATTCATGCAATTTCTTCATTTTTTCAGCACGAGACTCAACATCAAAATTATGCAATTCAGAACTAGGTAAAGGAATCAAATCAAGTGGAGTCCAAGGATTAAAACCATACACAATTTCAAAAGGTGTTGCATGACTGGAGCGCAACCAACTACATAGTCATGCAACTCTTAATCACCAGCATGTAAGAGAACAAAAGTTACAGAGCTAGATAGCGCAGCCTTGTATAGCTATTCAACTATCGAATAAACACGTCATGACATAAAACTTTGCACAACCTTAATAGACCCTAAAAAAAACCATGCTTGTTCATGTTCACCGAGGAAAGAAAAGCTACACAACTAGCCATTGTAGCCTTGCATGGTTGTGTAGCTAACAATTACCACTCCGCACAATCTCCCTTTATTTTTTCCACTCTTTTCTACATCATCATTAATAGGGATATAAAAAATAAGGAGGGATGATAGATATGGGGGTCAATGACATTAATTTCTCTACATTATTCCTAAGGAAAAACAACACCTTATAATTTACTTTTAATTTTGATGCAAATTTTGTTCTTCAAACTAAGAGTAGTCATATCTCAACTCTATAGACAACTTATTTTTATCTTCAATTTAAGGTTTGATATTGACTATATCTACAATATGCATGTCATTTAAAATTATTTTCTACATTTTCTTTAAATCATGAGTGGGTAATTTCCTTTTATAGGATTGAACTAGGATCTACTTGGTATGAATATGATATGTTTAATTATATGTTGTATACATGGTTCATATATGCTATTTTGTATGTTAGGAGTTATTTTTATAATTCGAGTTTGATAAAATTTGATTCATATGGACATTGGCTATAACTGAAAGGTTGAAATCAATGTCGTAAATTAATATACAAATGGGAAATCAAATGATCATAAAAGTAGACGTTTGATTCTTTAGGACTATTGAATCAGTGGTATTTAATGGATTTAATATAATTTACTAGTCATGAAAGTAGTTAATGAATTAAATTTGGTACGTTCTCAGATATTGAAGGCTAGTGAATCATATTATAATAATTGGTCATAGTAATTTTGAACTATGATACAACATATATTTAAATCATTTTTGAATATTGAGAGCAAGACCAAAGTTTAATCCTATGCTTTACATCTATCATTACAAAATTTATAATTTTTTAGTTATTTTATTATTTACATCCATATTCTCACTTCATAACAATCTTGATAGCCAAAATAATAATAAATAATAATCAATCAAAGTCCCTAAGGATACGACCTTGATATGATATAAAGAAGTTGCGTGCTTGCAAATTAGCAACCCATAAGTTTTTATTGTTGTTGCTAGGGACATCGGCAAATTGATATTGATTCTTTTTTTTTTTATTAAGATAGACTAGAATTTTCTTTTCTTTACTTTTGCACTTCTCTTTTCCTCTCTAATATATTTTTTTTCTATCTTTTAGTGCCTTATATGCAATGATCCCTCCATTTAGAACCTCTAGTTGCATTGAATCCTGTAATCAAGAGACCTTTTAGTGAATTAAGAACTTGGGTACATGAGATAAAATCAAGAACAAGCTATAAAATCATGGCTAAGACAGATGGAGGAGAGGACAAAAATCACTCTCATAGGGAGTTTGTATATCTTAATACTTATGGAATGCAATGCAATATTAGAAAGCTAAATGGTGCTGCCAATTATTTTAAGTTGAAGCCTACTCACCTTAATATGGTACATCAAAATCAATTTGGTGGTAGCCCAATGGAAGACGCAAATTTGTACATTTCAATATTCTTGGAGTACCATGATACATTGAAGATGAATGGAGTTTTAGATGATGTTATCAAGTTAAGGTTGGTCCCTTCTCATTACGGGAAAAGGTAAGGGCTTGGTTGTAGTCACTTCTTTCTAGTTCCATCACAGCATGGGATCAACTCCCACAAGAATTCCTTGTCGAGTATTTCTTTCCAAGAAAATATGGCTCAATTGAGGAATCAAATAACAACCCTTACACAAAGAGAAGGGGAATCATTATATGACACTTAGGAGAGGTATAAAGATGTATTTTGGATGTGTCCACAATATGGATTGGAAGAGTGGACACTAAGATGACTATTGATGATATATCTTGTGGTTCCCTAATAAACAAGGTTCTAGAGGCATGATAACTCATTGAAGATATGGCCTAGAATCATTTCCAATGGTTGGGTGAGTGTTCTTTACCCTAAAAGAGCTAGAGGTAAGATGTTGACAAGTAGATCATCTTAGATCTAAGGTAAACACTTTATTCAAACAATTTGACAAATACAATGTTAATGCCTTAGCATCTCATACTAACGAAGTATCATGTGAAAAATGTGGAATCATAGGTCATATTGTTATAGAGTGTTAGGTTGGAAGATCCGTGTCTCCTGAATTGAGTGTCAATGAGCATGCTAATTATGTGAACAATTTTAATCAAAAGGAGGATTCTTTTTTCCAACACTTATAAACCTGGGTGGAGGAATCATTCGAATTTTTCTTATAGAAGTCCTCCCCAAAAACCTATTCCTCAATCTAATTATGTTTCTCTAGTTTTTAAAAATCAAATACCTCCCCATCCTCCTCTCTAAAAGTTTAATTTAGAAACATTGATGGAGAATTTTGTGATGACATAGACAAAAACAAAATGTTGTGTTTATGAATAAAATTAAGTAGTTTAGACATCAAAGCTGAACCTTGAGTGATGCTATTAAAAATCTAGCTTTTAAGGTTGGTTCACTAGCTACACATAATGAGATGCTAGAAAACTAAATCATGCAAGTAACCCATTAAGCTAGCTCATCTTTTAGAACCTTTGAGATATTTCCGGGAAAACCTAAAATAAATCTTAAAAATCAAGTAAATGCCATCATATTAAGGAGTAGGAAGGAGATAGATGGAATTAAGATGCCAAGCTGTTATGAGAGTTTAGACAATGATGTTGAGGACCCTATAATTGATGAGGACAAAACTAATAATCAAAAATAAAAGGTTGAGAAATATGTTCCACCTATACCTTATAATCTTCCCCTGCCCTTCCCTCAAAGGTTAGCTAAGGCTAAAATTGAAAAGCAATTTGGAAAGTTTTTAGAAATATTAAAAAGTTACATATTAACATTCCCTTTATTGTAGTAATTTCTCAGATGCCCTTATATATAAATTTCTTGAAGGAGATTTTATCTAATAAGAGAAATTTAAAGGAGTATAGAATGGTTTCTTTTTAAAAAGGAGTGTAGTGCTATTATTCAAAATAAGTTTTGTCCTAAGTTAAAAGATCCTAAACCATTTTCTATTCCTTGCATTATTGGAAATATTTCCATTAATTGTGTCTTATGTGATTTGGGTGAAAATTTGAGTCTAAAGCCATTGCCAGTGTGTGACAAGTTGCAAATGGGAGATTTAAAGCCCATCACCATCTCCCTATAGTTGGGCGATATATTGGTGAGATGTCTAATAGGTATTTTAGAGGAAAGTTTTTATACCAATCAATTTTGTTAACTTGGAAATTGAGGAAGATTTTCAAATTCCTATCATTCTTGGTAGGCCATTCTTAGCTGCTATTAGAGCTATCATTTATGTTAACAATGAAAGGCTTTCTTTAAATGTTAGGAGTCAGAATGTTGAATTTGATATATATAATGCTATGACATTTCCTCTTATTGATGATGCTTTTTATAGGATTGAATCGATTGACATGGTGGTGAAAAGAGACCTTGTTAAATGCTTATCAAGTGACATTATTATTGAGTGTTTAATGAGAAGTGGATCACCTAGCAATGAATATCTTAAAATCACAGATTTTTCCAAAATGTTGGAGGAAAGTCCCATTTTTCCTTAAGGAAAGCAAAAGTAGAAGTTCTTAAAGTGGAATCAAGCATCCCTACCTTAAAAAGGATGTAATATCTAAGGTGGAGTTAAAACTTCTCCCTTCTTCATTAAGGTATTAATTTCTCATCTATGATTCTAAATACATTTTCATTATGAATGCTATCCTATAAGTAAGGTAGAAATTGAAAAACTTCTTAGAATTTTTAAGTTGCATACATAGGCCATTAGTTATATTATAGAAAATCTTAAAGGCATAAATCCTTCCATATGTGTGAATCAGATTATTTTAGAATAAGGGTATATGCCCTCCGTTGAACATGAAAGGATATTGAACCATAACATGAAAGAAGTGGTAACAAAAGAGGTTCTTAAGCTACTTAACATGGGAGTCATCTACCTTATCTCATAGAATGAGTGGGTGAGTCCGATGTAAGTAGTTACTAAAAAGGGAGGAATAACAATCATTAAGAATGAGAGAACCAAATTAATCCCAATTAGAACCTAGCCAATTAGTAGAATACTACATTTATATGTCCATACAACACATTTGCTTATCGAATGATGCCATTTGGCCTCTGTAATGCTCTTGTAACCATTCAACGATGCATAGTGTCTATCTTTTATGATTTTATTGAAGATATAATGGAAGCTTTTATGGATAATTTTTTGGTTTATGGTACTACCTTTAATGATTGTTTGATCAATCTTTCCAGGGGTATTAGAAAGATGGAAGGAGGTGAATCTCATTCTCAATTGGGAAATGTGCCATTTTATGGTACAAGAAGGATTTGTTCTTGGTCACCTAGCCTCTAATTAGGTTATTACATAGATAAAGAAATGATCTACATTATTGAAAAGAAGCCACCCCCAAATTCTGTTAGAGGAGTTTAAAGTTTCTTAGGACTTGCCGATTACTATCAGTGATTCATTAAGGATTTTTCAAAAAATGCTAAACCTTTAACTTATTTACATACCAAAGAAGTGCCTTTTGAATTTAACCAATCATGTTTGGATGCTTTCAACAGGTTAAAAGAGGCATTGACAACAACCCGAGTGATGCAGCAACCTTATTAGAGTATTTCATTTGAGGTGATGGGTGACACAAGTGACTATGTAGTTGGAGCAATCCTTAGGAAGAGAAATGATAGAAAGGTTTATGTAATTTACTATACAAGTTGAACTCTTGATGATGCTCAAGTAAACTATGCTACAATAGAGAAAGAGCTTTTGGCTATGGTGTTTGTATTAGATACATTTTGATTATACATAGTAGGATTGAAGATTATTGTTTACATTAACCAGAAAGCCCTTAAGTATTTATTGACCAAGAAGGATACAAAGCCATGTTTGATTAGATATATCCTTTTACTCCAAGAGTTTGACCTCAAAATTCAGGACAGGAAGGATATGGAAAATTTAGTGGTTGATCATCCCTCTTGATTAAGGAAAGATATGGATGGAGGTGAAGAGGATGATATTCCCTTCGATGATTTATTTTTAGACAATTACATTTTAGTAATCACAAGCTTGTTCACCTAATGGTTTGCAAATTTTGTAAACTATAAAGCATGTAGGGGTAATGCCACCAGACATATTCTATCAAAAAAATAAGAAGTTCTTCTAAGATGCCAAACATTATAATTAGGATGATCCTTATCTACACAAGAAACGTGTAGATGAAGTCTGTAGAATATGTTTACCCAAAGAGGATGTTGAAAGTGTCATAGCTCATTTTCATTCTTCACTGTATGGAGTTCATGCTAGCACTTCTAAGATAGCTTTAAAGATTCTCCAAGCTGGCTTCTATTGGCCCTACCTTTTCAAGGATTTTCAATAATATGTTACATCATGTGATCAAGTGAAAGGACTGATAACATATTAAGAAGAAATGGAATGCCTTTAAGTAATATCTTTACTATTATTGACTTCATGGGACACTTTCTATTGTCTTACAAAAATAAATATATTCTAATTGTTGTGGATTATGTTTGTAAATGAGTGGAGGTAGTGGCATCTCCCACCGACAATGGAAAGGTTGTAGTTCCCAAGGCAGTTATTAGTTATGGTGGTTCCCATTTCACCAATCAACTTCTCAGCACACTAGTTACTCATAAGATGGTGATGCGCTGTCGTGTGCACAACAAATTTAATAAATAAATCCTAATTTCCAAATACATAGTAGATGGCAAGAAGGAGTCCAACCCACAAGGAATGGTATATAATTAATAATTTTGTAATCAATGTTCAAACCCTGATTATACAATATCATTTACTTCTATCACTAAGTTCTATACTATGGAATGCTTTACTCACAAAATAATGAATAAGGATAGGAAGGTATTGATTATGGAATTAGGATATCAAACAATCATGGAGAAAAGAATGATTCTAAATGATTTGACGTTGACCTTTAGAAACTCATAATAATTCATCTATTTTTTTTTCTCATAATTCTAGTAAATTAAATAATCTCTCAATTTATCTCTAACAAATTAATAACCTAGGATAAGAACTCTAGATTCAATTAATAGCAGCATTACAAATGAAAATTAGTCAACTAAAACCATAATCACATAAGCTCGGATCATGCAATCGTACGAATTAATAGACAAGATTAATAATTAACCTTTTTCTACTTTGGAAAAGTTAATTAACAATTACGTATTAATTCCGTTATCCTAGCATTGATTAAGATCTAAACTAAATAGGTGATCAATCTAATTAGTTTAAATTCTTAACAAATGATGTGAGATCATTCAATTCCGTCGATTAATTCAATTAAAATTAATTTAGAATCATAATTTCAAATTACATTGTCATATTTGAAACCCTAATTCCATCACCAAATCCTTCTATCCTATACTATCTACACGACTATTTTTATATTTGCAATAACATACAATTAAATGTAGTAATCTATAATTAACATCAATGATTACGAATAAATTAACAATGAAACACTAAAATTAAGATATATAATCATGCAATAATGGAAATATATTTGCATTCAATCAAAAATAAAAACTTATAATTAAGAGAGGAATGGAGAAGAACTTGTCTACTTAAATTGCAGAGTGTTGATTTTTCAATTGAATACAATGGAGAGAAAGAGAATTAGAATTACAAATTACATATGCTACATAGAGAATATAGAGAAAAAGAGAGAATTCAATTCCCAAACTCCCTAGAACTGCCTCTCGATTGTTCAGAACTTAAAAAATATATCAAGGAAAATTTTGCGCGAACGGTTGCAAAATTTAATAAAAACATGGTCCGTGTTGGAAAACACAAGACCTATGTGTTTTTCTTTAAATTATCTACCAAATGCTGACTTTTAAAAGATGAAATTTTGTGTGTTTATAGAAAAACACGGATCCTGTTTATGAAACACAGACTGTGTTTATGAATCATAGGGGTGCCATGTTTCTTGTTCCTTCATTATTTTTTTATGAAATTTCAACACAACCTTTCCTTTGATATATATTCTTCATTTTTCGTCTTTCTTCTATTGATTCCATATCTCATGATGTGTTCTTTGCTTCATTTCCTCTTTCCATCAATTTCTCCTTTGAATTTATTCATTTTTATCTTTTTTTTTGCAAAATCTATCCAAAAGAAAAAAACTCGAGAAAATATTAAATCTTATAAAAATAGTGAGGAATAAATGACATTTTTACTTAGAAAAATAATATATAAATCCCATATATCAGATGGTAACGTCGTACCATACTGAAATGAGTAGAAAGGTAGAAATCACTTATCATTAGATAAATAGGACCCTTGAGAAAATAGTGGCTCACACACAAAAAGATTGGTCAATGAGGTTGAATGATTCTTTATGGGCCTACTGAACTACTTATAAGACACCACTTAGAATGACACCTTTTCAGTTAGTATATGGAAAACCTTTTCAGTGACCCATTAAGGTTGAGAAAAAGGCATTTTGGGTGTTAAAAGAACGTAATTATGACTTGAAGGTTGTCAAAGAAAGGAGGAAGATCCAACTTAACGAGCTTGATGAGTTGTGATTGGATGCCTATGATAGTACATAGATATATAAGGAGAGAAATATGAAATGGCATGATAGACATATTAACTGAAGGGAGTTTCAAGAAGGATATTTTGTGCTCCTCTTGAACGCATGCCTTAAAATGTTTTCAAAAAATCTCCATTCTAGGTGGTTGTGGACATTCTAACTCTAAGAAGTATATCTATTTAGAGCTGTTGATCTTTGGAGTGAGTGAACGGGGCATTTAAGGTCAATTATCAATGATTAAAGTCTTACATTATCAGATTTTCAATAGAAAATATGAGCATACTTGCTCTGCCAGATCCACAATCAAATTGAGAGCAACATGGTTAAGCTAAGGACCCTAAACAAGTGCTCTGTGGGAGGCAACCCATGTTCTTATGTGATTTTCATTTTTTATTGTTTTGTCTTAGCTTTTTTTTTCTCTTTTTTTCATGTTTTGTTGGTAGGTCATACTATGATACAAGATAAGGAGGATCTTATTTAGGATGAGGAATAAAATTTATGTCAAAATGGGCAAAAAATAAGCTAAAATGAAGGTTGTATGGCTAAGGTAAAGCATACACACCACTGTGCAACCCTTAGGAACAAAAATTGTGATAGCCAAACCACAACAAGACCGTGGCATTGTCCATCATATGGCTGTGTGAACTTCCACAGAAATCTACAAGTTTTGAATTCTTACATAGTGAAGTTGAGATGAGATTTAAGAGAGTTGATTTTGCACACGATTGGGCCATGCTAATTAAGCACGCCTATGCTTCCTCACTTGCCTTGTCAAGAGAAAATATTTCACATAATTCATCATATGGCTGCATGGCCATGTGCCTCCCTAGATATATATATATATATATATATATATATATATATATATATATATATATATATATATATATTACATGCTTGATTTTCTACACCATGCCTCCCATTCAAACCTCCATTAGCTCAGCTTCTTCAACCATTATACACCTATATGGCCCTCACCTTTGCACTGCACAACCTCCACTTCATATCCACTACACGGTTTATTGCATGCACACGATCACCTTAGCACACTCCACCACACAACCTTCACCTTTGTGCGCATACCCTATCCATCCTCTCCACTCCTTTACACACCATCCAACCTCTGCATGCACGACACTACATGTTCTACGACTCCATTCCACTACACACCTACTATATGCCCACTAAACTGTACACACCCAATCCACTACACAGGTGATGTGCATAGTGGTGCATAGGTAGCACAACAACAGATATCATTAGTGCACACTCATAACACTAGTCTCAACATCACTTCACTAGATAAATGTGCACCATTACACAACCCCTACAGTATCACTAGTGCAAGACAGAAATTTAGTTTAATTTCTATTTAATTTCCATTTTTCATCTAATTCCTTGGTCTAATTTGTTTTATGTATCTTTAGTAGAAGATTTGAAAATTTTATTACCCGCTTTTTATTGCATAACTCTTAATGTTTGGTATCTGAGCTTCATATCTATATGCTTTGTTGTAAAATGGCATCTATGAAGTACACTAAAACAACTACAGTAGAAAATGAAGGGGAATTGTTATGACAATAGTAACGACAATCCTGAGGAAGAGGTAGAAAATCAAATACGCAACCGTCTAATCCCTATGGCATCGTATTTGCATATTTTATTCGCCAAGATAACTATCATGCTATTGCTTCTCAAAACATATTATCCACTCGATACATTAATTGGATATGTCTCTAGAAGTTAAGGATTAAAGATGGTGTTGAGTATTTTGTAACTAAAGGTAGTCTCTCTTGATTCTTTGAACATACTGACCATATGAGCAAATGACTCACACTTGAGTTCGTTAGCTCATTCAATTTCAATCATATTGCTAAAATTGTGTCCTTTAGACTATTTAATGAGTCTTATGTAATGTCATTGATACAGTTCTCTACATTACTCCATTTTTCTACCATAAGGCAGAGACTTTGCCCTGAGGATCAATAATATTGGGATCCTTGGGCATTTTAGGCCCCAATATCTTTGCCAAATCGAGGATGTGCTTTTAAGCCTTACAATGGACACCACGTTAAGGGCTGATTGATCTATAACCCTACATTGAGGTACATCCAATGGATGTTAGCCAAGAAACGTTTTGGTAAGGGACAGAGGTAAGGGAATGTGCATAAGCTAGAGCTATAGGTTCTATATTATATGCTCTAAGGTGCTTCCCTTGATAGAGGGTATTATTTGGTGGATCACCTAAGTAATATTAGGAGTAAAATTACTATTGATATCATCATCAATGGAATTATAACATACATTACTTGATGGCTTTGATACCACAATGTATGTATCGCAGTTGACCTTCTTAAGATGTATCTAGGGTTAACAACTTACACAAACATGAAACTCATTATGTACTATAGGCTAGAGTTCCAAATTTTCTATAACTAGGGGGCATGGTATCCATTACCTAATAGATCCTTCAATGCTCTTATTGGTAATGAGAATGCCAACTAGATACCCTCACCAGCTACACCATGCCTTGGTTAACATGTCCCACCTTAAAAAGAGTAGCCCGACACCACCAGTGAAGGACTTGCTTTAGTATTGCTTCCTCTTCTACCACACCGATACTTAGCACAAATCCAGTCCCTTCTTCATCTAGAATATCTTTGGATGCTTAATTCTAGCGTATCGATGCAAGATTCAATATGCTAGAAGCCCAAATCGCTAGTCTTAGGGATTTCATTGCTCCCATAGCCAAAATGAACACCATGATACAACAAATATATCAATGGCATATTGAGCATGGTTTCCAACCCCCATGACCCTGTAGTAAGTGCACTTCTTTAACTCCCCCACTTTGTTCCTATACATACACATTGAGGAATATGTATTTTTTAGGTATGAGGGGAATTTCTCAACTTGTCACTTGCCATTTTCATTAGTTTTCTTTCTTTTTCTTTTCACCTGGTGTGTTTTTATATATCTTTCTTTCTTCTTATTATATTTTATTTTGTTTTAGTTAGTTTTTTTTGGTGTTCCTTATGATTGAATTTTTTTTTGAGAAATGATAAGTTAATGATGAAATTTTGATAGAGTTCTCTATGTAACTTGTTCATACACTAATGAGAACTATGGATTGTGAGAAAGCATAAAGAGAAAGAGGTTTTGAAATGTTTTAAGTGTGAACTCTATAATTGATAGAATCTTAAACTAGTTATTACATTAGCACTCTAGATGTTCATTTTCATTTACTTATACATCTATATAGAGATATATGAATTAGACTTAGTAATAATAAACTAGTAAGATCTTAAGCCTTATAGGCTGCCCATCATTTTTACGGTCTTAATGATTCTTGATTGTATGTATTCTCCCTTGATGTGTGATACTAAACTTGCATTTATTCTCTTCAAGGACACATATAACTTATACATGCACATGTTTTCTTTTACTTAGCTACATTAGCTAAATTTCCTACCGAATAACATTTATTTCCTTTGCTTAACCTCTTTGAGCCTAAAACCTAATTCTTCATTCAAAAACCTATATTGGTTGCCATATATCTTATTTGTTACCTTTTCCTTGTGCAAAAACTATGGAGCGATAACTATTGAATGCATTTAAATGTAGGAATGCCATGGATAGGCTCAAGAGTGTAATAAAGAAGAGTTTGGTAGGTTTTTAGGTTGATAAAATGACCAAAATTTAGCTTTATTTTTTTTATTATCATACTCTCTCTTTTATTTACACAAAAAGAAGAGAAGGAAGAAAATATGAATGAGAGAAGAAAGAGAGAGAGAGAGAGAGGAAAAAGAAGATAGAGAAAAGAACAAAACGTGTTAAAGTTGTGATATCAGTAGATTAATCTCATGATTCAAGAGGGTAGGGATGAATTGTTGGTGAAGGCCTTGGTTTGTATATTTTGGAGTATGATGAAATATTTTTAATGTTAGATTCTAAGAAATATTTTTATTGCTATCACTCCATTTATTTTTGGCCCTTTAATGACAATTCTAAACGTATCCTACCCTTTACCCTAGCCCCGTTACACCTTTAATAAGACCTTATAATTTTTGTGTTGCATAATGACTTAGAGTGGTGGATAATGAGAATACTTTTAGGCTTATGGTCAATCACAATTAGTAGATAGAATTTTGAGAGAAACATAAACAAACATGAGCATAGAGGGTTCATATGTACCTACAGTAAGGGAGTTTACTTCTCTATAAGTCCTGGTGTTGTAAGGATGAGTATCTACATGATCCTAAACCTTCTTAGAGTGTCATACTATTATTAATCTAGGACTCAGGACTAGGGAGTATTCAAAACATTATGTTCATTTTCTCACTATTAATGTTGCATTATAGGTTGATCTAGCAATTATTTATCTTGCTTGTGTAGTACATTCAATCATTTCAAGCTTTGATCCCATTCTCCTCTATCTATCTTTTCCTTTCCATTATATAAAGTTTTGCTTTAGGACAAAAAAAGAGTAAGCATGGGAGAGTTGATAAAATAAATATTTTCTTTATTTTATCTTGCTTTACCTTCATTTTTCCATTTTTTTTGCATCCTCTTTGTGTTACTACTCTCTTGGTAATTATGTTTTTGAAAATTGCACATAAATGCACAAATCTAAGGAAGTGGTGCATGCAATCCAGGAAAAAGATAAAACATGAAAGATATTGAATAAAGGTAATCAACCCCACATGATATTAGAGAAGAGAATAAAGCCAAAGAAAAGAAAAGAGGAGTAAAGGATTCAAGAGGAGGAAGAAATGGGTGTCGCACGACTGCAATACAACTAGCTGCATAGCCGTGCGACTCTTAATCACCAATGTACGAGAGATAGAAAGTTGCAAAGCTTGATAGGGAAGACTTACATTATCATTCAACTATAAAAGGAACATGCCTTGACACAAAACTTTGTACAACCTTAGCACACCCTCACCACAACCATGCTTGTGTATGTTTGCCAAGAGAAGAAAAGTTGCATAGCCAACCAATATAGCCTTGCACGGCCATGTAGCTAGTAGTTACCACTTCAAACTATCTTCTCCTAATTCTTTCCACTCTATTATATGTTAAAATTAAGGAGAAAATAAAAAGGAAGGAGGGATGATATATATAGGGGTGGAAGAAATTCATTTTTCTTCATTATTTCTAAACAAAAACAACAATTTGTAATTTACTTTGAATTTTGATGTAAACTTTTTGTTCAAACTAAGAGTAGTTCAATGTGTATCTCATCTCTACAAACAACTTATTTGTATCTTCAGTCTATAGTTTTATCTATCCATTATCTTTTATGGATGTCATTTATATTTATTTTCTACATTTCTTTCAAATCATGAGTGAGTAATTCAATTTCTATGATTGAAGTAGCTTCTATTTGGTATAAATATGATGAATTAAATTATATGTTATATGTATGGTTCATATATTCTATTTTGTATATTAGGAATTATTGTTATTAGTTGGGTTTGATAAAATTCAATTTATATAGACGTTAACTATAACTAAGAGATTAAAATCAATGTTGGAAATTAATATACAAATGGGATATCAAATGATCACAAATGTAGACATTTGATTCTTAGGGAATATTGAATCAATAGTATTTAATGGATTTCATATAATTTATTAGTCACAAAATTGGTTAATGAATTAGATTTAGCACGTTCCTAGACCTGAAAGAGGCTAGTGAATCACATTAGAGAGATTGTTCAGAATAATTTTAAACTATACTATGACATAATGTTAACTCATTTTTTAATACCTAAAATGAGATTTAAGTTCAATCCTAGGTTTTACATCTATCTCTAAAGAATCTATAATTTGTTAGGCATTTTATTATTTACTTCCATATTCTCACTTCATAAGGATATAGATTGCTATTATAATAAAAATCTGTAATCAATTGCAAAGTCCTCAAGGGTATGACCTTGACACGCTACAACAATGCCATGCATTTGTAGATTATCAACCAACATAAGTAAGAGCTATCTGGACATCCTTAAGAAGAAGAGAGATAAAAGGCTAACATAGTTTAATGTAGGAAACTAAATGTAAGAAAAATATATGATGAGGTAAGGGAGGTAGAGTATTGTTAAGAATTTTATGGAAAAAAGGTTGGTGAGTAAAGAAAGAGGTTATAGGAATTCAAACATACAACCATGGCTACTATAAGAGAAAGGAAAGTGATTGAGGGAGAGAATAGGTGATATATTCCATAAAAGTTGTTTTAGGAGAAGTTTTAGCTGCTTAAAAACATGGAATGATATAAATAATGTAAAAATAATCCTCAAGCATCAAAATATTTATTTTAGCATTGATATAATCTAATTAGAAGTCTTTTATAAACATTGGAAAGAGATTTCAATTAAAATGAGGAAAGGATCTAAAATCATAAGATAAATAGTCAATGGGTTTGAGGAAACAAGTCAATTGGTTTATCACAGAAAAAAATGTTAGCTTCTAAACATACCAATCAATTGGTTAGGGACACTAGTGGAATCAATACACCTAAAATTAACATCTTTATTAAAATTAAAATCTCTTTCCAAAATCAAAACCATTAATTTTATATTTACATAATTTTTAGCATATTTTGAAGAATTTAGGATGGGGTGTCACAAAATTCTTTCCTCTTGTCCTCTAATATTTTGTTGATATTTACATCTTCACTCATCTCCTAGTCTCAACCTTATCTATTCCTTGTTTCTCCTAAGCATTAAAGGACTAAGGTTTTGTGAAAGGTTGAATACTTAAGCCTTTTTTATTTTGAAGTTTAATTTTATGAGAAAGGCACTATCATTCCATTTCTTATCTTTTTTTTAAAAAAAAATTATTTTTAATTCTCCGAGGAAATCAAGGATTTAGTTGAAACCATCAAGTTAGAAGTATGTTTTTTTGCTAGAAGACTTGTTTAGAGGCAAGGTATCCTGATCTCTAATATAATTAAGGAATTGTGTTTCTTATTATAGTTTTCATATTCTTGGTATGTTCTATGATTAATATATGCTATTTTGAGTTCTTAAATTTTAGCATGTGTTCATCTTAATGCTCTTGATGTTTCAGAGCATGTTTGGAATATTTTGGATATTATATGTGAATTGGTGAATTTATGCATGATTATGTTGAGTACCATATACTTACGTAATTTTACATGTGGAGTATGTATTTAATGTGTTTTATTATATATAAGAGTGTTAGGATTGGGTTGGAAAAGTTTTGTGATTTTTTGTTAAGTGTGGATCAAGGGTGAAATGCCCCAAAAATCTTAATTTTAATAATTACAGCTAATTAAGGATTTATTATAAAAAATAATTAAAATAATTATTTTTATTAAAATAAAAGGGAATTAATTAAGGCAGGTCAAGAAGAAATTTATAAATATTTTAATTAGGAAGATATTTGGATATTTGAGCTAATTAAGGATTTAATTTTAGAAATTAATCAAATAAAGTATTTTATTTAAATAATAGGGAATAAATAGGGAAAAATTAATAGGAATGTTATAAATAATTTAATTGGAGAAAATTATGGTGATTTGATAATTAAGATGGAATTTATGAAAAACCTTTCAAATATCCTAAATTAGCCTAAAAAGGGATTTAAATATTATTATTTTTAAATACCCCAAATATCCTAATTAATTTAATTAACCTAACCCACTATTTTTCTTTTTCTCTTTTTTCCTTTTTCCTTTTCTTTCTTCCTTTTTTCTTTCCTTTTTGTTTCTTTTTCTTCTTCTTTCTCCTTCTCAATTTGGGTGTTCACAGTGCAACTCCTCTGTTCCTTCTTTTCTTTTTCTTCTTCGGTGACCTGGGCCAGCCTAGTGGCCGACTTTATTTCCCTTTTTTTCCTTCGACGCGACCCGTATCCAATAGGTTGCGTTTAGATTATTTTCCCCTGTCGCTAGTCCTGTCTTCCTTTTCCTTCTTTTCCCTAGCTAGTCGGTCCTTCCCCCACCTCTCTCTTCTTCTTCCTTCTTCCATTCCCTCCATCGACTACAACTCCTTCCCTAATGAACCAAAAATTTTGCTGCCAATCTCGTCATTTGACGGGCTATTTTTCCCTTCTTTTCTCCGTTGTTTTGCCGGCCATGTTGACCCAACTAACCTCTCCTCTCTTGTCACGAACGATCCTGTGTTCCCAGTGCCACTTCCCTCCCACAAACTAGATTTTCACTAGCTAAATGACATCGCCGATGAACCCTAACCCCACTTGGCCTATTCCCTCGTCGTCCCATAGACCTTACCCTCTCATTTAAACCCTATAAATACCCCTTCTCCAACCTGGGATCGAACCTTTCTTCGAAACCTAGAACTTCTCCCCTTGTGCACCGCTTCCATTTCACACTCTATTTCCGTCGCCGTAGGCCAACTTCGCCACCAACTCTACCCACCTGAGTCCTCCCTACACTTCCCTCTAACAAATTACGCCACCTGTATCCCTCATTTTGCCCAAACAAGCCACCCCAACCATGCAAAAGCTACTTCCCAATCAACCGTCTCTTCCATCTTCGCCGCCCTTCGAACCACCATTAGCCACCTCTCCTATTATAACCACTACCCCCTACACCTCCCAATCTATTCTGCAGACCACCCTCTACCTTCCCATACCTTTCTTTTTCATCTTCCTCCCCCCTCCTCTCTTCCTCTCCTTCTTTTATTTTTGGCCACCACCATTGCTGCCATGCACTGCCACCTTCATTCTACTCCTGTCCACCTGGGCAAACCAAAACACCCCAACTCCCACCTTCATTCTCCCTCTCCTTTTCCCAGCCCTCAACTTTTTCCCTTTTCTTCTCTTTTTCTGGCCACCACCGCCACGGACGTGGACCACCACCGGTGCCGCTTGTCACCACCAGCCTGTGGTGGAACCCTAAACCTTCTCAACTCTTTTTCACTATTTATACTAGCCTTAATTATTTTATTTCACTTATATCGATTATATTATTAATTTTATTTTTATTATTATTATTATTATTATTATTATTATTTTATTATTATTATTATTATTAATACTACTACTACTACTACTACTACTATTATTATTTATATTGAGGGCCGAAGCCCTATGCTACTTTATTCGATTATTATTATCATTGTTGTTGTTGTTGTTATTATTATTATTATTATTATTACTATTACTATTATTTTTATTTTCAATGTTAGTATTATTATTCTATATAGGGTTGAAACCCTATTATGCCTATTTTGAATTTTAGTAGTAGTATTATAAATATCATGTCTTATTATTATTAATATTATTAATATTTTTATTGTTAGTATTTATTATTTATATTAGTGTCATTATTATGATGATGATTATTATTATTATTATTATTATTTATTAGGTTTATCATTATTTAATGTAGGGTTGAAACCTTACTTTATTTTATCTTCAATTATTATCATTATAATTATTATTACCATTATGATTATTATTATTTTGCAATATTATTATTTTTTTTATCATTATCATTATTATTATTATTATTTCATTATTATTATTATTACTAGATTTTATTATTAATGTTACTAATATTATTATTATTATTATTTTGGTGAAGGGTTAAAGCCCTTATTCCAGCATTTGTTTCGAATCATATTATTATTATTATTAGTATTATTATTATCGTTATTATTATTATTTCTACTATCATTAATATTATCATTATTATTATTTTTAGTATCATTATTATTATTACTAGGGTAAAATCTTCAAAAATTATATTATCAACTTTTACAATATTACTATTATTTCTTATATCTTTAGCAAAATTAGTAATTAGTTAATGTCATTATCATTAATATGTTAAAAACCTAGTCTTAGAATAAATTAATAAGTAATAGTATTTTTGGTAGGAGGGAATCTAATACGTAGTTTTTCCCACATATAGGTGAGACCAATCAATGTCCTAAGGAGACGTAGGAGTGTATCAGTGTCGTTTTACGTAAGGGTGTAACTAAGGCCTTATGAGTGTTTATGTGCCTTATATGCTTTAGATGCCTTATATAATGTTGTGTTAAGTATCATGTGTTATTAGTTGACTATTTTATGTTGACTATTCTATGTATGGAGCATCTTGGAGTTAAGGTGTGATTGTGTGCCCTCTTATTGTATATGTTGATATGTATTTGTGATGAAATGTTGTGGAATGTGATATAACGTATTATGACCCTTTAGATATGCATGTGAGGATATTTCATGCGGTATTGTGTGGGGGAAAGGTTGAAAAATAAAAATAGGGAAATAAGTTGACTAAAAGGGAGTAAGTTGACCAAAGGAATAAGTTGACCACGGGGTGTGAGTTGACCAGAATATTTTAATGATACATGAATGGATGAATAAAATAGGGATATTAAATAAAATAAAAGAGTGGGAGAATCTATGGTTGTGCATGGGATAGTTTATGTCTTTTCATGGGAGAATCTAGGGTTTCGTATTGGAGAATCTATGATTTTGCATAAGAGAATCTAATCTATGGTGTTGCGTATAGAAGAATCTAATCTATGGTTTTGTATGGGGGAATTGAATCTAGGGTTTTGTATGGATTGAATGTAGGGTTTGGTATTGAGGAATCTTGGGTTTTACATAGAGGAGTCTAGGGTTTTCATGGAGGAATCTAGGGTTTCACGTGCAAGAATCTAGGGTTTGCATGGAGCAATCTAGGGTTTGGCATGGAATTATCTAAGGTTTTGCTTGGAGGAATCTAGGGTTTTGCATGGAGAAATCTAGGGTTTTAAAAGGATGAATCTAAGGTTTGCATGGGTGTATCTAGGGTTTCACGTCGGAGTTTTAGGGTTTGCATGGGGAGGTTAGCGTCTGCATGGGAATAAATTTTACGTATGAGAAGTTGATTTGGGATGTAACGAAAGTAATGGATGAGTTGTTTGGGTTTTTGGAGGCTATGGGGGAAAATAGTATATAGGACAGTATAAGGGTACATAGAAGACTGAGCTAGGGTTTGGGGGAAAAACCTTAGTCTGAGGAGGAGGTAAAAAGGAGAAATAAATGAGGGTGAATGGAGTACGGGAGGATGATGAAAATGATCAAGTAAGGTTGAGTATGATGGGTATGGAAAAATGATAAGTGGAATGTGAGAACTGGAAGGGTGGCATGCGGACACAAGGAAGCTAGGTTTTGTTATGGCTAGTTAGGGTTTGCCGTGGTTACCTATGATTTTGTGACCACATGTGTGGTTGAGGAGTAAGGCATAATGATGAGAGTGGAATCTATTGGTTGTGATGTGTGGAGTGTTAAAATAATTTATGTTGTGTGAGGTGGAGTAGGATGGGCCATATAGGCTTAAATTAGGGTTTCAGGATAAAACCCAAGAGTGAGGTGTTGAGTGGACTTAGAAGTGTAAGGTAGTGGGCCTTGATCCACATACTTAAGAGTTGGACTTCAAATGTGAGATAGGATATGGAGGAAAGAACGTTGGGGCAAGTTGGGAGGTGCATGAGTCTGATGATATAGAATGAGTCTATTGAAGGATAGGTGTGGGGAGAGTGAGTCATGCATGTCTAGGGTGAAAAATTCTGAATAAGACACTTAAGACATTAATGATGTAAAGTGAAAGACTATTGAGACGAGCCTAGACTGATCCACCAACATAATAGTATCCTGGAGACCGATCCACCGACATATAATAATGGTAGGGCATGTTGTCCTAGGTATATCTAATCCACCGACTATAATAGTGGGGGATCTCGAGCTCAATAAACCAGACCCTATTGTTTGATAAGACACATAAAAGACACTAATACTTACAATGGAACACCATGCGAGCAGGGGCTAGACTGATCCACCGACATAAAATAGTGGTTAGGGTATGTTACCCTTAGTGACTGATCCACCATCTAGAATAGTGGCCAGGCGCCAGAGTGCCCTAGAGACTGATCCACTGGCTAAAATTGTGGGGTTCCCGTACTGGTGTGGACTTAATAAAGAGCATTGTATGAAAATAATTCTGATAAGAAATTAATTAAGTAATTAACCCAAACTATAATTGGACCTTTGTATATTCACCTGAATGTTCATATGCCTTTATGTTATTATTTTGGACTTTATACTCTCTTTATTATTCTTCTTAGTTTATGTGACTTTGTGTGTCAGCCTTAGTACACGGTCACCTTGCTTAGTACGTAGCGTACTGATCACCCTTATTATGGGTGCTGCTTAATCCCATGAGTAATAGGCCCTTTTGACTTTCTGAAGGTGGGCGATGCATATTTTGATTCCTTAGATGTTGATGAGGCATCAGGCGGGGTTGAGTGTTGAGCATTTGCTTGTCTCAATGATTGTGGGTGATGTGGCTAGATTTTCTCTCCATGCAATTTTATTTCCTTTTGATATTTTTTTCTTGTATTAGATTTTCCTTAATTAAATATTAATGTTTTTAAACATTATTCCTTACGAAGGATTTTGATTTTGCACTCTAATTTCTATCTCATGATTGCTTGTACTCCTTAAAATTGTAAAATTTTTACGCGTACTCTGATTTCTGTGTTATGATCCCTTTTTGTTCTTTTATTAACTCTTGGTTTAAGTATCGATTAAAGCTTAATAACAATTTATTTAGCCTCAACACTTGGTATCAGAGGGTCGGAGTGAATCGGTCTGGTACTAAGTGTGGCGGTAACATCCCCAAAATTCACTGGTTTTAGTTTAATTACTTTCGGTTTAAAATACAAGTAGTTAATTTTGGGGTGTTACAGAGGGTCTGGGTATTATTTTACCTAGACTAGTTAACCAATTTGATATGTCCAACTGATTGGTTGTGTGAACATTAACATGGGTTGGTAGCCACAATTGGCTAGTTTTTTGAATAGATGATTGATTTGATGAACCAATTGAGTTCTTCCTATGAGGAGCCGATCAATTTTTCTAACCTATCGATAAGTCATTTTGTGATAAGAGTGGTTTGGTATCTACTTAGACACATCGATTGGTTTCTGCGAACAATCACTAGTCAACTAGTTTTGTTGTGTGTTATTTTTCCTTATGCCTAGTGTGACCACACAAGTCAACTGGTCCTAGTGGCCAATTTACTAGTTTTGCTTGAGATAGCCATCTTTCTTTAATGTTTGATGATCTTACTTAGAGACTTACATCTTCACTTATCCATGTAATTGCAACATTTATATTATGATTTTAGCCATGTTTAACTAAAATTTAATGGGAATCAAAATGATGATATTATATGGATATGTGGTTAGTTTTCTATCACCTCAAAAGGCTCAATTGGTGGCTTATATACCTTGTTTTGTGAATAGCTTTATCACTTGGAAACATCCAATTGATAATTAATGAAATTAATAGTGATTCATGATATCACCAGGTAATATTAGTAATAGAATTAAGATTTCATTCCATCCTCTATTATTTTCAATTCTTAGGGAAGCTAATAAGGAGTTAGTGGGTGGGTCATACCGTGCATTTATCTTTTCACTCAGTGCCTACTTCCTTCTCTAAATGATTATGGTAGGTAGTGAATATGAAAATATCTTTGAGTTATAGGATAATATTGTGGCAGGTCAAAATAGCATTGATCTAGTTAGGGTTGGTCTAGTATCCTTATACAAGACTCCTAGCACTTCACATGTTCATTGCTTGGGAGGCTATGGTATCCCAACTTAAGTGACCCTCACTGAATATGCATTTAATGCATGGTGGGCAAATTATTAAAGAACAATCCCCTTGATGTACTCTTACCATACATGATGGGTGGGGTATTATAATACCCGGAAACCTTATTTTAGGAATTAAAAATAAAATAAGGATTATTTGATAAGGTTTAATTATATATACCATTTCTAATAAAATAACAATACTATAATAATAATAACTATGGCCATAAAAGGAGAAAGATAATGTAGAGATCTAATTAGTGGAGGCTAGAATTATTTTCTAAACTAAAATAAATTATAAGTAAATCATATTAATAATTTCTAATTAATAAATTTTTTTTGTTATTACTAATTTTTATTGTTCCTAAAATTTAAAAAAAAAATCCTTAACCACCAAAGCACCTATTTTTTTTTTCCTTTTTTCCTTTTTCTTCCATCTTTTCTTCCTTTATTTTCTTCCTTCCCCACCCTCGGCCGATAAGGCCATGCCCAACACAGGCATATCTCTCATTCCTGCCTCCTCTCCTTGCCAACTTTCTTTTCCCTTTTTCTCCCTTCTTTTTTTCCTTCTTCTCCTTCTTCCCTTATCTTTAACCTCCACCTAATTAGAAATGCTAGGTATGGCTACTTTATAGCTCCATCCCTCTCTCTCCCTTTCCCTTTCCTTATCTGGATAAGCAAGGAGTATAGCTGGCACTGCCTTGTATGGTCCCCCTCCATCTTGCAACCCCAACTCCCCCTCCTAACCCCTACACCCTTGGAAAATCCTAGTCCTATCCCCTATCGTGTAGAAGTGCCAAACGACACGTTGGCAAGAAGCCAACCACCCCTTCCTCTTGTATTCTTCCCTCATTTTTCTACTTTCCCCAGTCATTTCCTCTATAAATATGCCGTTATACCCTTAATTCTCTTCTACCGATAAAACACCCCTAGCCTTATTTGCATAGCCACTTCAGCCACTGCTACCACAGCCGTCGTGCGGTGCCACCATCATGAGAACCTCCCATCCTCTTCCGTACATCACCCTCCACCCAACAAAAGACTTCCCTACCTATTACTCCATTTCCTCTTCTCTCCCCACTTATGTAAAGTGTACAGCTCAAGTTGCCCCTTTTCATCCCTCACTGGTACTTGTGCCACCCTACGCTATTACCACCATAGCAACCACCACCTTCACTACCTCCCTCCATACTTAAAAAACTCTCCTATACCTTGTCACACCACTACTCTCCATTTCTTTCCCCTACTTCATCCTCCTTTCCTCTTTTTTCTTCTATCCGCCACCACTGCTGCCACCTAGGCCATTGCCTTGAGGCACACCACAACCCCCTTTGACCCAGAAACCCTACCACCTAAGAAACCCTAACTCCTCACCTCTTTCCTAACCTTAGAACCCTTCCTTTTCAATCACCACCCCAACCACCATCGTGCACCGCAAGCGCCGTTGCCATAGTACTAAATGTTCCAAAACCCTAATTTTAAGAATTTTAGCTAATTAAGGATTTATTTTGGAAATTAATTAAATAAATTATTCTATTTTAAATAAGAGGGATTGAATAGGGCTAAATTAATAGGAATTTTATAAATAATTTAATTAGAGAAAATTATAATCATTTGCTAATTAAAAGGAATTTAGGAAAAATAGCTCAAAAATCCTAAATTAGCCTAAAAAGGAAATTAAATATTATTTATTTAAATATCCTAAAATGCCAAAATATTCCAAGTATTCCAACCCACCTATTTTTCTATTTCCCTTTTCCTTTTTCCTTTCCTTTCTTTCTTTTCTTTCCTTCTTCTTTCCTTTTTCCTTCTTCTTCTTTTATTTTTCTTACCTTTTTTCCCCCGACCTAGGCTTGTCTTCCCATAGCCCAAACCCTCCTTTTTTTTCCTCCATCAGCGTGGCCCAAGCTAAAACGTAGCATTTCATTTTTTTCTCCCAACCGGTCCACCCCTTTTTCTTTCTTTTCCTATTTTTCCCCAGACCAGCTGGTCTGTCCCTTCCTTCTTCTTCCCTAGCATTCACGACTTGCAACACCTTCTCCCTCGTTGACCTACAGTAGCCAAAAAATTTTGACCTTAACCTCCTCATTTGACTGGCCATTTCTCCCCTCTCTTGCACGTTTATTCGCCGACCACTTCAACCCAACTTCTCCTCCCTTCTTCTCGCATGTTTTTCTCTTGTCCCTGGTCAATCGCAGGCCACAAAACCTGCTCTATTCTCTCATCTCTCCCTTTTGACCTTATCCCCTCCTTTAGCTCTATAAATACCCCCATAACTGGCCTTGGTTGATCCTTTTTCCCGTAACCTAGAATTTTCCTCCCTTTGCACCACCACCTAATTAGACACCATTTTCGTCACCGTCGGCTAATTCCGTCACCCAAGCCTCCCTACACCACCCTCTAACTAACTACACCACCCTTCTCCCTCAATTTTCCCGACACAAGCTACCCCAGCTGTGCAAAGTAGCCCCCTCGATCTACCCTTCTTTCCAACTCCTCCTGCACCTCCCAAACTGCACTGTAGACTCGCCTCTACCTTCCCCTACCTTTCTTTTCCCCTTCCTCCCTCTCCTTCTCTCTTTCTTCGTTTCCTCCCCTTTCAGCCACGATAGCCGCAGCCATGCACCGCCGCCGTTAGCTGTGCTACCACCCTCATTCTACTCCTCTCTATCTAGGCAATCATAAACACCCCAACATCCATCCTCTTTCTTCCTCTCCTTTTCCCAGCCCTCAACTTTCTCTCTTTTTTTCTCTTTTTCTAGCCACCGCCGGTGCTGCCTATCACCACCAACCAAAGGTGGAACCCTAAACCCACACAACCCTTTTACCCTATTAATACAAGCTTTATTTATTTTATTTTGTAATATTTACATTATTTCAAATATATTATTATTATTATTTTTACTATTACTATTACTAATATTAAAATTTTATTATTATTGAGGGTTGAAGCCCTATTCTATTTTAGTTCAATTATATTATTATCATCATCATCATCATCATCATCATCATCATTATTATTATTATTATTATTAGTGTTATTATTATTTCAAAGTTGGGTCGAAACCCTACTTTACTTTATTTTCAATTTATATTATTATTATTATTTTGTAACTACTAATATTGTTTTTATTATTATTATTATTATTATTATTAATTTTTTATTACTAATGTTAATAGTATTATTATTAGTATTATTTTGGTGAAGGGTCGAAGCCCTTATTCCACCATTTATTTCAAACCATATTATTATTATTATTAGTATTATTAGGATTCTTATTATTGTTATTATTATTATTCTACTTATTATTATTGTTGTTATTATTGTTATTATTATTATTATTATTATTATTATTATTATTATTATTATCATCATTATTATTATCATTATTATTATTATTATTAGTATCATTATTATTGTTAGGGCAAAATCTTCAAATCTTGTATTATCATGTTTTACAATTTGACTATTATTACTTTTACCTTTAGCAAAATTAGTAATTACTTAGTGTTATTACGATTATATTATTAATTTATCCAAAACCCTAATCTTAGCATAAATAAGGAATAATGGTATTTTTGATAGGAGGGAATCTAATCTTTAGTTTTTCCTCTTATAGGAGAGACCAATCAAAGCCCTAATGAGGTAGAGGAGCGTGCTTCAAGACTGGTGTTGTATTAGGTAAGGGTGTATCTAAGGCTTATGTGTGCTATGTGTTGTATATGCCTTGGATTTCCATGTATAATGTTGTGTTGTGTAACATATGCTATTAGTATAACTATTTTAATGTGTAGCCTAGCTTGAAGTTACGGTATGCTTATGTGCTTTCTTATTGTATATATTGATATGTATATGTGGAGAAATGTCGTTGAATGTGATGTAATATGTTGTGACTCTTTAAGACATGCATGTGAGGATGTTCGTTTAGTATTGTGTGAAGGAAAGGATGAAAAAGGAAAATGGGGAAGTAAGTGGACAAAGGGGGAAGCAAGTTGACCAAAGGGAAATAAGTTAACCAAGAGATCTGAGTTGACCTAAAACTTTTGATGATCCATCAGTGGAAGAATAATAGGGAATCAAAGTAAAATGAAGGAATAAGGGAATCGAATCTATGGTTTTGAATGGAAGAATCTGGGGTTTCGTATGGGAGAATCTAATTTATGGTTTTGAATGGAAGAATCTAGGGTTTCATATGGGAGAATCTGATTTATGGTTTCAAATGGAAGAATCTAGGGTTTTGTATGGATAAATCGAATCTATAGTTTTAAATAGAAGAATCTAGGGTTTTGTATGGGGGAATTAAATCTATGGTTTTGCATGGATGAATCTAGGGTTTTGTATGAGAGAATCTATGGTTGTGTATAGGAGAATTTGGGAGAATCTATGGTGTTGCATGGGAGAATCTAATCTATGGTTTCTTATGGGAGAATCTAATCTATGGTTTTATATGGGAGAATCTATAGTTTTGCATGGGAGAATCTAATCTAGGGATGCAAGGGTGAATCTGGGGTTTCATGTGGGTAATTTAGGGTTTGTATGAAAAAGTTGAAGGGTTGCATGGGATGTGTAAAGTCTGTATGGGGGTGGAATTTACGTATGGAAAGTTGATTTGGGGTACGAGGAAGGTGATGGAGTTGTTGTTTGGGTGTTTGAAAACTTTGGATGAAAAATAGTACTTGGGACAGTATAAGGGTGCATAGGAGACTGAGCTACGATTTGGTGTGGCCAACTAGGGTTTAGTGTGGCTGCTTAGGACTCATAGGGACACATGTACTTGGTGATTAAATTGTGATGATCAGGGTGGAATCTATGGGTTATGATGTGTGAAGTGTTAAAATGATTTGGTTTGTGTGAGGTGGAGTAGAATGGGCCACTTAGGCTTAAATTAGGGTTTTGGAATAAAACCCTAAATTGAGACGATGAACGGGCTTAGAAGTATAAGGTAGTGGGCCTTGACCCATAGACATAGAAGTTGGACTTATAGTGTGAATTAGGGTATGGAGGAAAGGATGTTAGTCCAAGTTAGGAGATGCACGAGTCTTACGATGTGAGACAGGACCATTTGAAGGGTAAGCGTAGAGGGAGTTAGTTATGCATGTCTAGGGTGAAACTTCTAAATAAGACACTTAAGTTATTAATCATGTAAAGTGAAAGATTATTGAGCTAGGTCCAAGCCGATCCATTGGTTAGGAATAGTAGTTAGGGTGTTCCATCTTATGTGTGGCTGATCCACTGGCTATAATAGTGGTTAGGAGCTTTATGCCTTGTGTGTTTCTGGCATACCGGTTATAATAGTGGGGGATCCCAAGCTCAATAAACCAAACTTGAGTTTGCTAAGACACATAAAAGACACTAAGTACTTACAGTGGAACACCATGCGAGCAGGAGCCTAACCGATCCACATGTAAGAAATAGTGGTTAGGGCATCTCGCCCTAATTGTGACCGATCCATCGGTTATAATAGTGGTTAGGTGCATGTTGCCCTATATGTGACTGATCTGTTAGCTATAATAGTGGTTAGGTGTATGTTTGCCCTATATGTGACTAACCCACCGGCTATAATAATAGGGCTCTCGTACTCGCATGGATTGATAAAGACCATGGTGTGAAATGAGTATCGATAAGAGGATTAATTAATTAATCTACACTATAAATGACCTTTATTTATTATTTATCAGAAGTGATTGTATACTGTTTTATTATCCTACATGGATTGTGTGCTTTTATGCATTGGCATTAGTGCACGGTTACCTTTCTTAGTATGTAGCATACTGATCACCTATTTTATGGGTGTTGCTCATTTCCACAAGTAGAGGGCCCTTCTGACTTTGTGTAAGTAGGTGATGCTTATTTTTCAATGCCTTTGATGTTCATAAGGCATCAAGCAAGGCTGACTGTTGAGCATATGCTTGGCTTGTTGATAGAGAGTGACGTGGCCGGATTCTCTCTTTAAGTTATTCTATTTCTTTATGTTATTTCTTTTTGAATTGGATTTTCTAGAATTAAACTACTATCGTTTGTAGAAATTTTTCCTTTCAAAGAACTTTGATTATGTACTTTGGATTATGTAAACTTTTTATGCGTACTCTGACCTTTGTGTTATAATCCTTCTAGTTCTTTTTATAAAATCTTGGTTTAAGTGTTGATTAAAGTTTAACATATATCCTTTTTAGCCTTAGCACTTAGTACTAGAAAAGTCGGAGTGAGCCGGTCTAGTACTAAGTGTGGCGGTAACATTTCCGAAATTCATAGGTTTTAATTTAAATGCTTCCATTTAAAAAAAAAGTGAATTTTGGGGTGTTACAACTAACACTGCTCCTATTCCTACTATCCCATCTAGGTGTGCCCTTATCCCTTCTATTTACTTCATATATTTTATTTTAAATAATTTTTTGTTAGTAAAATTATTATTATTACTATTATTACTAATATTTAATTAGGGGCAGAAAGAAAATGGAAAAAGGAGTACAAAGAAGCTCAAAGCACTACTATGCTATTTTTATATGTTGTGAGTAAAACCCTTCCCGTAAGGAGGCGTATGATTCATGCTGTAAGCTTGAATTCCTAATAGGTAAGGATATAGTTTTGACAGGGGTTTTGTTATGAAGTATGTGCTTATAGGTGTAATGGTATGTTATGTGCACTTATATGTGAACGTGAAAAAAATATGTGTGTAGGGCAGCTTGTCTTCCAAGGAGCTAAGGTATGTTAAGTATAATTTATATTATGTGTAATACATGTGATTTGACTTGGTATGTATGGCATGCTCCTATGTATGGTTGTTAAGGTATGACATGCATGTTTAGAGTCCATAGGTAGGTGGGTTTGAGTGGTTGTGGTGAACTAAAAGAAATAAGGAGAGTGGAGTGAGTAAGAAGAAGTGGTGAAAAGCCTAAGTGTATCGTAACATATGGTTTAGAAAATAAAGGGAGAAAATAATAAAATGAAGGGTTAAGGATAAAATCTTGTATGGGACGTGTGAACCTTGCATGGGGTTTTAGTCTTTGTATAAAGGAAAATCTTATGTGGGGAAATTTAGTTTGAGGTTAACTATGGGGAGGAAGGTGTATTCTGGGCAATTGGAGTGCTTGGGGAAGCGATAGTACATGGGTTGGTGTAGGTATGTATGGGAGCCTAACTAGAGTTTTTGGGAAAAAAATCCCTAAGTATAGGGTTATTATGATAGATGATAAGGAGGTTAGTTGGACCTTGGGCTGTGATTAGGAGTGTGTCACATAGAGGGTTAGAGTCAAGTCAAATAGAGAGTGGAGTTGTGTATGAGGGGAAGGTATAAAAGCAAAGGGGTGTATTTGGATTTTGGGGCGACTAGCTAGGGTTCATTACCACAGGGTGAAGCCGGAGAGTCAGGTTGTGATGCTTGGAGTGGGTTGGGTGAAATAATGGTATTGGAAACAAGGGGAATTGTGGGCTTTGAAGGATAAGGAGAGGATAAGGCCACATAGGCCATGGTAGGGTTTCAAGGAGAGACCTTAGTCAATGATGGTGAGCCTATGTGGAGAGATGGGAAAGTGGGCCATAACCCACTTGTGTGGGGAATTTTTGAAGTTATGGTGAGTAGCATGGAAGGTGAAAAGGGGTCTTGGAGTCTTAGGGAGTGTACAGGTCCCAAGTTATGGGATGAGGTTATTTAGGAAGTCTAATGTACAAGAGTGATAATAAGTCTGGGAAGTATGTTGGGGGCATGTATGTCTAGTTTAAAGAGTTACTTGTTGAATAAGACACTAATAAAATACTAATAATTTAAAGTGGAATATTATTGAGCCAGACCTAGACCAACCCTTCTTTGGGAATAATAGCTAGAGCATTTCTGCCCTAGAGACTGACCCACGTGTAAATAATATTGGCCAGGTGCATTCTACCCTAGAAATGTATTTCGATTCACCATCTATAATAGTGGGTGATCTCAAGATCAATAAACCAAAGATTTGATGAGAACAATTCATGGGAAGGACACTAATCACTTATAGTGGAACACCACGTGGGTCAGGGCCAGACCAATCCACCAATTATAATAGTGGCCAGAAGCATTTTTGCCCTAGAGACTGATCAACTAGTAAATAATAATAGCCAGGTGTATTATGCCATGTAGTTGTAATTCCAATCCACTAGCTATAATAGTAGGTTTTCCGTACTCATGTGGATATAATTCGAGAAATGTGTAAAGACGAAATTAATGGCTTAAACTATAATAATGTTAATTAATCTAATTAACTTACTGCTTGCATTATCAGCCTTTTATATGATATGCCTTATTTTAGTTATATGGTTACCTTACTCAATACATAGCATACTAATCACCCTTACCATAGGTGCTCCTCATTCCCATGAGTAGTGGTCCTATTTGAGCTTGTGTTGGTAGGTGATTATGTCCTTGATGAATTTAATGCATATGATGACTTGGTTGGGGATACTGACGATCTAATGTTCCTAAAGTGGGGTCCGAGTAGGTGTTCTCTAGACCTGTTATTTTCTATTATTTTTGTCATTTTCATTCCCATATAGTGGGCATTGTTTTGTACTCTATTTCAGTTATGTATTAAGCTTAACATTTAGGTACTCTGGTTTTATTAATTATTGTTAAACTATTATGGTTTTTATTAACTATCCTTGTTAAATATTCTTTTTTTACATTTAGCCTTATGATTAGTATGAGATTGTCTAGGGGTCAATCATATACTAATAACGGTGGTAATACCCCCATTTTTAGTGTATGATGTTCTATAACAAACGAAAATTTTAAATTGTAAATTTTGGGATTGTTATAAGTTAGTATTAGAGCATTAGTTCTGATAACCATGCTTTGTTTTTTTTTAAATCTTTTGGGTTACCAAGTTTTTCCTTAGTTTCGGAAATATTTTATACCCTAAAAAGTATTTCTAGTTTAAAAAACCCTAAGTCCAGGTGACTAGTGAGGAAACGAAAGGGGTAGCTTAGGAATTTCCCAAACAAACCCTAAGGCAAACTAATGTGCTGTAGATCTATTGAACTAATAGGTTCCCTCCTAAAATATCATTCCTTTTGCGGCATACCTATATGATGAACCGAAGGATAGGGTATCTAGAGAAGGCCTTCGAGGCCTTCATGAAATTTTTCTAATTCTAGCTGCTGATGCAGCCACCACCCCACCCACCCACCCACCCACCCCCACAACATCACTTTGAGGGTGTGACGGAAGATTAGCATTGTACAGTGACTTGGCATCACCCTCCATTGTACACAGGTGAGGAAGACCCCGTGATTTTGGAAGGGTGGATTTCAGATATGGATCGCACATTTGAGGCCATAGAGCACCCTCTACCCAAACAATCCCGAATTATAGCTTTCTTTCTCAGTAGCATAGCAAACACCAGGTGGGTTGAGCACCACAACTGGGATGTCACCAAATGACTTGGGAAGCTTTCAAGGCTGCCTTATGATCTTGATTCTGTCCCAAGAGCTTTAAGAGGGGCAAGATTAAGGAGTTTATGCAACTCACTCAGGGAAACATGACGGTTCTATAGTACTATGCTTGCTTCACCGAGTTGCTTAGGTTTTCTCTGAGGATTGCTACCAGTGACTCCATGAAAGTGTTCCACTTTGAGAAAGGGATAAATTTTAGGATCTGCTACATGATGGGAGTGGTGGCCTTCTCAGACTTGCCACCCTATACGAGTGCACTTGCATTGTCCCCACTCTAGTCTAGGAGCAACCATCTATCCTAGGGAAAGAGGAGATAAGAGTGCTAGAGCTTTTGGATAAGGACACAGTCCTAAGTAAGAAGGCCCTTGATACATCAACAAAGTGGTTAATTTAAAGGTCAGGGACCACTGAGTGGATCCTTATACAGACATTGTGGTAGGAACCACCTAGGCCAAGATTGTAGGGGCAAACTTGTGACTTACCTAAACTGTGGTAAGTTGGGCCACCATGCTTTCAAGTGTCTAAGGCATTAGTGTTTCCAACATCCTTAGGATTAGTATTTCTAGTAGAAGGGACCCTCGATGCCCTAGTTGTAGACCTACTAGCAACACACACATCCTTATCCTGACTAATCAAATAGAGAGCACCTGGCCCTGTTGGTGCACCCATACAAGATTTTAAGGGGTGAACTCAAGGACCACAACCTTTCCCTCAGAGAGGAGGTCACACTCAAGGATCTAAAGAATACTGAGGAGCCTATAAGGGAGGCTAGTCTAGTAGGCACCTAAATGTTATCACCCAGGTAGAGGCGGATCGTCATCTAGATGTCGACAGTTGTTGTTCACCATACTGTCTTTACCAGTATATGTTCTATTTGATTCGGATGCATCCTTGTCATTTGTGTTCACTTCATTTGTTGCTAAGGCTGAGCTATCACCATCTATTAGCTTAGCATTATATGTGATTCTACCTTTGCGAGATAGGATGAACTTTATTGAACTTTACTTAGATGTTATATTATTTATAAGAATGGTAGACTTCTTAGTGGACTTGATCGGTAAGAACTTATGGGATTTTGATGTTATTCTATAAATGGATAAGCTTGGGATGTATTAGATAATGGTTGACTATATTAGAAAAGTGTGGTATTATGAGGCCAAAAGAGTATTAGGGTTTCTTATAGAAAGATTAAGCCTAAGGCCACAACCAAAGTGATGTTTGTAGTTGCACTACACTCTTTGATAGCTCTTGATGACTTTCTTATAGTTAGGGATTTTCTGATGTATTCCCTGAGGAAGTACAGGGTATGATCCTAGTGTGAAAGATTAACTTCACGATTGAGCTAATACTAGAAGCTAAGCTCGTGTTACTAGCACCTTACTGGATGGTACCCGTTGAATTGAAGGAAATGAAGGATTTGTTGGAGGACTTGTTTGAATAAGGGTTCATTCGGCCAAGTATGTCACCCTGAGGAGCACTTGTCATATTCATAAAGAAGAAAGACAAGAGTCTTCCTCTTTACTTTGACTACCGAGGCTTAACTAGTTGACTCTAAAGAACCAGTATTTTCTCTATAGGATTGATGATCTCTTTGATCAGTTATGGGGTGCTATAGTTTTCTCTAAGGTTGACATAAGATCAAGATACCACCAGTTGCACATAGTAGATGTAGATATTATGAAGAAAACATTCTGGATTCAATACAGATAATATGAGTTCATAGTGATGCCTTTTGGGCTCACCTATGCTTTCGTAACATTCTTAGATTTAATAAAGAGGATCTTTAGGCCCTTCCTCCACAGGTTTGTGGTGGTATTCATCAACGACATCTTGGTGTACTACTGAGGGAATGAAGAGCATAAGCAGCATCTTTGCACCATATTATCCTTTCTATGAGAATACTGTCTATATGCAAAGTTATCTAGGTGAGGATTCTAGCTTTAGAAATTATCTTTCGTTGGTAACATAATGTCAACTAAGGGAGTATCTGTTGACCCTATAAAGATCATTGCAATGATAAAATGGAAGTCTCCCACTAACATGTCAGAGATTTGTATTTAGAAATGAGAAAGTGAGCCCTAACCCACCTGTGAGGGGGGGGGGGTTTGTTAAGTTATGGTGAGTCAGGTGGAAGGTGAAAAGGGTTCTTGGAGTCTTGGGGAGTGTAGAGATCCTAAGTTATGGGATAAGGTTATATAGGAAGTCTGGGGCGGAAAAGTGATAATGAGTTGGGGAAGTTCATTAGGGGTGTGCAGGTCTAGTTGAAGGGGTTATTTGTTGAATAAGATATGAATAAAATAATAATCATTTAAAGTTGAAGATTATTGAGCTGGGCCTTGAGTGATTCACCGGCAAGAGTGGTGAGGAGAATTTTTACCTTAGAGATTGACCTGATTGTAAATAATAGTGGCCAGGTGCATTTTTCCTTAAAGATGTATCCAATCCGCTAGCTATAATAGTGGGAGATGCTGAGCTTCATAAACCAAACCTTGGATGATAACAAATAACGGGAAAGACAATAGTCACTTATAGTGGAACACCATGTGGGTCGGGGCTAGACCAATCCACTAATGAGAATAGTGACCACAAGCATTTTTGCCTTAGAGACCGATCCACCAGCAAATAAGTTTGGCTAGGTGTGCTCTACCTTGGAGTTGTAATTACGATCCACCAACTATAATAATGGGGTCCCATATTCATGTTGATTTAATTCTAGAGGTGTGTAAAGATGGAATTAATGGCTTAAATGCTAATAATGGTGATTAATCTAATTAACTTATTGCTCGCATTATCTACCTTTATATGATATACCCTGTCTTAGCTATATTGTTACCTTACTCTCTATGTAGTATACTGATTATGGGTGCTTCTCATTCCCACGAGTAGTGGCCCATGTTATGTTTATAAAGAGAGGAGATTGTGCCCTTGTTGAATTTGATATATATGATGACCTTGTTGGGTTAGAGTGACTATTTGATATACATGGAATGGGGTCTGAGAGCTTGTTCTCCAAACTTATTATTTTTTTGTTTTTTCCATTTTCATTCCCCTCTAGTGAGCATTATTTTCTACTTTATTTTAGTTATATATTAACTTTAACATTTACGTACTCTGATTTTATTAATTAATGTTGAACCATTATGGTCGTGATTAACCACCCTTGATAATGATTTTTTTATACCTTTATCCTTGTGGTGACTATGAGATTAGCCAAGGGCAATCTTATACTGATGGTGGCAACCCTTATTTTTAGTGCATGATTTTCCGTAACAAACAAAAATTTTTAACTATAAATTTTTTGGGTGTTATATGTATCCTATAAGAAAAGCCCCTTTAATGTATTTTGGCCCTGTGTGGTAGGTGTGGTATCTAATTGTGTGTATATTTTGCCATAAATTTCATTCACGGTGGAGATATAGGTGTAGTCTAAATGATTATCTTAATAATTGTAAAGGAAGATTTATAATATGGCTTTGTTATGTAAAGTTAAAGTATGTTTTCTGTTATTATTCTTCTATGATTTTATGTTAACATGCATGGTTATATTACAATCATGAGCTTAGATGTTATATTATTAGGGTACCTTTATTACCATGTTCCTATGTGACCTCAATGTGTAGCATAACCCATACCATATTTTAGGCAAGTTTGTTTTACCTGTGCTTCATTATACTAATACTAGAATTTTGTACTAACTGTGATGATTTGATTTCTATTCCATTGATAAAAGGATGATTTATAAGGCTATGAATCTCATCTAGGGTATGTTAAGGATAATGTCATGGGCCAGTAGTTGATAATTTCTTGGGGATCTAAACTTTGTACTTTTGTTTAGTTAAGAGGAGGACTTCTAAGGCTAATTGACTTAGATTAATTTTTCTCAATATGGTGGAATGTGTTTTGTAATTCTAATTATTTAAATCTTAGATTTGGTTTATGTATTCAAGTTTTGTAACTCCTATTCCTATCTTTATTATTCTCATCTCTATTATCATTACTCTTCCACTTGTAGAGCATGAATTCTTTTGTTCATTATTCTTTTTACCATCGATCAAACATTTATTAGGTGATGATAAAACCTCTCTTATGGTTGATGTGGAGGTTGTTGCAAAAATTTTGTTAATTTAGTGACATAGAGACTAAATCAAGATTCATAAAATTATGCATAAATGAGAACACACGCACAAAATAGAACAATTCAAGAAAACATAGAGATCTTATTTATGATTTTATGTAATTACAGTACAATTAAATCAATGAATCACATAATTACAAAGATCAACAATTTTCTTTGAAGAGAGAATTCTATAGACAAGAAGAAGAATTTTGGGGTGCATAAAACTCGATAGCTAGGGTTTCAACATATCTCATTTTTTATACTGAAAAAAGCCTATGCAATAAAAGAACATATTTTTTGAAATCTATAAAAACATGGAACATGTTTAGGAAACATAGGACCCCCATGTTTATTTCGTTAAATTGGATTTTTACCTAAAACACTACAAAACTTCATCAAAGAAACACTATGTGTGTAACACAATAAGCCCCTCGTGTTTCACACAATTAAATCCAAATTTGACCAAACTTTTCTAACACATACACAAACCAACACAATGTGATGATGAAGGAAACACTCAATAATTGGTATTCATCACTATGGAACAAGTTTTTGTTCATTTACAAAGGATCACCCATAAAATTAAAGACAAATGGATGGTTACGTTACTAGAAACATACTATAAAAGCTACTAGGTGTATACATGCATGTGCATGGCATCCATAATATGAATGGAGCATATGGCTACGTGCATGGGGGAAATAATATATAGCTTGGACATGAATATTAGTTGATTTAATTAATCAATTAATTAAGTAGTAAAGTTAGAGATTAGCTAAAGAATAAATTAGCATAAATCTACCTTTTGGAAGAATATTCTATTTTCTAATATCTTTTAGCTAGGTATCTTTTGAAGAATTAAATGTTTTAGCTAGTATCTTGTAATTGGTAGCCTTGGATATATAAATCTATAGAACCCTAATTTTGAGATAGATTATTGATAGAATTGAACTTGAATGCAAATTACATGTATTGAATTCTGTGTGAGTACATCTCAAGTTTAATAGAATTTGGTTAAACGATTAATCTTGAAACCCTTAATCTCTTCGTCTGTATGAAATAGTGATTAAGTACTATCTTTACTAAACTCCATAACCCACACCCTTCTAGCTATATTCTTTGTCAAAAACATCCCAAAATTGAATCCCTAATTTGAAAAGCCCTAACCCTAAGTTTTGAACCAAACAAAACCCTAATCTTAATTTTCAAAATTAAACTAGAACCCTAACCCACAAAACCAAATACCCTCAAACCCTAATTTCTGAATCATGATCTTCATTATCACATCATTGTTGAATCATCATCATCATCATCTCATCAAATTTGAATTGTCTTAATGTTTCACTCATCATCACCATATTTGATTCATCATAAACATTATTCCACCATATTCAGACATCCTCATACTTAATTCACAACTTTTGAACCATCCTCTTCCTAATTATAGAATAATCAAGCATTAGTTTTATATAATTGATAATTCCATATTCCAACATACATCAATTTTGGCATCAAAGCCTTAGGTTTGATCTATTATGATCAAGATCTAATCTTTCATCATGATTCTTGTAAGACCGTGTCTTTACTTCAAGATTCTTTAAGAACCTATGTCCTCTTTAAGATTCTACAAGGAATTCATCAAGAAGACACAAAAATCAAGGCACTTGGAGGTATGTTTGGGGAAGCACCACTTGATTGTTGGAGGGAGGAGATGGCGAACAAAGAGGAGGAATTGAGGGATGGTCTCAAGGTCTTGGTGGATAAAATCAAGGAGGTAGTGCTACGTTTGGGGAGAATAAAAACTTCACAAGCTTAAGGGTCACATATGCACCTACAAAACTGAGAGCAACAAGTAGAAGATGACCACATGAGAAGGGTATATAATCGAATGGAGGAAAGAGAAGATAGTGTGGGTAAAATATGTAAGACCACAAGAAATCGCAAAAAGAACCTACAATGATGTAGAAAGAGGAATCCAATTTGATCTACTTAAATTCGAAGGTAATGTTGATTTGGAATATTTTCTTGAATGGTTCCAAATTGTTGAATATATTCTTGAGTATAAGGAGATTGATGATTAAAAGAGGCACCGAATAGGAATATTGAAGTTTAAGAAAATTTCTAGAGTGTGGGTAGATAATTTGAAGAGAAGGGAGAGAGAAGGAAAATCAAGAATTAGGTTATGGAAAAAATTAAAAAAAAACACATAAAAAATAAATTTGTGCCTTAAGAATACAAGTTAAAGAATTTCATAAACATGACTACTTTGAGACAAGGGTTGCTATGAGTTTAGGAGTACATTAGAGAGTTTGAAAGGTTAGATCATATTTGTTATGTATAATAAAGAGAAGAAAAAAGGTTTGCATAATTCATTAAAGGGATAAATATGATTATTAGAGAGAAGGTGGAGGTGTATCCTTATGAAGTGTTTAAAGACCTAGCCATGTTAGTAATCAAAATTTTGAAACAATTGAAGAGAACAAAGCCACCGAATAAGTCAACTAATATTCCATATGGTTAGACTTTCAAGGGGGGTGTCAAAGCCATCAATTTCTCAAGCTACAACTCAATAAAATTTCAGAAGGTTCACTTATGAATAAAAGGGCAAGGATCAAGTGGTTGATAGGGGAAAGAGAAATTCTTCAAGTGTAGATGTTATGATCTCCTTTCTTGGGTTGTCCAAACTAAAAGGTACACTACAAAATTTATGACTTGTGCCAACATAAATTTAGTCACAGATTTTTTTTTCTTTTGGCAAAAGTTACTAATACTAAAAGATATTTTTTTATGGGTAATGAAGAAAGTTTTCCCTACAGAAAATTTTTATCAGTTGGTAATAATATGTTATGTGAATAGAGCTTTCGCCTACTTTTATATCTGTGGATATTAGTAACATTGTACCAACAAAACTAATACCCACTCATATATTTGTTGGTATTAGTAACGTTGTGGATTATTATAGAAAAATTAATTCACAATTATGACTTTTATGAAATTCATATGATCTTTGTTTCTATTTAAAAATATATTTTCATTTACGAAAATTATTTAAATTTTTTTACAATTCCTTAGAATTTGATTTATATATTTTCCAATTTTGTTTAATTATTATTTTGATATTTTATTTCTTTTTCCATAAGCTATATGATTTTTATTTAAAATATATTTCTATTTTCATTGTGTGCTTTTATTTTAATATTTTAAATTTGCTTCCTATTATAATTTCATTGTGTGATTATGACTTTGTTATGGAGTTATATTTCATTAGCAAGAATAAATTATTTTTTATTATAAAATCTCTTTAAATTAGTAAAATCATTTATTGCGACTAATATAATTTTTGATCGTTAATCATTAATTTATTAGTCGCTAAAAATGTTCAAATTCTATATATACATATATATATGTTTTATAATAAATTTTTTTCAAATCTCTAAAATCCAAAAAAATAAAATATAATAAAAAAATACTTAAACCCCTCAATTTATTAAAATTTCAAAAAAAAACCAAAAATTCACTCTCGCGCGCTGCTACGCCCGCCCTTACATGTTTCTAATTTTCGGCCCTCAACCCCCGTCCCCCATCCCCGTCTCTCGACCCCTGACCCCCGACCCCCGACCCCTCCTACTCTAAACCTTGAACCCAGGCCGCACCGCCATACCAGCCACCCCCGCACGACCACACCACCACACCTGCTGTAGCACCTCGTTGTCGTCCTCTAACGGAGCAGCAGCTGTCAGCAACGCACAAGGACAGCAGTGGCGTTCCACCGCCCGTTGGCCTCTAGTGCCGCTCGTCATCGGCGAGTGGTCCTTGACCACCGGCGACACTCCAGCACCCCTCACTCCCTCCAATTTTGTAGCAATTCGTTTGGTATAAATACCCAAACCCTAACTTCTATTTTGATTAATTTTTAATGATTTAGCTTATGATAGGATAATTTAGTTGTTATTATATATATATATGTTGTATGAGTGATTTGGAATGGTTAATTGTATTGGTTATAGTTGATTTGTGAAAATTGGATTTGTGATCTGGCTATATCCAGATTTGTCGGTTTTATCCGATTAAGCTATTTTAGATAAATTGAATTTACATTATCCTTTAAAATATATCTAATTTTATGTTAGAAGTATCAATTTGAAAACTTTGTGCGAAATTAATCAGAATTGGATTCTTAGAAATAATTTATTTTGGTTACACCGATCTATGTTGTTATTGAAAATGTATCGAATAGTGATTTTGTTTAGAATGGAATTTAATATAAATGAGTAGTTGAGGATGGAGTATGGGATAATTTTATCAAGGTGTGTATTAGAATTTGTCTACTATAATGATTACATTGCTTCAAATCTATTTATCAATTTTGGTTCATTTAGTTAGTTTTTTTTTTAATATTATTCAAATTAATTTATTTTGGTTTCAGGTTCATCCCATAGTTGTTGATTGGAGAAACAAGTCCATTATCTTGTATCCAAAAAATGATCGAGCCGTATGTGAAAGATAGAGCATTAAGACATGATGCTTAAATAGTGTTAAGAAATCAAGCAAGGAGAAGGTGTGATGCATAACATCATTGAAATTTAGGTAGCTCAAAGGATTAATTAATGACATACATTAGATGATTTTTAAATCAAAGTTGAAATTAAAGGGTTTACTTCAGTTGACATCGACAAAAATTCTCATCCTATTCTTAATTTTTCAACATTAAATGTATATAATGTCACTTCAAGCAATGTAAATGTTTAGGTGAGAAAAAGAAACAAGTGTAATAGAACATTTGATACATATGCATTCTTTGAGAAATGCTATGACGTATTAGATGCTAGTATTGAGAGGTGAGGTAATCAAATTGCAAACTCTAGCAAAAAGAATCGTTGTATTCACCATTCAATATTTTGGCACCAACTCAAAGGTATCAAACTCCAAGAAGTACCCTAAAATATTTAGGATTCCTTGTAAGAATGCCATTTTGATATAACTTAATTTTATTTTACAAGGAATCTTGAAGATTTGAGGGCGCTTCTTGGAGTATCAATGGAAGGTCATAAATGTATAGTGTGTGGGACATATAATATAGCATTAACCTTTTAGATTGTTGAATATTTCAACTAAAATTTTTTGTGTTAGGTCTGAAATTGTATAGGTTGAATATTTTTTTCTAAAATTTTTGACAGTTGAATATTTTTGTTGCTTGTTCTTTGTTGTTCAGTACTCCTCATGTAGCTCTAGTAATGCATTGAGGTGTTAGTTTTTCCTTGGCTTTTAGTGATCTTCACTACATTTTTCTTTTGATTTTATCATTGAGTTGCCTTGTGCATTTAGCCCTTTTGTATGCCTTATTATTGGACTTTAGATGTATTTTTTCAACATTAATAATAAACTGTTAGTACTTGTTGGAGTTTTCCTAATTACCCAATTACTTGTGGTTCTATTACAATTGAACATGTATATTTTTCTAAGGGCCCAATACATGTGCCTCTTTTTATTACATGCTAGTAAGCTTGTAACTTTAGTGTTAATGGTGGTCATTTTGTACTTTTATACGAGATCGTTCATGTATATGCTTTTTATTTATTTATTTTGTAATCCACTTTATAGTACTCAAAACATAATCATGATTTATTTGATAATATCATTTTGATCCCGAAAAAGTTAATGGAAAGTAATAACATTGGGGAGGGGATGGATATAGAGGAAAAGTAAGGACAAAAAACTATTCTGCCCTTTACTTAAATGAGAATTATAAATTTAGATGAAAAGGGAGCAGTTATTCATCCATATTTGTATATTTGCTAGCCATGATTATATTATCCAAGATGGTTCCAAGCCTCTTCTAGCTCTTTTACAAAACCATATCAACTACTACAACATCTTACACTTCAATTATGCTAATAAAGTGATGGAGGAGCATCCCCTTCAAATAATTCCATTTTAACCACCCTTCTTCCCAAATTAGACGACCCCAAAATTATTCTAATTTGGGAAGGTTTCCAATGAACTATTCTTCCATCAACTTTTCATTCCTAACCCCATTCTTTTTTTTGTGCTCACTATATGTAAACAAACACAACCCAAATCCACCACCTTTTTATTTAAGAAAACAACCATGCATGACCTATGCAAACTCCCCCCTAAGCCACTCTAAACTTGCATCCATATTTTTAGCCAATTTTTAAGACACTTTTGATGTCATCATTCAAGCCACTTTGTAGATAATATTCAACCACCTTTTTTCCTCTCCCTGGACCCCACCTTTAAGACTTTTGCAGGACAAAATGCACTTCCACACTGCCATGTCTAGCTTACAAAAATACCTCCCCTACCACCTTTTCCACCTTACACAAGCCACCATCACTTCCACCGTTTTTGCATCCTACAGCACCAGCACAACCTGTAGAATATCTACAAGGAAAGAAAAGAGAAAAGGAAAGTTTCTAGCCTACCATTATGTAGAATCATGACCACTTTTGATGCCTGGTAATCCCCACTTATACTTATGGAAGCCCCTTCTTACAAGTTGACTTTAGAGGTTAACAATTTTTATGTTTAAAGCTTATAATAACTTATACTTATATGGGATAACTTACACTCAAATAAAATCAGACATAGTAAAGGCTAATTGAAGATGGTGCTTAACCATTTTGGTTGGGGAAAAATTAGGCTTTGTTTGGTTTAATTCTAACCAAGATCACTTTTGGTTAGAATTAAATAGAAAAATATCACACTTCTACATGTAGATATCTTACTTCTTTTGTTGTGACTCCCTTTCTCTAGTTTTTATATTCAGGAGCAGTGTTACATAAATGATTTTCATGAATTTTTGAATTTACAGGTAAATGTAGCAAACTTCAAATGTAGGCCACAAGCAAAAGACTTCATACAAATTGAAATTGTTACTAAAAAGAACTCTCAGAAGATGATTCTTGTTGGAAAGGTGAGTTACATAATGTTTATAGTAAAGGTCTGAAATGTGTCTGCATGTGTGTGTGATATGTTTTTTGGAGGGGGGGTGCTTTGATATATACACCACCCAACCAATTTTTTCCTATCAATATTTCTTTCATTTCCACGTGTATTAAATTAAACTATGACATTTGGTATGATACATGATACCATGATTTATATCTCATTTAGTTTTTTTTTTATTTTTTTTACCAACTTCTCTCTCCATACAATGAAATATTGGTAGCGCAATTGCATATTGGCCACAATTTTATGGTTTTTGGGTCAGCCGTGACATGAAATTATGAAAATACGGCCGTTTTAGAAAATCAAATATATATTACCGCGATATCGGTGAAATTTCGGATATCGGTCGATATTTTACTTATTGGCTGATATTAGCCGATATTGGCTAATATTTACCAATATTTGTTGTGTACAATAATTAAAAATCACGTCGTGATAACCGCGACATATAAAATATCACTCGTGACACCCCGATACCACGACACCATGACTACAACCGCAATCACGATCGTAACTGTGGTTTTATTTTACGGCTCTCTATTTAATGGAAAGGAAGTGTTTTAAGTCATTTGACCTTTTTTACCATGATATATATTCTTTTATTTACCTTTTCCCTAATATTTCAGTTTTCCATTTCCTGTGAAATGGCATTTCCATGTTTGCTTTTGTCTCCATGTCCATGCATCCAATCTTTATAGCTTAGGCTTTGTCTTAAATGGATTGCATTATGAATATAATTTTGTAAATATCTATATAAAGTGATATTCTTTTTTAACTTGATTATTTGACTGATATTGCTTTCATTAATGGTACTGTTGAATCAAATATGTACCAACTGAAAATTTTCATGAAGATTACTTGTACATTATGTTATTTTGAGATGATAAATTATGTGCATTATTTTCTTAGGGAATACATCTTGATGATTATCAAAGAGAATGTTGAAGGCATTGAAGTCATTGGAGGTGTTGAACAGGATGAGAATGAAGAGGATGGTGTTTGATGTTTTAATGAGATGTTTTGTATGTCAACGTATGTTACAAGTTATATTTATAGTATTGTACCTACAAGATTATATTATCACTTTGACAAATAAACTAAACGCTGATGATTATGTATGGTGTACTTAATTGTATATAAGGATAAGGTGTTATTATAGGTAAATATTACAACAACAGGTATTATGGACATCATTATCATTTTACGAATATATATATAGGTTAAAATATGTATAACTAATAATATATATTTGTTGGCAATAGTTTTAGCAATATATATGATTGTGTGGATAATACTTTTAGTCACAGATATTGTTTTGTGGACAATAGTTTTAGTCACAGATATCATTTTGTGGTTAATACTTTTAGTCACAGATATCTTTTTGTGGATAATAGTTTTAGTCACAGATATCGTTTTGTGGTTAATACTTTTACTTACAGATATAATTGTGGGTAAAAGTTTTACCAACAGATAAATATCTGTGGGTATTATCCATTATTCCTAACAGATCATATTTATCTATAGGTAAAACTTTTAAGCATAGAGTTTTTACCCACAGTTTTGTCATATAAAAATATCTGTTGGTAAAACTTTTGCCAACAGAAAAATAGCTTTTGCCAACAGATAATGTCCTGTTGGTATAAGTGAATTATTTTGTAGTGGTATTAACTTTGAAGGGGATAGCAGGTATGGAGGATTGTGATGAGAATCAAGACCTTAATGGAGACATTGAAGAAGAAAGTGATAGCCCAGAGGATACTTTAAAAGAGGGCCAAGTGGATTGATATGTGTTATAAAGGGTGCTCCAAGTACAACAAAAACCTTTACTTACTCAAAGGGAAAATATTTTTAAGGCCAATTATAGAGTTAGTGATAAAGTGTGTGATGTCATCATTGAGAGTAGCTCATGCACTAATGTTGCTACTGAGAAGATGGTGAACAAGCTCTGTTTGGAGACCATGGGTCATCCAACACCATATTTACTCCAATGGCTCAACAAAGGCAAAGGTCTAAGGAAAACCAAACAAACTCTTATCTCTTTTAAGATTATAAATTGCTTTGATGATGCTTTATATGATATTATACCTATGGATGCTTGTCACATTTTTTTGGGGAGGTCATGGCAATTTGAAAGGAAGGTTGTACATGATGGATTCGTTAATGAGTATGTGGTGTGCAAGGTCCAAAAGAGTTTAGGTTAAAATCTAACCTAAATGGGGAGGATTCGGTTTTGAGGAAAGAAAAGGGGGAAGGAACATAGAGCATGCATCAAAGAAAAAAGAAGATGTTGACTATAGGAGGGTAAGAAAAAAAATTAGCATAGAGTTATTGATCATTAAGTGTGTGAGATGATTGATGCTATCAAAGATAAGAATATATGCTATGCATTGGTGGTAAAGCAGGTCCAACGAGGGGAGAATGCTAATATGGATCCAAAATTGCAACAAGTGTTGAGAGAGTATGCTAGGAGTCCCATTACAAAACAAGCCAACTTATAGGTGCAATCTTGAGGAAGCTAAGGAGCTACAAAGAGAAGAGCAAGAGTTATTGGGCTGAGGCTATATTAGGGAGAGTATGATTCCATGTGGGATTCCAGCTTTGTTGGTTCCTAAGAAGGATGGTAGGTGGAGGATGTGTATCGATTCTATAGCAATCAAAAACATCACAATCAAGTGCTGATTTTTAATTCCAAGATTGGATGAGATGTTAGATGAGTTGCATGGTGTAAAGGTATTCTCAAAGATTGATCTTCGGAGCGAATACCATCAAATGAGAATAAGGGAAGGGGATAAGTGGAAGATAACTTTCAAGACTAAGTATGTGTTGTATGAGTGGTTGATGATGCCATTTAGGCTCTCAAGTTCCTTCATGAGATTGGTGACTGAGATATTTAGACCCTTCCTTGGGGTCTCTATTGTTGTTTACATTGATGATATCTTGGCGTATAATAAGTGTGAGTTCAAGCACATATAATTGTTAAAGAGGATATTTAACAAGCTTAGAGAGGTGAAGCTGTATGGTAAGTTGGAGAAATTTGATTTTATGATGGAGAGGGTGGTTTTTCTTTGTTATATTATGAGTAGAGATGGTATTAGAGTTGATCCATTAAAGGTGGAAGCTATCTAAACATGGCCTATGCCTACTAATGTCCAAAAATGGAAAAATTTAGGAAAAATGAAAATCTTATTTGTGCTCTTATGTAATTATAGTATGATTAAATCAATCAATCACTCAATTACACAAATTAAAAATTCTATTTGAAGGGAGAATTATATGGAGAAGAATAATTTGGGGCATATGAAACACAATGGATAGGGTTTTAACATATCTCCCTTTATACAAAGAAAAAACCATATGGAGGAAAATGTCATGTTTTAGAAATCAGCAAAAATACTATTTATGTTTAGGAAACACGGAATCCCCTGTTTTTATTTCCTCAACTTCAAATTTTTTTCTAAACACATCAAGAGTTCATCAAAGAAACATGATCCATGTAGAAAACCATGCCCCTCCCTTTTGTGTTTGATACATGTAAATCCAAATTACACAAAAATTCTTATGCATATATACAAACCAACATAATGTTATGTTGTGCTCAAATACCCAGTAAAATCCCAGAGAGGTGATATTCCTTGTCTTTTCTTTAATTCACTTTTGAAATTTCTTCATAATTATTTTTTTGGTCCAAATTCTAGGAGTGTTATATTATTTTTTTCCCCTCAGGTTTGGTATGCCACTAGGCATATGAATCAATCAACTTATTACGCTTGTGTTTGTCATACTTCTTTATTAATTATTGATATTTCTTTGAGGATTTAAACATAACCATTCCATCAATTTGTGATATTTAATCATGATCTTAACCATGCTTATTATGAATTAAAGAACAATAAAAATGATGAATATTGTGGTACCTTGTTTTGTTGAGTTGGTAACTTTAAACACATATTTGGTGGCTTGTATGTATTAGTTTGTGTTGATGTCAATAATTAAAACATTAAATTTGCTTTATTATCTTTGGAATCAACTAATAGAATCTTAGAGGCCTTTCCATTATGCATACCTAGTTTTTTTATAACTTTTGTGCCCTTTAACCTAGGCAACAAAGTGTAGTGGATGCTAAAGATCCTTAAGAAAATCCCATGGCACTAGCGTTATCACGGTGGGTGTGGAAAACCAAAAATTAAGCTTACAGGCACCCAAAAGTGGTAGATGTTAAAGATACTTGAGAAAATCCCTTTTTCACTAGCATTATTGTGGTGGGAGATGTAGTCCTATATTCATCCCCATATTTGATATAGATAATGGAGGATTCCAATGAACTTTTGTAGGGTGTTGTACACCAAATATTTAGTGTATGCCCCCTTATCTTGGTAACCAAGTGCGGTGGACGATGAAGATTTTTAAGAACAGCCCCATGGCACTAGCATGTAATGGTGGTGGGAAATATATTCCTATACTAGCTCCTATAATGAATAATGACATTGTTTGGAGTTTTAACTTTATAGCTTATCTTAAAATTTTATGGGTGAATAGTTATATGCTTTATGGCTTTGCTATGATATATGTGATATCCATGATCCCATGTGTTATATTTTCTTTATATCATGTTACATACAATGTTTTATATGACCTTAACGTGTAGCATGAGTCCTTACCATTTTTTAAGTAGGTAGTTTTACCAGTACTTCACCATATTGATACTACACTTTTGTGGTTACTATGATGATTCACCTTCTATTTTTGTGAGTAGAGGACAATTTGAAAGGTTCTAATTCTCAAATAGAGTATGTTGAGAATGATGATGTGGGATAGTAGCTGGCTATATAATACCCTAAAAATTTTATCTACCATAATTCTAGTTAATTAATATTTTAAGTTAAACCTAATCCTAAATTATTAATATTTTAATCTTATCCTAATTTCTTAATCCTAAATTAAAACTAAATTCTAATCTTAGCCCTAAACTATTTCTTCCTTTCCATCTTTTTCTTTTTCTTCTTCTCCTTTCTCTCTCTTCTTTTTATTTCTTCCTCTTTAGGCTTTACCTTCCTCTTTGATGTGGCTTTACCTTATTGGTTGGCCCTTTGCCTACAACCATTAGGCTTAGCCTCATCATAGACCTCTCCCCTTCCCTTTTAACATGGTGTGTTACATAAGGAAAGTCATGCCCAGACCATCCTCAATCTTTATCTTGCCCATACACCCATCTGCACTTTTAGTCACTATTTAATTTCACAACTCACCTTATCACCTATAAATACCCCCTCTTTTTTATTTCTCCTTGATTTATTCATTTTTAACACTAGACTCTCTCCTCTCTCTCTACTCTCTAAAAAACTTTCTCTCATTATACCCTGGATAATCTCCAACCATTTTTCTTATAATTGACAACACCCTTGTCGTTTGATGATTGTTGAACTTCATAATTTCCCAACCAAGATCCAACCTAGTTACTCACTATTTTTTCTTTCCTCATCCAAGTTGTGTTTCCCTAGCTCTTAGCTTCCTTTCATGCGAGTTAGATTGTCGAATGTGTTAACTCACTGAGTTGGTCCCTTACCAAGTGGGTGAACTCATTGAGCAAGTTTCTCTCCTCTTTTTTTGGTTTCCTTAATAATGTAATATTATATCTTCTTATGAAGTTTATTGAACAAGGATTTATTACATGTATTAAGAGTTATTGATCTTTGATTTTGATCTAAGACTATAATTGAATTTGAGAAAAGCCAAGATTTGAAGAAGCTTTGGAAATTGAATAACATGAGTTTTTAGAAGGACCAATTGATTGGTTTCATGAATTGATTAAATTGTTTTATATCTCAGCCAAAGGGTTTTGCTCAACTAAACTGATGGACGTGTCTATAGAATAATCAATTGGTAGGCTGAACAAATCGACTAGTTTGTCGAGCTGAGTACATTTTTGAAAACTAATTTTTTTGTGTAAAAATTCTTATACAGAAATGGAACCTTGATAATCCCATTTCAAGTTGTTCATTAAAAGTACTTAGCTTTTTTTATTATGCATTTGCATAGAACATCTGCCTCAAATGGATGCGAGGGTTTCATTTGGATAATTAAGGGGGAAGGGGACCTAAACTTTATCTTTTTCCACCTCTCTCTTATACACACTTCAAGAATTGTTGCTTTAATTATTAAAGCTACCTCTACTTAGTTAGGATATTCCTTCCACACTGATTATTTTTGGCATTTCTGGGTGAATTCAACCTGAACCACTCCATAAATCACCATTTTCTCCAAATAACCCATTTATAACAAATTTTAATTGTAGAAATTAGGTTTTTTTTGTTCCTTACCACACTTGTGATTATATTAATTTGTATTCTATAAATAGCCTAATTGCTCATTCTATCCACCTTTCTTTCATCCATTGAAATAGTCTAACTTCTTCTAACCGTGTGATCTTTCTATCAAATTTGAATCTTAGTTTTGGTTCCCTTCCATTCTCTTGATCCTTTCTCTAGCTTCTTCTTATTTATTGTTATGTATGGGAGGGTTAGATTTAGGATGAAGTTCAGTCACTTTTTCATCAAAAATTCTCTATTTTTTCTCTTATATTTGTAATTCATTTTTTCCTTAATTCAAACTCTAATTTATAAAAGTATTTATTGGAATTCTGAAGTTTTAACAATATTTTTAAGATTTTTGTAGCTGAGGATATTTCCAGGTTGAGTCTTCATAAATGTGGGAAAGTTTTGTGGTATCAAATAAGCCATAATTACTTCTGAATGAGAGCATGTGTGTGATGAAATGTTTGAAGTCATAATTCTATAAGTTGGCATGAGAATTTGGTTTCATACTTGGTCTTGTGCATTCAATTGTTAATTTTAAGATGAGTCCACGATTTCAAGAAAACAAGGTTTGTTTGATTAATTGTGAAACATGAAATTTTTATATGCTAAAAAGTGTTAATATTATGTTAGTCTTTGTTTTAGTTCAGTGTTGTAGATAATTTTAGAATGATTTTCATGGAAATTACCATTTTTATGCTATTTAAAGGCAAACTAATCAATTGGTTAGGTTAAACTAGTCGACTAGTCCTTAAAATAGTTGACTGGTCAAATCAACCTATCGATCAGTAGGTCTATGCTACTGTTGGTCTCGCACTTAAACCCATTGACTAGTTTGGTAGAACCCATCGATTGGTCTGTAAAAAGTAGACTAGTTTTGCCAAGCAAATCAACTAGTTGGAAGGAACCTTGGTTTTGGATGAGCAAAAATAATTGATAGTTTATCCTAAACCTATTGACTTGTTAGCCTAACTGATCGACTTGTTAGTACAACCAATTGACTTATTATGTAAAACCAATCAACTTGTTCGGCGAAATTGTGTAATTTTTCTTTCTTGGCTTGGATATTCTTTGAGACTATACCTAGTACTATCATATGACTATTTAATGTATAAAATACATTAGTTGACATAGACTAATATCCTAATGGATGGATTAAAAGGATTATGACTCATCACATACTCAATGGGTTTTGTAAAGGCCTTAATGGATGGAATACATAAAAAAAAAATCTTTCTTGGTTCTCTTTTAGCCTCGGTTTCCTCTAGAGTTCCATGACTGTTATTTATTTCTAGAATCAAGAAAATAATGTCTGGATTAAGGAATTTAGGATCGCAAAGGACGTTGAGGAGTTTGATATTGGGTAATAGAAGTAGTCACAAGTCAAAGTCTGATGAGTTAACACAGGCAAAGGCAAAGGCAAGTGTTTCTGCGAAATTGATCAACGCTGAAGGATGTCCTAGTTCTTCATGGTGAAGTCTGACAAATTAAAGTGAGGGTACTAGAAAATTAGTGAGCTCCATTGATGATGTAACAATTAACGAGGTCATAGATTTGGAATTGGTGAAGTCGAATGACACTGAAATATGCCCTAAAACTGATTCCACTATGTTGATTTCTAATTTAAACAGAAGGGGTCATTGAGTAAATTAAATAATGTTGTCAGTGTTAGTGAGGATGGTACAGATCAGTTAAAATTTTCTAGTTCCATAACTAAATATCAAAATTTAGGATTGGATGAAATGGATGAATTTGATCCATTATAGATTTAATAGCCTGCGGAGCAAATGCACCAGAACCAAATTATTAGATTTATGATTGGCCTTACTTGAGGGATGAGGTGGCTTCTAATTGCAAAGCTAATTAGTGCATTTCCTTTAACTATGTTCATCCCAATATTGAATAGGGAAAAATTATTGTGAACTTCAAAAAGATAGAAATTGATAAGGAAAAGGATGAATGGAAAAACACCCTAGTTGGATATGTTTACAGTGATGATCCTGCCTTCAACCAAATGTTGGGGCTTGTCAAATCTCAATGGACTCGGGTGGCCATGCCTAAGATTATATGTCATGATGATGGGTTTTTCTTGGTAAAATTTTAGTCTTCTGAAGATTGTGAATGGATTAAGAATAAGTATTGGAACTTCTATAGTTTATCTGTAATTTTGAAAATATGTAGAAGGAAAATGAGCCTTAAAAAGATAGATCTGTAATTTGTCCCTTTAAGATCAAACTACCGCATTTTCTTTTAGAATATTGGTCTACTGAATCTCTTAACATTATTGTGAGCCTAATTGGCACTCCCATTTATACTAATGCTATCATAATGAGGAAGGATAGGATTGCCTATCCACTTATGTTAGTTGTAGTGGATACCAAAAAGGCATTGAGTGAGACTATACTTATTAGTGACCTGGATGGAACTATGTTCACCTAATTAGTGGAGTTTGAATGGAAGCCCACATTTTACCATAGATGTAATATTCCAACCCATGATGAGTAGTTCTGCTCTAAATTCCACAAGAAGGTTCAAGTTAGTAAGCCTCAATCACATCAAGAATAGATGGTGGTAAGGGATAGAAGATAAGCTAATACAAACAAGAATAGTCCTAGAGGGGGAGAATATGCTCAAAATGAGAATGAAAGTACTGGAGTTTCTAGTTCCCATAGAGTCCAAATAATACATTCTCCAAAACTACTTGAGATGAACACAAGTGTGGAAAGGGACCTAAGTGTAGGGAGTAATAGGAACAGATATCAAGCTCTCTATGAGGTTAGTACGTTAAAGAATCTAGGTTAAGACAAAGAATTAATAGTTCACCCTCATGACCATATTTCTCCATACTTGTTAGCTAAAAGGTGAGATGTATGAATGATCAATCCAAACAAAGGGAGGTTAGCGGGTAGATCAAAAAACATAACTTCTCCCTCTTTGGTTTGTTGGAAACTAAAGTTAAGGTTAATAAAACTAATAGTATTCAAAAACCATAGTTAATAAGTGGAATTTCCTTAGTAATTGTCAATACCACTACAATTATCGAGTTTGGGTTCTTTAGGATCGTCTTATATTGTTTGTGACTTAAATTAGTACCTGTGCATAAGGTGTTTTGTGTGATGTTATGTCTATCGATGGTAGTATTCATTTTTTGTGGGATTCATTTATGCTTTTACTTCTGGTATAGCAAAGAAAGGCCTTTGGAGTTGATTAGAGTGGAACAATAAGGTCATCTATTCTATGGTTTTTATTGGAGATTTTAATGTGATCTTACAGCCTAATGAGAAAATTGGAGGGGATGTTCCTACTATACATGGAATGCAATATTTCTCACAATACATTAATCATTTGGGGTTGAGGGATCTTAAAGGCTCTAGGAGTTTTCTTACCTAACTGAATAAAAGAAGTGGGGATGATGGAGTGGCCTATAAACTTGATAGGGCTTTGGTGAATATACCCAGGCTTAATAAGTTCACTAGCTCATTCGTTGAGTTCCTTCCATCTCCAGTGTCTCATCACTACCTTGTTTAGGTCCATAAAAGTTCCTAGATTAATAGAAAGTGCCCATTCAGTTTAAAAAAAATTTAGTTGAAGATGATAAGTTCTTAGGTCTCATCCAAATTCACTAGGGAGGATATTCCTACGATAATTCACACCACATCTACAATTACCTCTAATGATTGAAGCTTGTGTTCAAGGATCTTAATAGGATTAATTATGGCTTATTGGAACATCTAATGGAGGTGGGCAGGAAGGTTTTGTCTATTTCTAAAAAAAATATGATGAATTATATATGTAATTTGGACCTTAGAGATAAGATGCATGCTTGTGAGATATAATTTAACAAACTCTCCATTTGTTATGAAAGCTACAAGAAATAGAAATCCAAGATTCATTGGTTGAATGTGGGAGGTGCAAAATAGAAATTCTTTTTTTATTAAGATGAGAGGTAACAAAAATATGACCTCCATTAAGAAAAGAGAGCTTACTACTAGTGAAGCTACTTCAGACCCTAAACATATTTCTAATTCTTTTATCTAGTTTTATGAAGACCTATTAGGATCTAAAGGTTGTAGCTTAGGAGTTGTTGATCCAGAAGTCATTGTGCAGAGCCCTATTCTCTAAGAATCTCACAAACACCTTCTCCTTATCTTAGTTACTTATGAGGAGGTTAAGAAGGCTATTTTTCTATTAAAGATAATAAATCCCCTAGAGTTGATGGTTTTACATTTGCATTTTTAAAAAATTCATGGGATGTTATAGGGATAAAAATTACCTCAACTATTTAGAATTTCTTCATCATTGGGAATATACCAAAGTAACTCAACATTACCTCCTTAATGCACATTCCTAAAAAGGAAAATTCCACCAAGGTGAGTGAATATAGGCCTATAACATGTTGTGGAGTTATTTATAAATTCATTCAAAAGTTTTTACAACCAGATTGTAGGGTTTAATGCCGGAATTCATTAACCAGGTATAATCTGGGTTTGTTAAGGGATATCAATTGGGGAAAATGTTCCTTTAGCTGTGAAGGAGGTTATAAAATACTCCCAAAGGAAAATCTCTCCTAGATACATGATTAAAGTGGATATTAAGAAAGCTAATGACTTAGTGCACTATAGTTTACTACAGTAAATTCTTCATGCTTATAGATTCCCCTTGGAAGTGGTGAGGTGGATCATGACCCATGTTATATATATCTCTTATTATTTATTATTAAATGGGGAGTTGAACCAACCCTTCAAATGTCAACAAGGTCTGCATCTAAGGCATCCTCTATCTCCTTAGTTGGTTTTTTAGTGGCTAAATATTTAACCATGTCTCTCAAGTGTTTATGGAGGGATAAAAACTTTAATAGGCACCCAAGATGCCAAGTTTGAAGATAATTAATCTTTCCATTGCAAATGATATGCTTCTTTTCTGTAGGGTGATGTAAAGTTAGGTACAAGTCTCCTAAACATTGTTAATGATTTTTCTACTCACTTAGGGCTTGATATCCATCCACAAAAGAATAACATATTCTTTGGTTGTGTGGATGAAACTACTAAGACCCAAATATTACTAAGCACCAAGTTCATAGAAGGTAGATTCCCTTTCTCCTATTTACGTGTCTTCTACAAGGTTAACATCTACCTGACTACAAGGTGTGGTACAAAAAATTAAAAAGAAGCTAACAAGTTGGCAAATCCATTTCCTATCCTATGTTAGTCGAGCTTAGTTACCGAAAACCATAATTTTTAGTATGTAACTTTATTGGTTCCAAGTTTTATCTTGCCTAAGAATTTGATCCATAAAATTGGGATCATGTGTAGATAATTTCTATGAGTAGGAAAGCTGGAAACATCAAAGAAAGCACTATTTTCATTGAAACATATATGCTCCCCAGAGAAGGATGGCGTGCTTAGATTTATTTATGGGAAAACTTGGAACTATGTGGCCATGGGGAAGCTGCTCTTGAATATATGTTGCAAGAATGACTCCCTATAGGTTAAATGGGTCCATTCCATTTACCAAAGGACTCAATCCCTGTAGTCTTTCCATTTGAACCACTTATGTTCTATGTAGCTTCAATAGATCATCAAACTTAGAGACAAGTTTAGCTCCGTATTTACTGCCCAACATTATATGTAGAAGTTCTTGAGGGGAGATGGTACATATAGCTTAAAAAAAATGTATGAATACATCGTCATAAGGGTGATAAGGTATGGTGGTGCTACAATACTTGGTGTGGTTTTGTTGCACCCAAATATTAATTTATCATGTTGTTAGCCATCATAAATAGGTTAATGACTAATGTTAGATTGAAATGGATAAACCTATTAGAGGAAACTTAATATTGCCTTTTCTCTATAGATCAAGAGGAAACCATAAATCATCTTATGTTTGATTACCCCTGTATTTAGGAGATGTAAAAGAAAATACAGAGGTTCGTTGATACAAGAGACAACTCACATTATTAGAATATTGAACTGAAAATCTTGGCCAAAAGTACAAAACAATGTAAAGAGAAGAAGGACATTTTGTGTGCTCTTTTTGTCACTTTTGTAGGTTTTATTAGGTATAAAAGGAATTCTAGGATTTTTTTGTAATAGTGCTTGATCTTCCAATATGCTTCTTAAGGATATATGCTTTGTAGTTTCAAGGAGAAGTTTTACCCAGAATACAGTCAATAAATAAGAACAATAGAGATATTGTATAGATGATTTGGTGGCCTTATTAGAGGTTGTACATCTTTTCACATTTTGGAAGTTAGATAAAAAAGTTATTTACTAAAAAAAATAGCATTGATGGATAAAGCCAAATCAAATATTTGATGGATTTGAAATTGGTAATGGAGCATGGGTATTGTTTTGGATGGAATAATCTAATGGATTTGATTAATATTGATTAAGCATTAACAAAAATCTCACACATGGTTTGGAATGGTAAGGATTAATATGGAATAAGTGTGGGAATGTCTTGTTTGCGTGTTTTATTACCTTTCTATGATCAAATAACCTTGAGAATAATGTACTAATAACTTAAAGCAAATTATAATCAAGGTGTACATGGATCTAGGTTACCCTATCCTTAATTAGCTATTATGGGTTAGTAGGCCTTTGGCAGATATTAGTACATCCGGGTACGATTCTAGTAGATCTCAATACCTTACCTACTCTAGACATTGTTGATGTACTAGGTTGTTAAAACTTTATCCTAGACTTACATTCATTAGTGGTTACTTAGCTTCGACGTGGACTATATGTCAATTGGTTTAGATAAACCTCCATAGTATGTGTCATCATAGGGTGGTGCATAGTCCATCGTTCTACGATAATGATGATAATTGGGATGAGTATTAGAAATTAATTTAAACAAGAATTTGGAAATATGATTGTGGTTAAAGAATGAAGTAGAGTAAAAGAGAAAGGATGGTAATAGGGATAATGGCTTAACATATAACTGACCTAATAAATTTAGAGACATTGAAGATGGCCTATAGATAAATTATGTGTTGGGATGATTGTAGCCTTGCTATTAGCTAAAAAATTATATTTGTAGCTTGTATACCATCATCTTTGATGTATACTATGGTATCAAGCATGATGAGTCATATGCGGTATGAACATTCTATGCCTGATGTGATCTTAATGTAGCACGTATCCTGTTTATATGAAATATGTATGAAAATGTTAGTATGGCTTATATATATTAGAATCTTGTATGTTGGTAGCTCCACTGAGAAGATAAATTTGGTTACTCGATATAAAGTGTATTGATATTCTCGTTTGCTTGGTCACTAATTATTCCTTTGAGTAGAGGGTCATGTGTAGGTTTTTTAGGATGGTTAATAGTTAGCCAACCTCATGTGGGCAATACTTTTGAAAGTATGGACATTCGGAGACCTTGAGAGGTCCTTGATGGACATAAGTTTAAAGTTTTACTATATTTTACTTTTCTACAATTTTAACTCTATACTTTAGTTTAATTTTTCTTTCCTTGTGTGCTTAAATATTGTGTCCTATTGAGATATTGTACTTAAAAGCTATGCTTTTCATATTATATAACAATTTTTAGTGCAATCTACTTTGGATTCATTTTTCTTTGGTTTCTTAGCCTTTTTTCTAGGTAGGGATAGGCGGGTGGCACTTATCCCATATTAGGTGTGGTGGTAACACCCTATTTTTCCTAAGTGTTTGTTAGTTTTCCACTTCATTAAGGTTTTCAAAAAAAAATTTTATTATAGTAAAAAATTGTGATGTTGCAACTAGTTATGGTCCATTTGTTTCCCCTTAGTCTTATCCCATCCAAGTTACTTCCCCTTTAGCTAAGCATTTTTCCTTTCCCCTAAAACTTCACTAATCATTACCCTACACTAAATGTAATTAAGAAATGGATTGTGGAAATACCTAATTATAGAACTTTGATTCATTTCTTGTCTTCCATTGTATCATGCTAAGTCATTTTGCATGCTTAATCTCCTATATGACCTTATATATTTAGTGTAATCCTACTATGAGTATATTATTCCCTTATTAATTATATATCATAGTCATCATCCTTGTTATGGGTGTTTTTCATTTCCATGAGCTGACGCCTTAGATGATTTTGTGTGGGTTGATGAGGGCCCCTTGGATTATTTTGCTACTTATGATACTTTACCTAAGAAGGAGGGACCATGTTATCTTTGGGGCTTAGGATAAAGAGTCATGCTATCTAGTTTATAGCTTTGATCAAAATACCTTTTGGGACTCTAAGTTATAATATATCCCCTTTAATATATTTGGGATATTATACTTGGAGTTAACCTACAAAATTTTATCTAAGTTCATGAATTCCTCGCATTCTTTATTTTATAATATATTAAGTTGTAAATATTTTTATTTGTCATTGATGTAAGAATGGTATGGTAAGTTAGACTTATGTTGAGTAAGATGGCAACACCTAACAATATTTTTATTTTTTTTCCACTAAAATGAATTTTTTCATTAGAAAATTTTAGGGTGTCATAGGCTATGCCTGGGGATTGAGATTTATATTTTTTTCCTAGTTGAGAGTTGGGCTAACCTACTTAGATTTGTTTTTCCCACTATGTTAGGATGTTTTTTTTTCTCTATCTTGTTATTTAAACTCTTGAATTTGGTATTTGTATTTGGTTTTATAATCTCTCCCTTATCTATATTTTTTTCATCCTTTCTCTCATTAGTGTTATATTTTTCGAGCATGCATTCTTTTGTTTGTTCTTCTGTTTTGCCTTGCATCAAGAAAGGGTTAGGTGATGATCGCACATCTCTCATGATTAATGTAGCAGTAACATCCCTTTGTTCTATATTTATATTCCTTCCATATTGTCTTCAAAATAAAATTTTCTAGTTTAAAAATTGAGGGTATTACAATCCCTCACAAACTAAACATCTATACCATTATTCTTAACCACAAACAAAACTAATTCATGATTGTGATTATTCCAGTTACTTAATCACGTTGAGTTCAAAGACCCCACTATTCATAATTTGGAAGAAAAAAATTTAGCACTCCTTGGCCAAAACAAGCATGTTCCCTACTATTGATATGGTTGAACAGACTCAACACCTACTAAGATAATACAATCATAACCATTATTCTTAAACTAGTGAAACAACTTGAAACACCTCCTGAGGAAAAATGTGCCTATTCAATATTATTAATTCAATAGAATAGAATCATCACCTCAATCCTGAATCTCTAATCATTAATTTCTTATTGAACAATGTACTACCATAATCCATAAGAAATGAAACTGAGGGTTGTGCATAGAGGAAACTATCAACTCTCTAATTCAAAATCTTTCCACACCAATAATATTTACTTCCATTTTTAATTACTTGAGGAAAGATCATGTCAACTTGAAGACACTAAGGTACTGTAGTTATACCAGCACACAAAAGAAAAACAATATCTTACTAACTATCAACCTAAGGACACTAAGTTACCCTAGTTACACTGGCACACAAAGGAAGGACAACACCCCACTGACATGGACACCTAATCTACAAGGATGGATACCCTCCAAGAAGTATGTATAATTAAATAGAGTAAGATATATGGTCTAGATGGAGCATTAAGGCACATAAGTAAAATCTAAACCAAATTGTGGGCTAAACCATGGGTTTAGGGCGACGAGTCCTAAGGAACCATCATTCCCGATCTCTATGTCTTTCACTTTAAATATTAATATGTTATATGGTGATAAATTATATCACATAATAATAGGCATATCAACTTCAATATTTAACCATTTTCATCTGATTCCAATTATTCAAGATAACATTAATGAAAGTCAACACAAAGGTCACCCTAATAATCTACTAAATACATCTTAGGTTTAATTATTCCCACATAGGTGCGTTAGGCCAAAAATAACCAAAATACCATTGAGACCATACTTATCTCATTATTATCCATTTTAAATACTATTCTAATTTTATTTTATAATTTGTTGTGGAAAGGATAATATATAATAATATAAATGTTTTAGCATGTACGCAAATTACCAAATATAACAAAAGACCATTTTACCCTTACATATGATTTACCACGTAAAATCCTAGCATGTATATCTAATTCATAAAAAGAACTTATTTCTATACTAAAAAATAAATAATACCTATTATTAATTCTTATCAGAATAAATATCATTATACCCTTAAAAATAACATTTTGTCCTTAGGTCACATAATGATAAGAATAATGCCAAAAAAATTTCTTAGCATGCTTAACCTATCATATTACATGTATATATCACACAAAATTTATTCTCAATAATATACCCATTCTATCATGATTTCATACTCATAATATTTTACATAAATTAACAGACTCCATTTTTTTCAAAATTCTATACTAGCGTTATTAGGAAACTAAATGCCATAAAAGAAAGTTGCTTAATATAATGTATACTTTGAAATCCTAATATACTATCATTTGATATTTAACATTTTAGTATAGAATATGGATTAACTGATTCGTAAAGAAAAACACAAAATATAAGCAGCCTAGAAAACATTATTAGCCTCCACTAATCATCCTCTTAAACCTAATCCTAATAATATTAATACTAATAATAAAATAAAAAATACATTAGTTACAAATTTATAGATGTAACACCTAATTAATAAAATTCAAAATCTAAATAAAAGACCCAACCAACTAATTTATGCATGGGTGTAACATGGAAGCAACAATGTGATCCACTCACGCAATAAGATGGTAGAAAAAGTGAAGGGATGACACAACGTGAGGTATAGCACGAAACCAAGGTGAGGATGTTTGGTGAAGGTGTTAGGTGGAAAATAAATGAGAATGTAGTTTAGCTAGGTTGGTGTTTGTGCTAGTACAAACTAGGGACGGGTTGAGGAACAAAATCAAGACAAGAGGAAAGCCAAAAAGGATAACTCTCCAACAAGGATAAGGGAAATGGCGAGGGTGTTGGTTGCTAGTTTAGAAAGCAAAGGTGCATAATGGGCTGCGAGGATAGTATCTAGGTGTAGGTTGAATGAGAAGGTTAAATTGAGTGGAAGAGATAGAAGCTTAATTTTGGTAAAGGAACTATGTGGATAGAATAAGCATAGGAAGATGATGCTACATGATCAAGGGTGTATGAATAAGCAATGCTGGGAAATGGTGGTTACATGGATGGGCAATGGTGGGAGTGTTGGAGCTATGTGAGGTATTCCATGCAAGGGAGGGAGGAATGGAAAATGGTGACATACGAATGGTGGCTAGAGAGTGTGGTAGTAGAGGAGATGTTTGTGGTTCTGACTGATGGGTGTGAGTTGCTAATGAGCAGAAAGAACCACAGAAGGTGATGGTTGATGGTAGTAAGGCTCAAAACTATGAGTACGGGGGCTATGTAGAAGTGAGATGAAGGAAAAAGAAAGAATATCGTCATGGTGGAGCTAAGTTATGAAAATATTGAATGAAGTTGATGGGAAAAGGAGGAATGTAGCTTGTTGATGTGTTGTTATGTAGTATGAAAATCGAAGAGAGATATGGTGGAGTGTTTAGGTAAAGGAAAAATATCACTATAGAGGGGGGCTTGTGTGAGGGAGAGAGATGGTTGTGTAGAGTAAGATAGATTATTAGGTTAGGATTTATTATATTTTAGGTTTAGTTTGGTTAGGTTAGGGTTCTTGGTGAAGAAAAATAAACTAGGGAAAAATTATCTAATTGTGAGGGAGGTTTAGGACCAATGAAAATTGTAAAAACAATTAAAATAATTTTTAAAAAATTTATTTCAATTATGGATCAAGGTTTAATATTAAAAATAATTTATAGACATTTTTTGAGTTAGTTTTTGAATAAAAGGCTAAAGATTCGAAAACATGGCTTACAAAGTTTGAAGTATTACACCAAATGTCTTCTTTTTGAATATCAGTGGATAAACCTTGATGGACATTACACACAATTAATACATTATACACATGAATGGACCACCTTTCTAGGTATCCATGGTGATATTTTATTTTATAACTATCAAAATGTATAAACGTGATGTACATTTTCTTATAAACTATTTTATATAAAAGAAACCAAAAGAAAAAGGAAAAAATATCCTCACTTAATTGTTTTCTTATGTGTATTGGTATAAAAAATTTTATAATCTATTTTATGAAAGTGTACATTATGATTTTAAAAGAATCCACATATTAAAAGAGTGTATTCTTATTATAAAACATGTGAATTAATATTTATTATAACATATGTGTTCATTTAAGGATTTAAATAATTACTCAAATAAGTATTTATATTATTTTAGATGTGTATTTATATTATTTAAGATGTTTATTTACATTCTATATGATGTGTATTGATATTCTATATGATGTATAGTAATATTAAGTAAAATTTCAATTTATATATATATTCTGTAATATATATAGTTATATTCTATCAGATGTGTATTTTATAGTTAGAAATAAGTGCATTTTTATAAGATTTATATTTTTTTTACATACATATGTATTTTAAATAAGAATAAAAGTTATAAACAAGGAGAAATATATATGCATATAAGATTAAATAGGAACTATAAGTACTCTACCAAGTGCATATATCTCTGACATGCACTTCACCCAATAAAGACACTAAGTCATGCTAGATTAACTTGTGTTGAAGAGAACTAATGATAAAGATCTTGATGTTGTGTTATATGTTTTTTGGTGTGATGGTGTAATACCCAATCCTAAAAACCTTCAAAATATGTTTAAAATTATGTTAATATAAAATAATTTTTTATTTTATGAAGGACTTGAAATTCTTATAAATATGTGAATTTTAGGCATAATAATTGACTAGTTCCCCATACCCATCGACCAGTATGTTAGGAAATGAAAAGTTTATTCCTTGATAAATCAGTCAACGTGTTATCTTGTGATTATATGTCATTTTCTAATTTTGATTGAAATATCTTTCTAATTTTTATAAAAAAATTTATTTTTAATTTATTTATTCTAATTTTAATGTTTTGGTATATTGGGAATATTTTTACATTATTTAGATCATTTAATGATTTTATTTAGTTAAAATTCCCCCAAAAGCACTTTTATGGTATTTTACACTTTTTCTCTCTACCCCTAACTTTATTCTCCCATGGTGATGTGTTTTACTTTCTACAACCTTTTCCATGACTTACCAACCTTTTCCATGTCCCACTAGACTTTAGTTTACCTCCTCATCTCACCCTATATGTCACTTAGACCTAGTTACCCACAACCAACCAATTCACTATTTTCAGTCTTTTTCCCTTATAGGTTTTGACCTAGCTCTTCCTTAGACTTCATTTCTAATTCATTTCATTTATTACGCTATGTACTCACTCACTCTCTCCCTTTACTTTATAAAAAAATATTTCTAAGTGTCGGGTAATATTCACTTTTCTCCTTTTTTGTCTTAGATGGTAAAAAATAGAGGTTGCCTCCTATTTTCTCATCTTTTGGTTGGATTCTTGTCTCTTCTCCTTTCTCCTATTATTAGCCTTGTGTCACACAATGAAAGGTTTGAGGCTCACTGGAAGGTTTCGAATCAAGGTAAAGCCTTCTAGGAAGCTCAATATGGTTAAGTATGTATATTAGAGGAGTTTACTACACTCTATAATTTTCTAGTAGGTCCTAGAATGTTCTAGAGAGTCCTAGAGAAGTATGAAATATTATAGAATATTGTAGAATAAAGTGAAAGAAAGGAGAGTGTTCTAGAGTGTTCTTGTACATAGGGGAAGGTAAGGGAATATAGCAGAATATTCTACACTCAAATTTTGTGGAAGATGTAGTTAATGAAAGGTGTAGAATTTTCTATTTGAGGATATGGAGTGGAGGCCTCAACTATAAAAGGATGGGACCTCATTTGCTCCAAACCATCTAAGAACTCTCAATTCTTTTGATCTCTCTATCTTCAAATACATTCTCTTATAATATAAATCTTCCTTCTTCCAAATTCTCTTATGTTCGACACTACTCACACTACTATCTTATAATTAATTTGGATTAGGCTGACTTGACCTAGCTTCACACAAGAATTGTGACTAAGCAAGTGCCGCACGGGACTCTATGGGAAGAGTCAGATAGTGACACTTAGCTCTACCTTTTTTTTCTTTAAGAAAGGAGGGATTAAGGTTTTGAGAAAGGTTGAATATCATAGTTTTTGGCCTTTCTTTTCATTTCTTAAAAGAAGATGTGTTATGCCATTATCTTCTACAAATTCCTTTGATTTTTTTTTATTATGCTTTAATAAGGAGTTTTAATAGTTTTGGGTCTTGATTCTCTTTGAAATTTGAGGTCTTGATATAATGCATCAAGTTAGGAGTGTTTTTTTTCTTAAACTTTTTCTTGGAGGTAACATATCCTTATATGTTATATGAATAAGGTTTTTTGTTATGTGTTTTGGTTTTAAGTGTTTGGTATAATGGGTGATGTGTACATATTATTTTGAGCTCTTAGATTCTAGTGCGTCATCATGTTTTAACTTTAGAACGTTTTTAAGTATGTTCAATTATTTTAATATTATACATGAGTGTAATGAAATTTAAATATGATCATGTTTAGTATATCTTGCTACAATGATTTATGTGATGTCATATGTGGAGCATGTCATTTTACATATATTGCAATAGAGAAGAATGATAGCATTAATTTGGAGAAGATAAGTGATTTTGTGTATAGTTGGAATGTGTGTCTTAGATTAATCAATTGATTAGCTATAATGGATTAATTTAGAATGTTGCTATGAGTTTGGTTCATATTGGAGAGAAAGTTGTAATACCTATCTTTTTGGTTAAGTATTGAATAAAAAATTATGCCAATTTTGGTGTTTCATTTTGATTTGCAATTATAACTTGGATTGAGGTAAAGTTAGATTTGAAATGAAGATAGAAAATGAAATTAAAGGATTTTTTTATGTAAACCAATCGACTGGTTCATCATTTCACTAAAATAGTTTTTACTCCACTAGACCGATTGATTAGTTTGTAGAATAGTCAACTGGTAGGCAAAAGTAATCGATTGGTTTGTCAACCTTGGTATATTTTCAAAACTAAATTTTTTTAGAAAATTTTCTTATACTAAAATGGAACCTTATTAACCTATGTCAAATTGTTCCAAAAAGATTCTTTACCTTTTCATTAAGCATTTAACCCAAAAATAAAGGCTTAAATCGATTTCAAGAGTCGATTCAGACAATTGAGAGGGGGAGATGACCTCAATTTTATCTTCTTCTTCCTCTCTCCTTTGTATATTTCTGCAATCATTGCTTTAATCTCAAAATTGATTATGCTCAGTTGGGAGATTGCTTGAACGATGAGATTCTATTTCGCTCTGGCATATTGTATTCATGGACCATATGACCTAGACTCCCCTAGAATCACCATTTATGGTTTAGAGAATAGGTTGGCATATTGTGAATGAAATCTTCCCATTTGGCTCGAAATCAAACTATGAGAATTAGGGTTTTCATTTTGCTCCCAACCATACCTGTGATTTGTATAAACATATTAGCTACAAATGGCCTTAATCGCCCCTTTTATTCACCTTTATTTCACCTAGTGAAATGCCTAACTCTCTAGCATTTACCTTCTCCTTCTTCACTTTGTGCCTTATAGTCAAATTTCTTTTACTTTTTTTTTCCTTCTCTCTATAGATCCTTTTCTTTTAATTGTTAAGGAAGAAAGAGTTATATTTAGGAAAATTTTGATTACTTCAACTTAACTTACCTTTTGTTTTTCCTTTGGGTCTGGTATGTTCATTCTTTCCTTTCTACTCCAATTTCACACTTATAAAAGTTATTTATTAATTTTTATGTTAAACTATTTTTTTTAATGTTTTGAAAGTTTAAGATTTCACAGGTTGAGTGTTCTTGTTTAAGGAGGGGTTTTTTCTTATAGCAAGTAAGTTATTCTTTCTTATTAAATGGGCTAGGAGTAAACTTACATATTGTGGAACTCTTCATGTTGGATATTGCATGTTAGCATGAACATATAGCTTACAAAATTGGATTGAATGGTTAGACTATGCATTTTGACTGAAAAAGTATGAATCTTGAGGAGAGATGGGGTTATGATGATTAATGGTGAAATTTGCAACTAATATAAGCTATAAATGTGTTATATCATATTAGATCATGTTTCAATATGGTATGGTAAGGATTTATAAGCATGATGTGCATGTAAATGATTGTTTATTGCTATTAATGGGCAAACTGATTGACTAGTTCCTACAATTATCAAGTGGTTAACCCAATCCATCATCTTATAGGCTTGTAAAAACATTGATCTTACTCTCTACTTAAACACATTGAATAGTTGGGTTAAACTGATCGATTAATTAATGAATAGTAAACTAGTTTACCTAAACCAATTGACTAGTTTGGAGAAAAAGCAATGTTTAGCTTAGCCAAACTGATAGATTAGTCAACATAAACCAATCAACTAGTTAGGCCAAATAAATTTACTAATTATGGAGGTTTGTGTGATTTTGTTCGCCTTAGTTTTGATATGTTTTAAGGGATAAATATATATAGTATCATATATTAATGACCTAATGCATGGATAAAATAAACTATCATTAATTACATACACATTGGGTGTTGTAAAGGCTTAATGGGTGTACAACATATGAATTATGATGGTTTTAGAAAATGGGTGATGAAGTGAGGAATGTGTCGTAAATGGAATAATATGATTGGCATGATTAATATTGAACAAGAATAAATGGAAATCCTACACATAGTTGGGGGATTGAAAGGATTAATATGGAAGAGATATGTGAATGTCTTTCTTACTCTTTATATAGGCCTTTTGTGATCATGTAACATCATAATAATATACTAATCATGTAAAGCAAAAGATAATTGAGTTATGTATGGGTCTTCATTACCCAATCCTCAATTAGCTACTAGCGATATGTCTACATTTAGGAATTTATTGGTGCCTTTGTGTATTGTCTTCAAGCAAGATCCTAGCATATTCCAGTGCCTTACCAACTATAGACATTTATGATTTACTAGGGGGTATAAATGCTAAAGGTTATGGTTACCTAGGTGTTTGGCTTTAGCCTTAACTTATTTCCATATAGCTTGTCTTCTTCTTGAGCTTATGTTCATTATGGTTATTGGCTTTGGCCTGGACTTTATGTCCATTAGTTTGGATAAGCTTCCATCGCTTGATAATGAATAAGAGGAAAATGGTTGAAATGAATGGTTGGATGGTAATAATGGTAGAAGATTAAATGAATACATGTATAATGATTTGAATTAATGAAATTGGTTGACTGGCTGATGACCTATATAAGTATTTAGGTAATGAAATGGTATAACTTAATCAATTGAGTAAGTTGGAAAATAAACCCTAGTGTTCATTTGGATATTCATTTTAGTACGCGTGTGTGATTACTTATGATATTGTACACTGATAATGAGCATAATACATTCTAAGTTTCCAGAGTTGTTCATGATAGTAAATCCTAATGCATTACTACACTTACTTATATGGCATTGGCATGACATATGCTAAGTATGATTTTTTTTTATCACTATTGGACTTGTATGCTTATGAATTCCATTGAGGAGACAACTTGGCTTACTTAGAATATAGTATACTAATGTGCCTATTTCTTTGATCACGTACTCATTCCCATGAGTAGAGGGTCATGTGTAGGTTTTTTGGTTAGCTAGTAGTGGGCTTGCCTCGTCTTTGTTCAAGGCTCGAGAGTGTGGACAACCGGAGATTTTTGTGTAGTCTGTAATGGACCATGGTTTTGGGGTCATGCCCTAACATGTTTTATATTAATATAGCTTTTACTTTTAGCTTATCATTCTCCTTATATCTAACTATGTTAGGGACCATCAAGGTCTAATGTGTTGATGATCTTATAAATATTTATGTCACTTGATTTTAGGCACTCCACTTTAAATCAGATAGTTTTGTTTTAGCCTTATATCAAATATGGAATGGGTGGCTAACATCTATTTAGTGTTATGTACAGCTTTAGCACCCTGTTTCTTCTAGTTGTGTTTAATTTTTCCTATTTCTGCACTATTTTAAAATAAATTTTTTTGGTATTAAAAAATGGTGTTACAAGTTGGTATTAGATCTTTTTCTTAAATATGCATTGCTGTCGAGAATAATTAAGTTAATACCATAGATTTGTATTAGAGTTTTTTTCCTAAAAATGTATCACTTTCAAGGAATTTTTAGTAGATAACATAGGATGGTATCGACCTTGATTAAAAATATTTCCCCTTTGATTTTTTTAGAAAGCTTATGTACATCAAAACTCAGAATGTTTGTGAGTAATAATGGAGTGGGAATGTGCTATAGAAAGCCTTTGTGACAACTTGTTATGTGAGTCTTGCTACTTGGTAAATTAATTCTCTCTCAATTACTTCTAGCATTAGGGTAGTTCATATTATCCAATATCTGCTTATTACATACAATATCCGATCTAAAGAAAAATATTTATACATTTTTATAATTTTTTTATATTATATATAACTCTATATACATAAATTTAAATGTGCGTGTGTGGGTGTGTAATTTTTACTTTATTTATTGAGGATAAATTTAATTTAGTTGAAATTATATTTTTAATATAATCCCTTTCTAGATATTTATTAAAAAAAATTAAAACACTCTATGTGCCGATAGATGCCACCCACCCCTTCCATATTTTAGTTTTAACATCTGATATTTGTTGAGCAAGCCTGATATTTGGTGAGCGAATTGGATATTTACTTAGCTAATCGGATAATATCAAATATATTTGTGATTTGGTAGTTTTTTATATTTGAAATTTTATTCAGATAACATTGGTTATATTTGATATCCGATCAGAAACTTCGGATATTCGATCTTCTGGATATCCAAAGTTTCAAATCAAATATCAAATATCATTTTCAAATATCTAAAATTTTAGACATTCGACAATCAAATATTTAAAATATTAGATATTTAAACCGTGAATAGCCTTATCTAGCATTTGGGAATCGATGGTAGCTAATCTTCATTATGAGCATATCGAGGCATTCATGGAGACTGTCAAATCCTACTTCGGAGGATAGATTTGAGCACCACAATAGCCACTGGTGCTAGTGATAGCACCAGCATTGGAGGATTGGATAAGTAGGGATGGGCATCATCAACCACTAATATTTGAGGGGTAGGAGAACCGTTGCATCATGGAGAGATTGGTTAGGGACATAGAGACAACTTTCACTACATGTGGTTTCCCTATGTGCAAGAGGGTTGATATGGTGGTGTACTATCTAGGAGGAAGGACAAATGTGTGGTGGAGGAGCGTCCAACGTAGGGGTGGAGAATCTAACGGATAAGGGACATTCTTAGAGGTTCTTCATGTGCTCTTTTGTCTAACATACCTTCGTGTAAAGTCATATAACAAGTTTATGGCCCTTAGATAGGGAAGCATGTCTATTTAGAAGTGTTACACATGAATCATTAACTTGGTTTAGTTTTCACCTAAATTTGAGGCCAAAAAGTTCGTACAAGTCCACCATTTCAAGATTGTTCTAGGGATAAGATATTAAGAGCTCTTAGTGGGGGTGACACTACCAGACATAGTAGGGATGCACGAGTAGGATTTAGAGTCTTACAGAGCTTCTTAGTTGAAATTGCTCAGTCAAGGAACAAGAGGAAGTTCGAGGGTTGATAACATTCTAATGGGAGAAAGAAGGCTTTTTAGGAGGAAGCATATACCCCAAGTATGGTAGGAGAATGGGGTTAGTACCTTGAGTTGGAGGTCTATTTATGGGTTAAGCCAAGGAGAGGCATTACAAATGAAAGAATTATGGAAATTATCACTCAGGAGTAGTTTATAAGGGTAATAAGGGATGTGTCATGCATAGGGTTGGGTGGGGCATAGAGCTCACGAGTGCAAAGTTGGAGGTTGTGGTATCCAAAGGAGCTAATCTAGAGCTAAAAGTATCGAATCTAGTCAGCAGCCACTATCATAGGCTTAGAAATTTCCTCCATCACCAGGTAGTGTTGTTAGTTAAGTTGGTCAATCAAGAGGTTAGAAACCTCATCCATTTCAACAAGGACAAGGATCAGCTAGTGTTGCAAGAGTTGCTTTCGGATGATGCCTAAACGTGATGAGCCACGCCATTTTGGTGACATGTATGCTTACTATCTCTACATTTCTAGCATGTGTGTTGTTTAACTTTAATGCATCACACTCTTTTCTGTCATCCACATTAAGATCTAGAGTTTCCTTGTCTCCTTCTTGTAGTATTTCCACTTCTATTTTGTTGCCTTTTTGGGATAGGATTATATGCTTTAAGTTCTATAAAGGAGTGGCTTAGACAGTTTGTGGGGGATAAAATTTCTATTGGTTCTCATATTGAGCAATATATATTTTGGGTAAGTATTGGGCATTGATTAATTGCGTATAAGAATGCATGGTTCTACTAGGATCAAAGGTTATTAGGATCTAGTAATGGAAGCATGAAACTAATCCCTCTAGAAGGATTATATCTATAATCGCAATGAGCAACCTTGTTTATAATGGATATCTATTCTTCTTGTGTAATGTTTGATACACTGAAGTAGTTGTGATGCCATTGGAGCAAATAGTAGAGGTCCACAACTATCTTGACGTATTCCCTGTGGAAATTCCAGGGATGCCATAGGTTGAAAAATCATGTTCACTATAGATGTATTACTAGGGATAGAGACTATTTGTGAAAAAGAAGGATCAAAGCTTGAGGTTGTGCATCAATTACTAAGGATTAAATCAGGTGACTATAAAGAATCGTTATCCATTACAAAGGATTGATGACTCATTCGATCTACTCAAGGAATCTAAGGTATTTTACAAGATTATTCTTAGATCTGGCTACCATCAATTGAGGATAACAAATCAAGACATCCCTAATATTACTTTTTAGACAAGATATGGCTATTATGAGTTCATAGTAATGCCTTTTGGACTCACTACTTTGCCAATGGCTTTCAGGTCCATGAACCAAATATTCCAACCATACTTTGACCAATTCATAGTGTATTCATCAACTACAACCTCATCTACTCTAGTGATTGAGAGATAGGTGAGAAAAATTTAACGCAAACTTTGGCATTACTGATTTCACACTAGTTGTACGCAAAACTCTCAAAGTGCGAGTTAAGATTAGATCAAGTGGCTTTATTTAGACATGTAAGCTCTAATGATTGATTGGTAGTAGATCCTACCAATATCTAAGTAGTTTTTGAATGGCCAGTACCCAATTTTGTTAAGGAGGTGTGCATCTTTCTTGGATTGTCCGGTTACTACCATAGGTTTGTGGCAGATCTTTCTATGATAATACGATTGTTTACTAATTTACTAAAGAAGGTTACACATTTTTAGTGGGATGAGAAGTGTGGTGAAGCTTTCTAGGAATTGAAGAAGTGCTTGAACTTAGCCCTAGTGCTCATGCTTTCAAGCGAGTCTAATGGTTTTGAAGTATACAATGATTCTTCCAAGCATGGTTTGGGTTGCATGATGATGCAACACAGGAGAGTAGTGGAGTATGCTTTTGAACAACTAAAACAACAAGACCAAAACTATCTGACGCATGACTTAGAGTTTACAATGGCTATGTTCACTTTTAAGATCTACTTACATTATCTCTATAGACTTTAGAACAACTTCGACACTAACCATAATATACTCAAGTACATCTTCACGTAGCAGGAGTTAAATCTGAGATAGTGTCGGTGGTCTTATTTGGATAAGGATTAAGACCTGGAATTGGTCAACCATGAGGGTAAGACCAATTTGCTAGTAAATACACTTAAACGAAAGATATCACATTCCTTAGGCATGATTGTGTTGTTAGATCATATGTGTTGAGAATTCAGAATGTTGGAGATTGAGTTTATAAATGCTAGTAGTCTAGAGGTAAGAATGAGTACACTCACCATTACCCTTTAACTCTTTATGGAGATCAAAGTTAATCAACTTCGAGATGTTAAGCTCGTGAGGATTCATACTAGAATTATTGAAGGTGGAGCTGAAGGAATCTAGATCCATGAGGACATTAGCTTTAAACACTGAGGTAGGTGGTATGTACCACACTAATGTGTTGAGCTTAGGAGAAAGATCCTTGAAGAAGGATATGGTATTCCTTATTCTGTCCATCCTAGAGGGGATAAGCTGTATAAGGATTTGAAGAAGGTATAACGGTGGCCCTATATGAAGCAAGAATTGGGAGAGTTGGTTTCCCAATATTTGACCTATCTAAAGGTTAAGATCAAGCATAAGGGACTGGTAGGGTGAGTGTAACCACTAGGAGTTCAGAGTGGAAGTGGGTTGTTATATCTATCAACTTTATGGTTGTCCTTCCAAGGATCTGTAGTGGATTTTACTCTATTAGGGTTGTTACGGATTTTCTGATTATGTCGGCCCTAATCATACCAATGAAGATAACATGGAATATAGAGCAGCTAGCTAACCCATTTAGGCGTAGTTTAAAAACCGGACCAAACCAGCTGGTCTGACTGATTAACTAACAAACCAATCATTTTACCAGCCAGATTCCATGTACCCATTCTCAAGATCTCTAAACTAGTAAAAACTAGTCATAATAGTGAAAATGATGAACCAGTAAAAAAATTAGCCTACCGAACATGTCAAAAACTTGGTTGGAAGCTAGTCAAATTCATGTGTAGTATAATTTTTTATACATTTCACATTTTTTTTAAATAATATATACCATTAGTCTAACTATTCCAAACCACTTGTTCGGCCATTAAACTAGTGAACCAATTATGATACGGTTTGATTACCTGTTTAATTTTTTAAACTATTTTATAAGGAAACATTTTGGGAGACCGCATGGAATCCCTAGGAATATCGTTTCACATAGAGGCTCAAGGTTGTTGTCACACTTTTGGTAAAAGTTGCAAGCCCCTTTTAGTACTTAACTGAAGATGAGTACTACCGTTCACTCAACTACAGATGGTCAAATAGAGAGAACCATTTACACGTTGGAAGACATGCTTCGAGCGTGTGTGTTGGACATTTGGGGAAGTTGGGAGGATCATCTGGACTTGATTGAGTTCTTTAACAAAAAAAGTTACCATGCTTGTATCAAGATAACACCTTTTGTATAACACCCTCAAATTTCATAGTTAAAAATTTTCATTTAATTGAAAACCATACCTTAAGATAGGGGTGCTACTGCCATGATCGGCACAAATCTAATCCTTGTGCAGTCTCGTACAAACCATAAGGCTAGAAAAATTCACAACACATTAAACCTATTAGGGAATAAAACTGTAATGATTCAAATAATTCATAATTAAAATAAATCAAGAGTGCGCAATTAAAGAGTCATTATAGAATAGAAAACTAGTGTAGTGTCAAAGCCCCTATAGGAAAAGAACAATACAAACAGCAAAATATGATAAAAACTGGAAAAGATGAGTTTGAAAAACACTCGCTTTTATGCCCCATGCCTAGTCCAAAAGGTCATCACTAAGCCTTGACCAAATCATCAAATACATCATAGGCATCAAACATAGCATCTCCTAATTACACCAACATAGAAGGGGCCACTGTTAGTGGGAATGAGCAGCACCCATGAAATGGATGATAATTATGCTACGTACTGAGCAAGGTAACCATATGGATAAGGCCATGCAAGCACAAACAGATAAATAAGGAATCTAATACTTAAGTCGTGTTCATATCATCATTCGAGACATAGACCATTCCTTCCATCTTACACATTTCCCAAATTATTTTCCGCGTGAGTACAGGAACCTCACTATTATAGTTAGTGGACCGAAAAACACTTTAGGGCTAACTAAACCTAAAAACTATTATAGCCAGTGGACAAGATAACACTCCGTGTCAAAGTGCACCAGACCACTGTTATAGCCAGTAGACCCCAAACTATCCTCACGTGGCCCCGACTCACATGGTATTCCACTATAATTAGTTAGTATCTTTTCCTCGATGTATTTCCATATAAATTTTTTTTATTGAGCTTAGGACATCCACTATTTTAGTCCATGGACAAAAAAATACTCTATAGGAGAGAACTTAACTGACCACTATTATAGCCGATGGATTGGAAGGTATCCTCACTTTTTCTCTACTCGATAATCTTCCACTTTAAGTGTTTAGTGTTTTACCTGTATCTTATTCCATAAGAAATAGCGACTAGTCATGCATGACTCACTAGACTTCCCATTGTCACACTATTTATCCCAATTCTCCTAAAAAGCCCCATCCTATATCTTGGTACCTTTACGCACCCTAGGACTCCAATATTTCTTCCTCACTTTTTTTCTCACTCACCATGAGAGACTCAAACTCTTATGCACATGGATCAATGCCCACTCCCCATAGCTCTATTTTGTCTAACCACAGCCCTAAAGGGTTTCCCTAAGAAACCCCCTATGTGGCCTCACTTCTCCCTATCCTATACCGCCCATACTCCCATTTGCTTATATAACCACCACTCCACTTAAACCACACCTAACATCACAAATTCACTACCCATCCTCCACATGTGACCATGAAACCCTTAGTTAATCCCCAAACCCTAGTACTTCTCTTTCTTTTATGTATTCCCCTCATAAACCAAACACCAAACCTTTTTCCATTTGACTCACTTCATGTGACACCCTTCCATTCTTATTCCACACTCTAACCACTCCCATTAACTCTCTGTTCCTCGCACATTTCCCCTAGTTAGGGTTTTCCTTACAAACCCTAGACTAGTCCCCCATGTGGCCTTATACTAACCCACGTATTATTTTTCACATATGGACTCCAATCACCCTAACTACTCTTCCCTTACCTTACTTAACCCTCAAGTCAACTTTTACCATGTAAAGGTCATCCTAATACAAAGACTAACTATCCCATTCAAGCCTTACACTCCCCATGCAAGATTTATTCCATCCTCATATTTTATTCATATTATCCATTTATTTATCCACCCATAAGCCATGAGATACACAAGCCTTTCTCACTTCCTTCTTACCACTCCACTCTCTTTACATCTCTCATTTCGTTAAAACCTCATCTTGCTACTTAGGGACTCCAAATCTGTATGTCATATAAGGTAACCATACATGATCACAAGTATAAGTTACATTACCACATTGCACATGCCATAAAACATATACAACTTACCTTAGCTCTATGCTTAGCAAGCAATGCTCTAAGTGCATAATCCATAACCACATAAGGTACACACATATAACCAACACATATAAACACATAATACACATGTTAGGCCTTAACCATATACTTACCCAAAGCAACACGAGGCTTGGAGCACGACTCTTACACCTCCCTAGGGGATGGACTTAGTTCACCTATAAGAGGGAAACACTAGAGTTAACTACCCTCTTATGCCTTTCATTATTCCCTAGTTGATCTCTACTAAGAAACTAATCTTAGTGATGATAATAATAATAGTCTTAGTGGTATTAATAAGGGTACTATTATTAAAGTGGCTAACAATAATATTAACCATCATAGGGCTAGTAGTAGTAATGATGATAATCATCATAATAATAGAAGAATAATAATAGTAATAATAATAATAAGGCTAAATAAAAATTATGTAAATATAATCTATAATTAAGTGATAGCAAGGGTTAGGGCATAACTAGATGTGGGGATGGAAGCAAGGGCAGCAGCACATGGTAGTGGCTATGGTGGTAGTGGTAGTGGTGGTTGTTTTAGGAAAGGTTAGACTTTTGGTGTTAGAAGAGAGGGAGGGAGGTGGTGGTTATGAAGTAGTGGATTCCTTAGACTATGAGGGTTACAATTGTGGTGGTGGAGTAGTAGGATGGTAGTGCAGGTGGTAGTTGTGGTGGCGGCTAAGGGTGGTGGAGAAGGAGGGAGGAGGAAGGAGAGGGAAAAAGGGGAAAGGAAAGGAAGGGGATATGCCATCGATTCTTCTTCTCAGATCTATGTAGCTCTTTTGCCAAGCTTTGATAGCTCTCATTTGGTACTAAATCAATCGAATGTGCCTCATCATCTCCTCAATAAATTTAGGTCCCAATACTAACCTCGCACTGATGTTGTTCTAACACGAAGGATTACGACATTTTCTCTAGTATAAGGCTTCAAAATGAAATTTCCCAAAATCCTAATTTAGAAATTTATAATAAAATAGGGGTAAATATCTAAGATTAATTAAATATGACATTTTTAATAAAATAATGGGAGTAATTAAAACAAAAAAGAGGGAAATAATATAGGATTAAATTAGGGAAGATAAAGGTAATATGCTAACTAAAATAGAATTTAGGAACAATTACACAAAATTTCTAACGTAATATAAACAGGAATTTAATTATTTATTTTTACTAAATGTATTATTTTATAAAAATTCAAAAATATAAAAAGACCCTAAATACCCCAACCACCTTATTTTCTTTATTCTTTTTTTTTTCCTTTTTCCCTCTTTTCTTCATTTTCCTTTTCTTTCTTCCTTTTTCTTCTTTTCCTTTCCTTTCTCCTCTTCTTGCTTAGTTGGGCATCGCTTGTGCGTGCCAGACCTTCTCTCCCTCTCCTCCTCTCCTCCTCTATATAGGCCCAACCCATTTTTTTCCCTCCCTCTCATGACTCGTTCACCTCCCTTTTCTTTTCTTTCTTTCTTTTCCCTTGACCGGCTGGCCTACCCCTCATCTTGTTCCTCCTACCCTCTCCTTTCTTTGCACTATAGTTGATGCCTGTAACCTACCCGACCATCCTCCCCTACAACTATACCACGCAACCTACTCCCCCCTCTCTCGACTGTCCCTTTCCTTTCCATTTTGAGCCCAACCTACCCATGTACTATCATCTTAGTGTACCTATTCCCCTTCCCTTTCTCTCCCTGTATAGCCTGCATCCCTACCATTCATAGGATCGTACCGGCTTACCACCACAAACCAGCACACCTCTGTCCCTCCTACTCTCTTGTTATCTTCCTGCTTTCCCCTCTTCTCCTTCAAACGATATAAACCGCATCAATCAATGCCCCCATTGTCCTCCTTTTGATCTGCCTAAGAATTCTGAAATATCCCCACCACTGCACCTTTAGATGCCACCCTAGCCGCTACTATGCAACATCACCATCCAAACCACCACCTAACCCATTCCATACATCAGCTTCCACAAAACCAAACAACTCCATGCCCCTAATTCCTTGTACACAACTCTCCCTAAACATGCAAAGTAGGCAACCCAAGCTACCATTTGCACCCCATCGCCGCCCCTCTTACCTCCGTGCACTGCCTCCACCTCCACAACTACCACCCCCACTACCTTCCACTTAAACTAGGAAATGAGGGGGTGACAGAGTCCTTTTGATGGTCTCCCACTAAGGGAGTCATCAAGTTTGATAGGAAGGGTAAGCTATGTCCGAGGTACATTAAACCATACAAGATTGTTGGTCATGTTGCCAAAGTTGCCTATTGTTTAGCCTTGCTAATGGAATTATTGTGCTGGCACAATGTCTTTCAAATATCTCAAGTAAGGAAGTATGTAGGGGATCCTTTGCACGTTATCTGAGTAGAGTTGCTAGAGCTCAATGAATCTTTAACATAAGAAGAGCAACCAATGAACATTATAGATAAAAAGATGAGAGAGACCCATATAAAGGTCATTCAATTAGTAAAGATTCTTTGTTCAGAGTATGGTACCAAGGAGGCTACCTGGGAGGCTAAGGAGAAAATTTGAGCCATGTGCACAAACTTATTTTCTTAGCATATTAGCGTAATCCATTTTCTGTAAGGGTATAGTAACCATTTGCTTTGATTATTGATGTGTTGTGTGCCTTAATATTTGTTAAATGATGTGATTAGAATGTTTATGGGCTTCGGGGATGTAACCTCTTTAATGGGGTAGTGCTTTAATACGTCATATTTTTGATGAAGTGTTGAATGAGAAATTATGTCAATTTTGGTTTTTGATTTTAATTTGCAACTTTTATTAGGTTTGAGGTAAATTTGGATTTGAAATAATGATAGAAAACTAAGCTAAAGGAGTTTTGTAGGCAAACATATCGATTGGTATCATGAACCTATTTACTAGGTTTTTGTTTTAGCAAAATGGCTTTCACTTGACCAATGCTATTGAGAGGTTGGAAAACCAATCAATTGGTTTTTAACAATAGTCAACTTGTAGGCCAAATCGATTAATTGGTTTATCAAGTTGGGGATATTTTTAAAACTCAATTTTTTAGGTAAAGTTCTTATAAGAAAATGGATCTTTGTTAACTAATGCTAAATTATTCCTAGAAGATTCTTAGCCTTTTCATGATACATTTGGCCTGAAAATATAACAACAAATTTATTAGAGGATTGATTGGGATAATTGAGGGAGAATATGAGCTCTTCTTTGTCTTGTTCCACCTCTTTCCTCTATACATGTTTAGGATCATTGGTTCAATCTTGGACTTGATTTCTCTCACCTAAGAAATTCCTTCCATGCTGACCTTCTATTTTCCCATTTGTATTTTCCATTCATGTACCAACAAACCTTGTATTAATTTATTAGGTGAGCATATCTTGGACAAAATTTGATAATTTAACTTAAATGCAAAGAGTAAGAATTTGGGTTTTTGATCTTTCCTTACCATACATGTGATTCGTATTGATTTATTAGATATATATTATCCTAATCACCCTTTTTATTCTCCTTTCTTTCTGCTACTAAATAACCTAACTCTCTAGCATTCACCTTCTCCCACTGCACTTCCAACCTTGTAATCCAATTTCTTTTACATTTTTGATCCTTTGTATAAATCCCTCTTATTTTAATTAGTTAGCTAGAAAGAGTTAGATTTAGGAAAAAGTTTGAGCTCTTCAACTAAAATTACCCTATGCTTTTCCTTTGGGTGATATAAGTTCTTTCTTTCCTTTTTATTTCAAGTTCAGATTTATAAAAGTCATTCATGAATTTTTAGGTTAAACTTATTTTTTTAAAGTTTTGAAAGTTTAGATTTCATAGGTTGAGTGCTCTAAAATGGTAAATAAGTAAATGTGCAAGTTATGGAACTCTTTAAGTTTAATATTACATGTTAGCATGAATATATAGCTTATAAAAATGGATTGTATGGTTAGACTATGCATTTGAAAGTGAAAATCATGAATCTTGAGGAAAGTTTGGGTTTTGATGATTAATGGTGAAATTTGCAACAAATGTGACCTAAAAATGTGTTATGTGATGTTAGAAAATGTTTCAATATGGTGTAATAAGGAATTAGAAGCATTATCAGCATGAAAATGATTGTTTGGTGTTGTTAGAGGGCATATCGATTGATTGGTTAGGTCAAACAGCTTGATTGGTTCCTAGAATAGTAGACTGATTGACCTATCCAACTGATTTGTAGGTGTGTAGAGACGATGGTCTTGCCCTCCACTTAAACCCATCGATTGGAATGATAGAACTGATTGAATAGTCTATGAATAGTTGAATGGTTGGCCTAAACCAATCTATCGGTTTAGGAGAAAGCATGGTTGGTCCAACCAAACCAATTGTTGAGTATACTCAAACTTATCGACTTGTGGATGCAACTAATCGAATGGTTAGGCCAAACTAATCAATTGGTTAGGTTGGTTTGTATGATTTTATTCTTATAAATTTAGATATTCTTTCAGCTTTTCCATGTGATTGTTATATGATTAATTAAGGATAAAATACAGATATTATCGTGGATTAATGACCTAATGAATGGATTAAATAGACCCTGATTTATGACATACTTAATGGGTTTTATTAAGGCTAAATTCATGTAGCACATATGAAATGTGATGTTTTTGAGAAAATAAGTGATGATGCACATATTGTGACTTGAATGGAATAATATGATGGGCATGATTAATATTGAACAAGCATAATTGGGAATCCCACAAATTTTAGGGGATGGAAAGGATTAATATCGAAAAGATATGCAAATGTCTTAATTACTCTTTATATGGGCCTTGTTTGATCATGTAACCTCCTCAATAAGATACTAATCATGTAATGTGAAAGAGAGTGGAGCTATGTATAGTTCTAGGTTACGCAATATTTGATTAGCTATTGGGGGTTAGTCTGTCTCCAAGCATTTTTTGTGGCCTTCGTGCTTTACCATCATGCGACATCCTAGTAGATCCTTCAGCCATACCTACTCTAGATACTAACGACATACTAAGGGATATTGATACTAAATGGTTTAGTTATGAAGGTTATTAGATTTCGGCTTGGACTAATGTCTATGTTGTTTGGCTTAGGACTAGACTAATGTTCATTGTTGTTGTCTTCCACAAGGATTATGTCTGAAATACCCAAAAATCCTAATTTAGGAATTATGGCAAAATAAGGATTTATTAGGGAAATTAAGTAAATAAATTATCTTATAAAAATAAAGGGAATTAATTAAGGCAAATAAGGAGAAAATAATAAATAAATTATTTAGGAAAATTTAGACATTTCACTAATTAACATGGAAGTTAAGGAAAATTTTTCCCCAACCCATCCATTTTCTCCATTTTCCCTTTTTCCTTTTTCCTTTGTCCTTTTTCTTCTTTCTTTTCTTTTTTCTTTCTTCCCCTCCTTCTCCTTTCTTCTTCCTTTCCCCATCCTCCCCGACTGGGCCAACCTACGCAACCCAGACCCTTCTCTTCCCTTCTCCCTTCATGCGACCCAAATTTGGCGTCGCCCCCTGGCCATTCGCTAGGTCAATTTGTCTCCTTTTCTTTTTCTTTTCCTTCCCTTGGACCGCCAGTCCAGCCAATCACTCTTCTTCCTCCCCAATCCCAACCTACAAGTTCTGAAACCTACAACCCTCGCCGCCGACAACCACCAACTCTATCCGGCCAACCTCCTCCCCCCTAGTCGCTTTCCTTTCCTTTTTCTACCCCAACCAGCCCCGCATCTTCTCTCCATGAGTGGCTCCCTTTCCTTTTCTCCCCTCGACCTAACTTAACCTGCAATGGTAGGACTGCACCGCTTGCCATAGCCGGCGGTGATCCTGCCTCATCTTCCCCACTTTTCCTCTTCTTCCTTAATCGTTCCCCCCCCCAATTTAGCTTATAAATACCCCCATAGGTAGCCATAACCAAGCTCTTATTTTCGCTACCCAGAAACCCAAACTTTGCACCACTGCCCAAACAAATCCCAATTCTGCTGTCGTCAGCTATTGCAACCACCCACGCCGCGCACCTAAGCCTTCCTTGCACCACCCCCTGCAAAACTAAGGTTCCCTCCATCCTCAATTAGAGCTGCATGAGCCAAACCGGCCATGCAAAGTCATCTTCCCGATAAACCCACTTCAACCTCTCGCCGCCTCTCGCACCGCCATCCGCAGCCAATTCCTGGCAACCAGCACTTCCTCCACCCTCGAAAACAACCAGGGGACTTCACCCTACCTCCCCATACCTCCATCTCTCCCTACCTCCCTCTCCTTCTCCCTTATCGATCTTCCACCACCTTCAGTTGCCACTCCCACTACCATGCATTGCCACTTCCAGCTGCACCACCACCTCCATTCCACCCCTCTCCACTTGAGACACCTTTCACCACCTCAAACACCCCCTCATTCCCTTTCCTCCAGTCTAGACCCCCATCTCTCCATCCCTTTTCCTTCTCCACTGCCGCTTTCGCCGGTTCCACCACTAACCCTAGGTGGTATTCTAATTTTCCCAGCCCTTAAACTCTTTTTCTATAAGTGTTAATAATTTTTAGTAATATTAATAGTATTACTCTTATTCTTATTATTATTATTCTCATTATCACTAATGTTGTTGTTATTATTATTATTAATAATATTATTATGTTATCATTCTTATTATCTAACCTAACTTCAGAAATATTTATAACCATGGTATTATTATTTAAAAGGCTACAACTTTAGTATTAATATTGTTATCTTTATTATTATTATTATTATTATTATTATTATTATTATTATTATTATTATTATTATTATTATTATTATTACTACTACTACTACTACTACTACTATTATTATTATTATTTTCTTACTAATACTATTAATACTAACTTGGCCATTATCACTTTTATTATTGGTGTAAATGTTGGGACTCTTATATTACTATTACCTTTTTCAATTATTATCCTTATTATGCTTAACATTATTATTATTATCATTATCATTATCATTACTACTATTATTATTATTATCATTTCTATCATCATCATCATCACCATCATCATCATCATCATCATTATTATTATTATTATTATTATTATTATTATTATTATTATTATTATTATTATTATTATTATTATTATTATTATTATTATTGTTATTGTTATTATACTTGACCAAATTATGACTAAGGCTACTACAAATATGATTTATAGGACCTTCATTAGTATTATTCTTAAGATGAGAACTATTATTAATATTATCACTAGTATTATTATTTAATACTACTATAAATATTATTATTGATAAATTGTCTTTTGTCAATATTTCATAATCACTAACCTATAATCACTACTAGCATTATTGATATAAGAATTATTACAGTCACTACTTCTATATTATTAATATAACTATTATTTATTTTATTTTTTTTTAAATAATTACGAATCAGGTTGTAGAATTGATCTACTATCTCCAAAAAACCACTAAACTTATCACTCTTACTAGGATGAGTACATATAGAATACTTGGTCAAAGAGATACGAAGAGCTACCATTTTCAAGTCCCAAGCAATATTTGAGAAAATATTAGCATTCCTAGCTTTCTATACTTCATAGAAAGCTACAACATAAAAATACGAATAAAATTGAGCCTTTCTTGCACCTTTACCCCTTACTTTAGAGATATATCTCAACAAATCCTGCCATGATCTATGTCTCTTTCTTTCCCTCTATGCCTTGCTTATGGCAATCCACAGCTTATTCACCACTTGACAATGGCAGAATAAATGATTAGTAGTCTCCTCTTGAGAACAGAAACTGCATTGAAGATTGATAGATGGAACAAATTTGAATAAGTTGTCCTTTGTAGGAAGCCTTGAATGTGCAGCCAACAAAAAAATGAACTTGTGTTTTGGAGCTGCTGGGTTATACCAAATAGCTTTCCACCACCCTACTTTAGGAGCTGAATACCTAATTAAATCATACACCTCTATAATTTGGTAGTGATGATCCCTCTGCCAATGCTAGAAAATTGGGAGTGGATAAGGTCTTAAGCCAAAAATATTCTTCAACAGCCCAGAAGCTTTGCAAGGAAGGTGACAAGATTCTACTACTTGTCTTTTAATGACATATGAATGAACCCATTTAATCCATAATGCATCCTTCTTCTGACATAGCTGCCAGAAAAGTTTCCCCACATCTACAACATTCCAGGTATATAAGTCCATAATACCTAATCCCCCCTCTTTTTTAGGTAAACAGACAACCTTCCATGATAATAAAGCTCTCTTGGTTGGAGAAACCTTCCCTGAAAATAGAAAAGCCTTGCATAACCCCACAATTTTTTGCAAAATCTTCTTGGGAAGTAGAAACAATTGGCTCCAATAATTTGTAATGCCAAAAATGACTGATTTCAACAATTGTAATCTACTTGCATAGGATAATAACTTATTAGCCCAATGATGCAGCCTTCCTAAAATTTTATGAACCAAAAGCATCATATCTACTGATTTTAATTTAGAGGCACCCAAAGGGCCCCTAAATATTTGAAAGGAAATCTTCCCTCCTAAAACTACAGATGAGAAAGAATTGACCTCTTCATAACCTGGTCCACACCACCAACTAACACACTACTCTTCTCTTATAGCCCTGAAGCAATAGAGAAACCACATAAAATTCCTCTTATAGCCATCACAGACACTAAATCATCTTTACAAAAAACTAACAGGTCATCTGCAAAAGCTAGGTTGATAAGCTTCAATTTCTTGCATTTAGGATGCCCGTGGAACTCTTCCTCTAACCATAATGTCTGAAACATCCTACTGAGATATTCCATTACTATAACAAACAAATATGGGGATAATGGATCCACTTGCCTTAGCCCATTTTTCCCTTTGAAAGGAGTCTGCATAACGTTATTGATACATAAAGAATAAGAAACAGAGGAAACACAGGCCATTAGCAACTTTACTATATGTAAAGGGAAGTGCATACCAAGAAACACATTCTCTAAAAAATTCCAGTTTATTGAGTCATATGCCTTCCTCATGTCCACCTTAATCATGCATCTTGGGGATAAATGCTTCCTATTATACATATGCAATAACTCATGGGCTAATAAAACATTATATCTAATTCTTCTCCCTTTAATAAAGCCAGCGTGGGATGTACGAATAATATCTAGTAAGACTTTTTGCAATCTACCTGCTAAAACTTTTGCCAAGACCTTATACACCACATTATAGCATGATATTGGTCTAAAATCAGCAACCCCATGTGCATTCTCTAATTTTGGAATAAGTACCAACTTTGTATGTCCTAAAAAAGAAGGAACCGTAGTAGTCTGAAAAACCTTCCTTACCAACAACCATAAATATTCTCCTAGCACATTCTAGGAAGCCTTATAAAACCCAACAGTAAAACCATCTAGTCCTAGAGCTTTGTATTGTCCTATAGACCAAAGATCCTCGTTAACTTCCCGTAAGGAAATGGGTCTGAACAAATCCTACTGATGCTCCATAGCCAAGGCAGGCCCCTGTAGCAAAACCTCCTTTGAGATACTCCCTGAGGCTTAGCTCCCATTGCCTAATAGATCATAATAGAAAGATACAAAGGCCTTAGAGATTCCATCTATCTCTAAACACCATTCACCTTCACTGTTCTTTATTCTTCTTATAACATTCAGCTTCTATCTAGCATTCATTATGGCGAAAAAGAAATGAGAATTAGAGTCTTCCAAATTCAACCATTTAATGCCTGATTTCTGCTTTAAAAAACTCTCTTCACATCTTACAAAAATACTCATACTGCTTAAGGCTTAATTTCTCCTCTTCCTGCAATGATATGTTCTGAGGTTGTTGGGCCAGCAATTCTTGACTCTTTCTCAGCCTTAATCTTGCCTCCTACACCTGTTAGAGTCACGAAACTATTAGGTAAATTGTTATCTAACCTAACTGCAATTTATACATATAAATTCTAGTATATTTAGATAGCCACCTAGCAGGTAAATAATCCTTATGAGGAAACTAGAATAAGGCATGCACCAAATAAATTATACCTGACAGAATTATATATATATATATATATATATATATAAATGATAACAATTAAAATAGAGTCAAGAAATAATCTCATGAAATAAAGAAAATAAAAGTATATCTCAAACCCTAATCTAGGGTTTCAATTTATTCCCTAACAGTAAACAATCAGCCAGCCATAATTATTGAATTAATAACACAGAAATATATATCTAAAATATAAATTAAAAATAAAGAAAGAAATAACTATAATTAATTATAAATGAATATTCAAAAATTTATTCAGATAAAAATTAATTTTATCTGAAATGTATTTTATCGGTATAAATTCTTCCCTATTCTCTCTTCTCTCGGTACCCTTCATTTATGTGCAATAATTTCTTTTCTTTTTTCTTTCTGTGTGCTGAAGTGTGCCTTGCCTTCCATGTCGTGCACCCTTTCTTCTATGTCATCCGTACCTTCCCTTCAGCGTCAGAGCCCCTACCTAGCTTAGCCTCTGACGGCTGGTATGTCTTTGGCCTCGCTCGTTCCTTTCACGACTCCTCATTCTTCCGCATTGCTCCCTATGCCTCACGTCAGAGCCTATGCTCTCCCACGTCCCCCTTGTTTTCTTCTCGCTTTTTCATGCGCTACTCCTTTTTATTTATTCTTGCGTCAGCGCCTTCCTTTCCTCGTCATTTCTGCTGACTTTTCCTCTCATCGCAGCCGTCCGATCCTCTCTACTTTTTCTTTCCATGCGGCTTAGATGGCTTACCGTGTCACGCCCTTATCTTCTTCGTCTGTTGGTCTCTATTTGGAGTCATTTTGTTTCTTATTCCGGGCCTTTGGGCCTTCGGCTCTTGGGCCGTTGGTCCAAAGGTCTAATTCTTTTTTTTTTCTTTTATTTAAAAGTAAAACCTGTCAAATAAAATTCAATAAAAATTAATAAATAATATTTTATACTCTAAATTTATTTAATTTATATCATTTTAGTTTAAATAATAACATTTATCCAATTATTACCACTTAAGCATAAAATCATAATTATTCACCTATAATAGTTAAATAAAATACTAAAAATTAAGATTATAAGGGCATAAAATATGTCAAATTATGAACTTATCAATGGGAGGTAGTGATTGCAGCGGATGAGGCAATGCACGATGGAAACAGGGGTGGCGATGGGTGCAAATTGGCAGGTCGAGCAATTAATTTTGCGTGGTTGGGGTGGCTTGTGTAGGGGAAATCAAGGGTGGTGATTGGTATAGTTTTGTGAAGGATAATACAGGGAAGGGTTTGGGCGGTGTTTCGAGTAGTGGTGTTGCACTAAACTAGTGGCAGCTAAAATGTGCTAAAGTTTCTCAATAAGGGAAAAAAGGCCAAATAGGATGGGTTTGGGGTATTTATAGGCCAATGGAGGGAAGATACGAAAAAAGGGTGAAGACGAAAAGTGGGTCGGAGAGACTGGGTTCGTTGGCTGGCAGTAGCAAGCTAGTACAAGCCTGTAAAATTGTAAGTCGGTAGATGGAGATAAGGGAAAGGGGAAGGGGCATATGAGGAAGGAGGTAGGGGCAGGTTGGGCTAGAAAGGAAAGGAAAAGGACGGACAAGAGAGGAAGAGGTGCAGGCGGACAGAACAAGGGCAAAGGAGAGGATGATGATAGAGTGGTAGGTCGACCTGCAACTCGAAGACAAGGAGAAGTGAGGAGGAAGAAGAAAGGGTTAGGCGGGTTAGTCTGGGTCGTGTGGAGGAGAGAAGAGAGGGAGAGGGAATTTAGGCCAGGTGTGGCCCAATCCGGGGATGAAGGGGAGAAAAACAAAAGGAGAAAGGAGAAAAAAGGAAGAAAAAGGAATAAGATATTTTGGTATTTTTTAATATTTAAAAATAACAAAAATTAGTAAATTAATAATTTAATTTATTTTTATATTAATTTAGGATATTTTGGGTAATATTTCCTAATGTCTATTTTTAAATAGCAAAATACTCTAATCTTCCCCAATTAAATTCATTATTATTTTTCCCTTTTTTGTCTTAAGTACTCCCCTTCTTTTAATAAAATAATATATTTAATTAATTTTCCTAATAAATTTATGTTTTATCATAATTTTCTAAATTAGGGTTTTGGGGTATTTCATCACTACCCCCTTAGAGAAAGACTTTGTCACAAAAGTCACTTGCTAATATCTTGGGCTAAGGAAAAAGACATTCTAAGCAGATAAGTACAAGACCAACACGAATAACTATACAACTACCCCCTTAAAGAAAAGGTTTACTAAGGATTATTGTACTTACAACAAAAAGTTCTGGATATGCCTCACGCATGTCCCTCTCAGCTTCCTAGGTAGCTTCTTTGGTTCTATGTTAGCTCCGAAGAATCTTCACAAGGGGAACCGAGGTCTTCTGGAGTTTGGTGTCAAGGATTTGCACAGGTCGCTCTTTATAGGTTAGGGAGTCGTCATACTCTATCTCGTCCAGTTGGATCACATAGGAGGGATCAGCAATGTGCTTTCGCAACTATAAGATGTGGAACACATTGTGGACTTATGACAATTCTAGAGGGAGGGCCAACCAATAAGCAACCCCTCCTAGACGCTCTAGGATCTCAAAGGGGCCAATGTACCTTAGGCTTAGCTTGTCCTTTCTGCCAAATCTCTACACGCCCTTTATAGGAGAAACCCTTAGTAACACTTTTTCCCTAAGCTAAAAATCGTTATCTTGGAGCCTTCGATCAACATAAATCTTATATTTGCTCTAAGCTGCTCTCATCTAGTCCGAAATCTGAGCGACCTACCTGGTTATCTCCCCGATAATCTCAAGTCCCAATACCATTGTCTCGCTAATGTCACTCCAGCACAATAAAGTCCTATATTTCCACCCTTATAAAGCCTCGAAGGGGGGCCATCCCTATACCAGCCTGATAGCTATTATTGTATGAAAATTCTATCAAATGTAAGTGCTCCTCTCAACAACCTCAAAAATCTAACACATCGGCCCTCAGCATATCCTCTAGGGTTTCTATGGTTTGCTCCATCTGTTAATCTATGGTAGGGTGAAATGTTGTACTCATCTTCAAACTTATCCCTAGGACTTCCTATAGCTTTCCCCAAAAATTAGAGAAAATCCTTGAATCCTTATCTGATATAATATTCTCTAGAAACCCGTGTCAGATGACCACGTACTTTATGTAGGCACCCTACAACTGATATACACTCCACATGAACTTCATTGGAATAAACACGGCTAACTTAGTCAATCTGTCCACAATGACCAAATAGTATCACAGCCGCTTTGAGTCCTTAGAAAACCGTTGACAAAGTTCATGGAGATAGAGTCTCACTTCCATCTTGGCATTTCTAAGGGCTGAAGTAGCCTCGCAAGTCTCTGGTGCTCAATCTTAACCTTCTAACATACCAAATATCGATACACAAACACGACCACTTCTTGCTTCATATAGGTCCACCAATACACCTTCAACACTATCCATATACATTTTATCCCCTCCTAGGTGAACTAAGTAAGGGCTCTCATGTCCTTCATCCATTATATGACACTTCAACTCTAGATTTCCCTACGGTACACACAAGCATCCCTTGTAACGAAGGCTACCATCCTCATGCATTCTGAATTGCCTGGCCTTCCTGTAACTTTCGTTGAATTCTTTTAAGCTTTACATCTTCGGTCTAGCCAACTCCAATCTCCTCAAATATGGTGGGAGTGATTGTTAGGGAACTCATGTTGGTCTCAAGGTCACCTTGCTGAATTATTTCAATATCAAACCTTGACAACTCCTGTATCATTTGATTAGCAACAACACAGTAATGTGTAGAATGCGAGGTCTTCCTACTTAGGACATCTACAACTATATTGGCCTTACCCTCATGGTAAGTCAACTTGATGTTTTATTCCTTCAGAAGATCCAACCACCTCCATTGCCTCATGTTTAGCTCCTTTTAGGTGAAGATATACTTCAGGCTCTTGTCATTAGTGAAGAAATTGCACTTTGTGCCATATAAGTAGTGCGTCCAAATATTAAGGGTGAAAACCACTGAGGCTAACTCTAAGTCATGAATAAGATAGTTCTATTCATGTCGCTTCAACTGTCATGAGGCATACATGACCACTTCACCATTCTACATCAACACACAACCAAGGCTGTGATTAGATGCATTACTGTAGGCCTCAAACTCTTCTGAACCCTCTAGTAGAATCAACACAGGTGACGTGGTCAAATGCCTATTCAATTCATGGAAGGCTGCCTCACAAGTCTCATCGGACTATAATTTTATACTCTTCTTTAGGAGGTTGGTTAAAGGATAGGCAATCTTGGAGGAATTATGCACAAATCTTTTGTAATACCCATCCAACCCTAAGAAACTCCAAACCTCTACTATGCTCGCAGGTAGCTTCCACTCAGTGATGGCTACAATCTTGGCTAGGCAATAGCTACTCCCTCAGCTAACACTATGTTCCCAAGGAAGGCCACTTCCTAAAGCTAGAATCCGCACTTGGACAAATTCCTATACAAGCGGTGCTCTCTCAGCAGACTCAAGATAGTGCAGAGGTGCTACTCATGCTCCTCGTTCCCTCGGGAGTACATCAAGAAATCATCAATGAACACTACTACAAATTTGTTCAGGAAGGGTCTAAATATCCTTGTCATCAGGTCCATGAAGACTATAGGTGCATTAGTGATCCCAAATTCCATCGTTGTAAACTCGTAGTATCCATACCGGGTCATAAAGGTGGTCTTCATAATATCAGCATCTACTATCTATAATTGACAGTACCCTAACCTTAGGTTGATTTTAGAGAACACTATGGCACCCTTCAACTTATCAAAAAGATCATCAATCCTCAGGAGTGGGTACTGGTTCTTCACCGTCAGCTGATTTAATCCTTAGTAGTCGATACAGAGATAGAGACTACCATTCTTTTCCTTCACTAATAAGACTAGTGCACCCTAGCATGACACACTCAGTTGGATATACCCATGCTCCAATAGCTCCTCTAGCTGGTCCTTTAACTCCTTGAACTCAACAGGCGTCATCCAGTAGGGTGCCTTTGTGACAGGCTCCGTTTAAGGCACCAGCTCAATTGTGAAGTCAATTTATCGAATTGAGAGCATGCCCTATATTTCCACCAAAAACACATCTAGGAACTATATGACCACTGGGATGCTTTCTAGTGTTGTCAGGTCTTTATTCAGCTCCTACACACTATATAGGTATAAGCATGCCGAGCAACTGTCGATACCACCTTGGTAGAGGTCTTAGGCTAGGTATTTTTGTATGAAACCCTTGTTCCTTTTGGGCCTCACAAAATCACGTGCTCCTATGTAGAATCGATCATAGTCTAATACCTCCCCAACATATTTATACCCAAAATCACATCAAAGTCTAGTAAATCCATCCTGACTAAGTCCACTAAGAAGTCTACCCCACCTATGACTAAGGCCACATCTGAAAATAACTCGATACCGTCCATCCTATCACCTAAAGGAAGCATCATAGACAATGCTATGCTAGCGGAGGTTGACAACTTAACCTTAACAGCAAAAGTAGATGACACGAAAGATAAGAAAGCACCCAAATCCAAGAGGACATACATTGGCGAAGATACAATGGTAAACGTACCCGTGATAACGTCTAACTGACAGTCAACCTCCACCTGATTGATCACATTTAGGCATCCACCTGACTAATCACATCCACCTGATAGTATAGTAGTGCTATTGGTAGGCCTGTTATTGGGGAATTAGGGGTCCCCTCTACTAGTAATAATGAATCTAGAACTGCTAAACATGCGGCCAATCATGGTAGTCAACTGATCGGTGGCCTAATATACCACAATTCATGTAGGACATGCGCCTGCCCTCACTGTCTTTTCCCGGGTGCCTTTGACCACAATGTTTGCAGGCGGGTCCCCTTAGTGGCCCTTGACCTCTTAACTAATCCCTCAACTGGTGTCTTATGGGTCCTTTTACTCACCTCTAGGTCCTGTCCCTGGAACTCTTGTCCTTTACTTTCCTCTTCTGAAAGATGTTGGCCTACTCCTAGACCAAATTAGCGGCGATGCAAGTGTGCTCGTAATGGGTAGCTAGATTAGGTAAGATTACTGCTCCCATCATACAATGGATGCGGAAGTTTAGCCTCTCCTTAAACTGGAACACCACCATGGACTCACTAGTGGTGATCCCTAGGGAAAATAAAAGCAGCTCGGTAAAGCGAGGATGATATTGGCGAACTATCATGGTACCTTGGGTGAGCTACATAAACTCCCAGAGCTTGTCTCTCTTTAGGCTTTTAGGGTATAATCTAGAGTGCAAGGCATCCTTAAATGCATCATAAGTTACCGGAGGACCATCTCAAGCACAGTACTCCACCCACAAGGCGTTTGCTATACCTTTCAGGAAGAAAGCTACTATGTTAGGTTGTCAGGCCAGAAGGCGGTCTACTACTTCAAAGGTGTGATCTAGGTCTCAAATCCACCCTTCAAGGATAATTGGGTCCTCCTCAGTAGAGTACGTTAGAGGGTGATACCTAGAGACCCTCCAATGCTAGTCCTCACTAGCACACTTGAAGTGGTGGGGGTGGGATCGGTACTGGGGGCTAGCACTGGACAAACTCCATGAAGGCCTCCTCTAAGAGTCTCACTCATCTGTTCATCATAAATTACAACTGCAAGGGAAAAAGGGGTGTTCAAAGCAAACCTAATAGTTTTATGCTATTATTACATACTAACTCCCCTTTTGGGAAACTCCTAATCAACCTTTCATTCCTCACTATGGCGTCAAACTCAAAGTTATTGAAATAGAAATACTCTATTAGGGTATGAAAATACTTCAAAATCCAGAAAAAGCTTTGTAAATCAAAATTTTCTTTGAAAAGAAGGCATGGTTACGAGGACCAACGCTCTGATACCAACTTGTGACACCACCAAAAATTATAGTTGAAAATTTTTGTTTAATTAAAACAATCACAAGCATGGGGTGATACCGTTGTGCTTAGCACAAGTCCCCGACAAGTCTCGTCCTAACCACAATGCTAAGAAATAATTTTCACAAATCATTACACTAATTAAGACATGGAACTATAAAATTAAAAAATTATCAAAATAAAGAGATGTTAGAGTGTAAAATTAAATCATTAATACAAAATTAAAAATGAATACTAGTCTAGCCTCTGAGGGGAAAACTGATATAATAGTAAAATAAAACTAGAGAATACAGAGAGTCTAGTCAACACTCAATCTCGGCCCCAAGTAAAGTCCAACGGTCATCACACAACCCTGCCTAATGCATCTAGTGTGTCATAGGCATCGAAAACAGTACCTCCTACCTACACAAACTTAAAAAGAGCCTCTATTTGTTGAATGAGCAACACCTATGAAACGGGTGATCAGTGCACTATGTATTGAGCAAGGTAATTATATGGGTAAGGCCATGCAAGATAATAGACACGTAAGGCATACAATGCATAATTCAGGTTCATATCATCAATCTAGACGTAGACTAATAATTATGTCTTACGCATTCATCATATTAATTCCACATGAGTATGAAGACACCACTATTATAGCGAGTGAACTAGAAACACTCCATAGGAAAAAACACACCTTACCACTATTATAGCAGGTGGACAAGAATCACTCTATAAGGAAAAAATACACCTAATCGCTATTATAGCTAATGGATTGAAAAATTATCCTCACTAGCCCCCACTCAAGTAGTGTTCCACTGTAAGTAATTAGTATCTTTCCATACCTAATTACCATGCAATGTTTTGTTTATCAATCCCATAATCCCCCACTATAATATCCGGTGGATCAAAAACACTCCACAAGGTATAATGCACCTGAACACTGTTATAACCGTTCAACCGGATATCACTCCATAAGGCAAAATGCATTAAACCACTATTATAGCCAGTAAACTGTAAAAATATCCTCACTAGGCCCAGCTTCATAATCTCACTTTAATTTTTTAGTTTTTTATTCATATCTTATTCCACACGTAACTCAGACCAAACAACCATGACCCACTAGACTTCCTATGCTCACCCTTTTATTCTCAATTCTCCCAAAAACCCTATCCTATATATAAGGACCTTTACACAACCTATGACTCCCCAACTTCCTCTGCATCTTTTCCCCACTCACCATTAGAACCCAAAACTCTTATGCATGTGGTTCAAGGCTCACTCCCCATAGCTCAATTTCGACTCCTCTTTGCTCCCTAGGGTTTCCCTCCAAGACCCTAATCTCTGTTCTTTGCTACCAAAACCATCACTTTCCTCGAACCACACTTGACATCACAACCTCCAATCTAATTCCTACACATGATCATAGAAACCCTAGTTCACTCCCCAAAATCCTATTACTTCTCCTTTCTTTTATGTTACCCTCTCAACACCCTAACACATTTTCTTACTTGGCTCACCTTTCCTCCATGTGAAACCCTTTTCATCCTTTATTCCCTATTCTAACCATTTCTATTTGTTTTCCCTTGATTGTACACTTCTCTCACTTAGGGTTTCCTCCCAAAACCCTACTCAAATCCCACATGCATCCTTACACCAACACATGTACCATTTTCACATATGGACCCCAATCACCCTAAAAATTCTTCCCTTACTTTACTTAACCCTCAAGTCAACTGTTTCCATGTAATAGTCATCCCTATGCAATTGCTAACCATCCATTGCAACCCTACACTCCCCATGCATTCTTTGGTCAATTCCCTTAATTTTTTCCCATTATTCCTCCTTTTGTCCACCTATAGGTCATAAGATATTTAGGCCATCCTTACCACCCTCTAGTCAACTCACTTTCCTCAATCCTTTTCATTTAGCTCCTAACAATATCACACTATTTTAGGCTTCCTATCATGGATGTCATGAAGGCAATATTAGATAAGCACATTCCAAATACAAGTAATAATACCATATTATACATATCATAAAACACATGCAATTTACCTTAGCTCCATGCTTAGCAACCTACGCTATAAGAGCATAATCCATAATATATAAGGCACACACATAAAATCAACACACACAACACATATTACACACAAATTAAGCCTTAACCATATCCTTACCAAACATGATACCATGTTTGGAGCATGCTCCTACTCCACCTTAGGGTTCAAAATTGGTTCACCTATAAGAGGGGAAGTACTAAGGTTAACTTTCCTCTTATTAACATTTTTATTATTTCCTAATTACCTTTATTATGACCTAGTACTAGAGTTAACTTTCCTCTTATTAAAATTTTTATTATTTCCTATCATTTCCTAATTCTCACTACTTTTTCTCTGTTATGAAGGATAGACAACAGCATAATTTTATTAAACAGATTCAGCTTGATTCAGGACAGACCTGTTCAGACATAGATGGTATTGATCTAGCATTTGTGGAGTTTTATAAGAAGTTATTGGGGCAGAAGGGTGATGCTACAGGTTTAATGTCAGAGCAGGTGTTGAAGATGGGCCCTTTGGTTTCTGTCCAATAGCAGCATGATCTACTTAGTCCTGTTACAATGCAGGAGGTCAAAATAGCTATATGGTCAATAAGAAATCTTAAAGCTCCAGGGCTAGATGGATTTACTTCAGGTTTTTTCAAATCTACATGGAATATGGTATGTGAGGATTTATATCAGGTTATAAGGAGATGTTTTCAGACAGCTATTATTCCTTCCTTTATGGGTATGTCTAAATTGGTTCTTAATCCCAAGCTGGTAAATGCTGTTAAATTAGCCGATTTTAGACCGATTGCATGTTGTAATGTGGTCTACGAGATTTTGGCTAAGATCCTGGCAAGAAGATTACAAAATGTATTTCCTTTTATCATTCATCCTTCACAGTCAGGGTTTGTAAAGGATAGAAGGATTGGAGACAATGTGTTATTGGCTCATAAACTATTGCATATGTATAATAGGAAGAACATTTCTCCTAAATGTATGCTGAAGATTGATATGAGGAAAGCTTATGATTCTGTGGATTGGATTTTCTTGGAAAAAGTCTTGTTGGGCCTTCATTTCCCCCGCATTTTGTAAAATTAATCATGGCCTGTGTTTCCTCAGCTTCTTATTCCTTATCTATTAATAATAGATTGCAAGCTCCTTTTAAGGGTATGAAAGGGCTAAGACAAGGGGATCCTTTATCCTCTTTTCTGTTTGTTATTACTATGGAATATTTGACTCGAGCTCTCCAATCTTTATGGGGTAAAATAGGCTTTCAAGGTCATCCTAAATGCAAGAAGTTGAAAATAATTAATTTGAGTTCTGCTGATGACCTGCTTGTTTTTTGTAAAGCTGAGGTCAGTTCTGTCACTGCTATTAAAGAGGTTCTAGATAATTTTTCCTCAATTTTTGGCCTGCACATCAGTCCTGCAAAGAGTATGGTTTTCTTGGGGGGGTATTTCTCAGCATTTGAAGCATGAGATCAAATCTGTTTTTCCTTTTTAGGATGGTTCTTTCCCTTTCAAATATTTGGGAGTTCCTACTGATTCTTCCAGGCTAAAGGTTGCTAATATGATGAATTTGGTTCATAAAATTTCTGGTCGTATGCAACATTGGGCCAATCGACTTCTTTCTTATGCTGGAAGACTTCAGCTTTTGCAATCTGTTATTTCTGGTATTTCTAATTTTTGGAGCTAGATTTTTGTCCTTCCCAAGAAAATTATTCAGAGAGTGGTGGCCATGTGTAGAGCTTTTCTCTAGCCTGGTAAGAGTGCTACTTCTAAAAAACCTTTGGTGGCATGGAGGGTGGTTTGTTTGCCTAAAAAAGAAGGGGGCTTAGGCCTTTTGGATTTATCTACATGGAACATAGCTGCTGTTGGTAAATTACTTTGGCACTTGTATCAGGATAAGGATGCTCTATGGATTAAATGGATGCATGCATATTATATCAAAAGGCAGGGGTTCTTTTCCTGCACTTTACCATCCACTACTTCAGGCCTTATGCAGAGAATATTTTCTATCAGATCAGTTATTTTTCCTGCTGTTCAGAGTTAGCATAGAGATCATTTGTATTCTATAGTAGAGGTATATAATTCCATAAGAGTCTCTGCACCCAGGGTGCCTTGGAGAAGGTTTGTTTGGTGTAATTTTGTAGCCCCCAAACATAAGTTTATTTTATGGTTGGCAGCACAGTCCAGGCTCCCTACTAAGGATTATATCAGCTCTTTCTTGCCTTCTATCACTCAGAAATGCTATTTTTGTGACCAAAATGAATCAGTGCTGCATATTTTTTTGTCAATGTGCTGAATTGAAAAGGATTTGGACTGCTATAAGCAGAATAGGTGGTTTCAAACTCAGATTTGGCTCCTTGGAGAGAATATTTAATTCCATGGATAGAAGTAGACATAGAAAGGATGGAGTTACCCAATTCTATTCATGTTTTATGCTGTTGCAGTTTATGAGGTTTGGAAAGCTAGGAATGGTTGTATTTTTTCTAATAGAAATTGGGATCTGAAAAGGGTAGCTTTTAGGATATCCTTGATTATGTCTTCTCTTTGTTTTCATGCTAGTCGTAAGGAAAAGTTTAGTAGGTTGATAGGAAGGGTAGATTATTTCTACAATCTTATTTGTACTTTATGATTATGACGTAAAATTTTAAGTTTTTCAAAAAAAAAATAGTAGTGTTAAGCCTTTTGCAAAATAAAAAATAAAAAAAAAGTAGTAGCTTTAGTAGTAAAAATAAGGATATTACCCTAAAAATGGTTAATCATTCTATTATTAGCCAAAATAGGTTTAGGTAGTTATATTAGTCAATGACAAGTTATTATTAACAATATTAGCAATAATAATGATGATAAATTTGATGATGATGATGATGATGATGATGATAAGTATAATAATAATAATAATAATAATAATAATAATAATAATAATAATAATAAGGAAAATGATGATAATAATAATAATAATAATAATAAGGATGATAATAAAATCAATAATAATAACAATAGCAATGATAGGTTAGAATAATAATTACACTAAATAAATTATACCTAAAGGTTGGAAATGGTTAGGGCACAACCTATTAAAGGTGGTAGCTAGGTGGCGGTGGTTGAAGTGGTGGTTTGGATAAGGTGATCTTTTAGGGTTGGAAAAGAGAGTGTGACATGGTGGTTGTGGTGGTGGTGGACTCTTGGGGTTGAGGGGGTTCGAGTGGTTGTGGTGGCTTAGTAAGGGTGGCAATGCAGGTGGTAGTGGTTTTTATGGCCAAAGGTGGTAGAGAAGGAGGGTGGATGAAGGAGAGGGAGAAAGGGAGAAGGGGAGGTAATGGAAGGTAGGGGAGGCTCTAATGGGTCGGTTGGGTGGTAGGGGAGGCAGTGATTGCAGTGAAGAAGGCAAGGCACAGTGGTAAGAGGTGCAACAATTGATGTCAAGTGGTAGGTCGAGAAGCTAACTTTGTAGGATTAGGGTGTCTCAAATAGGGGAAATTAGGTGTGGTGACTGGTTTAGTTTGGTGGAGGGTTATATAGGGAAGGGTTTGGGTGGTGTTTTGGGTGGTAGTGTTGTGCGATGGTGGCTAGGGCAGCATTTGAAGTGGTGGCAGCAAAAATGTGCTGAAGTTTCTAGGTAGGGGAAAGAATGCTAAATGGGATCAGTAGAGGATACTTATAGGCTAATGGAGGAATGATAAGATAAAGGTGGAAGAGGACCAGGAGGAAGGTGAGGTAAGGCTTGCTGACTGGTGGTGGTAGGCTAGTACAAGCCTATAAAATTATAGAGTACAAGTCGGCAAGGGTAGATGGGAAAGGGGAAGGGCCACGCAAGGAAGGAGGTACAAGGTAGGTTGGGGCTAGAAAGGGAAAGGGAAAGGAAAAGGAAGGGGGAGAGATGGGAGAGGTGTAAGTCGGTGGTATAGGATAAGAGGAGAGGAAGGTATTAGAGTTGTAAGCCGACCTGTAACTCAAGGATCAAGAGAAGGGATGAGGAAGAATGAAGGATTGGCCTCGCCGGTCTAGGGGAAAAGAAAAGAAAGAAAAGAGGGAGGGAACTGACAAGCAAAGGAGGAGAAAAAAAAAAGAAGGCATGATGGGTCGTGTTAGGGAGAGGAAGAGGGAAGTTGGGCTGGGTGTGGCCTAATCTATGGACGATGAGGAGAAAAAGAAAAGGAGAAAGGAGAAAAAGAAGCAAAAAAAGGAAAAAAAGAAGGAAAAGGGAAAAAAGGAAAAAGAAAAAGGAAAAATAGGTTGGTTGAGGTGTTTTAGATATTTTGGCGTTTTTAAATATGTAAAAATAATAAAAAATAGTAAAATAATAATTAAATTTCTTTTTATATTAATTTAAGATATTTTGGATAATTTTTCATAAATTCTATTTTTAACTAGCAAAATACTCTAATCATCCCCGATTAAATTACTTATAATTTTCCTCTTTTTTGTCTTAATTAATCCCATTCTTTTAATAAAATAATATATTTAATTTATTTCCCTTTTAAATTCTTATTTTATCATAATTTTCTAAATTAGAGTTGTGGGGTATTTTAGGAGGCGACTTCCGAGTTTGAGGAGGATATCAAGATGAGGCATCTCGAGTTGTTTGCTTAGGTGTGTTGCACTAGTGATGTCACCCATTTTAAGGGGGTAGTACCTTTTTCTTGTGTGTTTACCCTTAGTTATTGTAATCTTTTACTTAATGGCATAGGATTACTTATGTTTTGAGCTTACAACAATATATATATTTTTGGGACTTCAAGGATGAAATCTACTATTATAATACCCCGTCCCAAAATCCTTCAAATTATATTTATACTTATGTTGATCTACTACCCTTAAGCCCTCTCAAAGTTAATAATCCCTCATTGCACTAGTGGTTTTTATGTAGGCTTGGAGTGAGTTGGCAGTTACCACCATATACTAACCTTATTATGAGCTATTGGTACTTAAAATTTTGCATTACCCTTGTTATGAGATTTTGATAGTTGCCATCATGTGTTATACTTGTTAGTTGGTATATTAGTTTACTACTAGATGGTTGTTTGAGATGGTTGATGGCATTGAAAACATGATTTGCCCTTATATATGCATAACATTATATTATAATATGATTTTTTGATTTTGATACATGGTGTTATGATGCATCAATGATGTGGTTCTACGAGAACACTGTTTTCTCTAGATTGGGAGTATCTATTCAATACGTAATACCCCATCCTAAAATCATTCAAATTGTGTTTTAAATTATGTTGATATAAAACAAATAAGTTATTATTTTGAAATGGGATTGAAATTTTAATAAAAATGCAAATTTTATGCATACTGATAGACTTTTTTATATAACCAATTAACTACTGCATTGGGGAAGTTTATATTCTTGTCCTCAACAAACTAGTCGACTAGTTTGCCCAAATCGATCGATGGGTTTGCTTGAGATTTCATATCCATTTCTTATTTTTATTTGAATTTCTCTCTAATGATTATGAAAACTTCTTATTTGGGTTCAATTATGCTAATAAGCATGTGCTAGTGATTTATTATTATTTTCACATTAATTGGATTACCCTACGATTTTAATAAGCCAAATTTTCCCAAAAAGCCACTTTTAGAGACAAGCCTCCCTGTTCCTTCTCCATCACCTCTTCTTCTCTCATCTGGCAAATGGAGCTGCAATTTTTGACTTTATGCACTCTTCAATAACTTTCCAACCCACTACGGCCCATCTTTGATTGCACTCAACCCTCCACCACCCCATCAAATCATCCCTCATTTCTTAGCTTACCGACACTCAACCTCACCCATCTCATCCCTCTTTTCCCTGAGAATGTTGACCAACTTGCTCCTATACATATAATTGGTTGATCCATTATCATTTCTCACTTGTGTTCTTTCTCTCTTTTTCCTTCTCCTTATGAAAATTTCACTAAGTGTTAAATATCCTTCCATTTTCCTCTCTTATTTCTTTTGCTAAGAAAGATAGATATCCTCTCTAATTTTCTCCTTTGAATTGTGCAAGCATTTGTTCCTTTATCTTCTTCTAATCTTAGTTTTATTTCTCTCTTGCTTTTCTTAATCAAGAAAAAATTAAAGTTGAGAAAATTTGGAGATCTTAGCTTCTCTTTTAGCACCTTTTTTAAGCCAAAGGTGGTGTTTTGTGTTTCCCTTCTTCTTCTTCTTCTTATATTCTTAGTTGTGAATGAAATTTTTGAATATGGTCTTGAAGAATTTTACTTTGATTCTCTTAGTAATTGAATTTTCACAAGATAGAATATCTAATAGGAGTTTTATGCTAGAAAAATTGCTTCAAGGTAAGGCATTCTTATCTCTAATATAATTAGGTTTTTCTGGTATATTCAGGCGCCATGAGCTAGTGTTTTTATGAGTAGGATCTAAATTGTGTTCCATGTCATGAGCATGTGGTATATTTCTTCTCAAGAAAGTGAAGTTGAGGTTCTCTGATTTTAGGCAAAAATGGGTTGTTTGAGTGTTGCACCCCAAAAATTCACTACTAAAATTTTCATTTTTTAAATTTAAGTGGAAGAAAATACTGTAAATTTTGAGGATATTACTACCACACTTAGTACTAGACCAGTTTCCTCCTACCATTTCTATACCAAGTGCTAAGGCTAGAAAGGGGAACAAACTTTAGACAAATTCATGATTATAACTAAAATAGAGTAACATGATAGATTAAATTTACAAAAAATAGAATCCACTTATAGTGGTTAAAAAATAAAATCAATAAACAAGGAAAATGAAATTTTAAAGGAAAACACTGAAATCTTTCCAAATAATCTTATGCTCTTAACTCAAAAATAAAGTATGGATAACTCCTACGGGCTAACTAGGAAAGGACATTGTCCATAAAATAGGTAAGGGCCCATGAAAGGAATCCTTCAGTACTGAATAATCCTTTATACAAAACTAAAAGATCGAGCCTCCATTTAACACATCAATCAAAACACATAAATAGTAAATTACACATATATCTAGAATGAGATACAATAATTATTAGAATAGACATATACTTCAAGATCATAAGTCACAATATTCATCCACATAGGATTACCTACACTTACCAAGAGATCATCCAAGCAAAGCTATTAGTAGTATAATTAAATGGCCAACATCGTACTCAACTATTACATACGACCACTCAACTAAGACGCAGGTTATAATGGTATAATCATCATTATTCGAACTTAAACCATTAATTAAATATTAATCATCTCTTGAATTATATCCACTTAGGTTTGGAGATGCCAATATTGTAACTGGTAGTCCAGGCACAAGATATACTTTAGGGCTGAATGTATCTAACCACTATTATCACCACTGGACAGGAAAACATATACAATCCCAAAGCAAAATGCACGTGGCCACTATTATAACTAATGGACTGGTAAATATATATAAACCTAGGGTAAAACGCACCTGGCCACTATTATAACCGGTGGATAGGTACATATGATATTATTTACATGGTCCAGACCTTCAAGGTGTTCTACTATAGGTGAGTAGTGTCTTTCTAATTAAAGTATCACACCAAATCCCATTTTATTAACTCAAGGGGTAGATCACGAACTTGGAGGCACAAAGGTACACTAATCATACTAGTACATACAAGCACCATAGTATCCTATTGACTATCAACTCAGGGATGCAAAGGTAACCTTGTTGCACTAGTACATGAAGACACACAGTACCCTACCGACAAGGACACCTAATTCATAAATATGCATACCCCCAAAGTAGGTATTTAGATCTAAATAGAGTAAGATGTAGGGTATGGATGGGGCACTAAGGGACACCAACAAAGTCTAGAATAATTGTGGGTTAAACCATGTATTTAGGGTAGTGACCCCTAAAGAGCCACAATTTCCAATCTTGGGAACTTTCACTTTAAGTATTAGTGTCTTAATTAAGGTGACAACAAAAAACACATTAATTGCATGCTTAAAAATTTTTGTTTGTTCCTATTATTATGAAGTAATCAATATTTGTATTACTATTAATGTTAACTTAAATAGTCCATTAAGGTTATCCTAGGTTCCAATATTCACACTTAGGTACCTTAGGCCAACATGACTAAAATGCCCTTAAGGCTAAGGCTACCTCTTTTCTATTCACTTCCTATATAGAATTCATTATTATTTATCAACATTCCATAATAGATTAACATATCACAATTATACTGCTGATTATGTAGTTAAAGTACCCTATACATCAAGTGATCATTAGACATATAAACCCTAGCATGCACTTTTACAACAACCACCACACATTTTCATGTATAATCAAGCACACATGCTCATGTATAATTAGCAATCAATGCACCTCTTACATTTTTGTGAAGATAACATCACAATACACCCTCAATAACCTATTTAAGCCTAAACCATGCATTAATTGTATGATACACTCCAATTTACTAAAGTACCCCTAGGCTTTACAATATTCATGATTATACATAAATAGGTGATACTAAGGTCACAAACTCATATTCTCTTATTTAACATCACTTATTACTTATTATGAAGGTTAGTTAGACCAATCGCCTCATTAAATGCAAAAATACCAAATTATGCTTTCTCACTTACAAAAGTACTAAAATGCCCTTCTTACTTGTCAAATTATCAAAATGCCCTTTTTACTTACAAAAATTACTAAAATACCCTTCTTTCTTGTAAAATTGCTAAAATACCCTTCTTGCTTGTAAAATTACAAAAATGCCCTTATTACTTACAAAATTACCTAAATACCCTACTTACTTGCAAAATTACCTAAATATCCTACTTACTTGCAAAATTATTAAAATACCCTTCTTACTTGTATAATTACTAAAGTACCCTTCTTACTTGCAATATTAACAAAATGCCCTTTTTACTTGAAAATCACCAAAAACCCTTCTTACTTGAAAATTTACTAAAATACCCTTCTTACTTGCAAAATTACCAAAACTTTCTTTTTTCATGTAATATTACCAAAATACCCTTATTACTTACAAATTTACTAAAATACCCTTCTTACATATAAAATTACCAAAATGCCCTCGGGCCATTAACTATTAATGATCATGCCCCCACATACTTTATTAACAATACAAAATCCTTATTATTATTCTTGACACCCATTATAACCTACCATACACATTTATTTAGGTCACTCCTATTGATCATGTAAAATTATTAAAATACCCCTAGAATATAAAATATCATTTTTCAGGATGGAATAAGTATCTTTAATACTATAAACTCCTATCATCATTTTCAACAGCCCACAACACTTAACATGCATTTTCATTAAGATAATCAATACTATATATAAAAATTACCAAATTACCCCTAGGTCATGAAATATGGATATTTCTACTAACGCTTGAATTTATACTCCACCAAACTTCCATATCCATTTTTAGCATCAACTATAACATATTAAGCATCTCATTTAGGTTTAAGCATTATAATATGTCTAAATGACCAAATTGCCCATAGGGCTCATATTAGCATTATTTCAACTACAAGCGTCCATATATACTTAACATAGTGTGCATATGCACATAACATCATTATTGACATTAATCCCCTTTCTTAACGACCATTTCCACACATGTCACATTACATACAAGATAACATGCTTTTCCTCCTATCTTTTAAAATAACATTAAAAGTTATGAGATGATTAGCAACACATCATATACACACAAAACACATACCAAAACCCTGATGTGCTACTATATGTAAATCCATACATTTTTGTGGGGGTATGACGGTTACCTTATTTCTAACAAAATTCAAACTTTACTAGTATCATGGTTTAAAAGTCTAAGCTCCATTTAGTAAAAATTATACCTTAAATAATGTCACAAGCAACATATTATTAGATAAATAAAAAGAAGGATTTTTATTAAAAATACTTCTTAAATATATAGTATTACAAAACCACGCTATACTACAAAATTAACTAAGAATACACCCTTAAATTAGCAGTATATCTCACATAGCCCGTGCAATGTGAGCATGTATGCATGATCGTAAGGGTGAGAGGTGAGAATTGAAAATGGAAGAAAGGGGAAAGAAGGCTTGGATAGTGGCTTGTAGAGAGGAGTTAGTGTTGTTGTTGGGTGCAGAAGTGAGGAAAGGTGTAGGTGGTGGTTAGGTGTTGTAGTGTGGCAGTGGTGGCAGCTGTCATAAGGAGGGTGTAGAGAAAGGAGGACGAAGATGAAGAAAGGAAAAGAAAGAGGAGAAAAAGATGACTTGTAGGGGGAGTTTGAGTAGGATGAGGTAGGTGGGTGTTGGGGTAGTGTCAAGTGGCTTAGAGGAGGCTTCGATGGCGGCTGAAGAGGGGAGATAGATGGCATAAAGTGGTGGTTGAGAGGAGAAAAAAGGAAAAGGAATGGAGAGGTGGCTGCAAATGGTGTGCAAGGTTGCTTGGGGTTATGTAAGGAGGAAGTAAGGGGTAGGAGAGCTAGTGTGGAGGCCGATTAGGTGGTGGAGATGGTGAAGACGGGGTGGTGCATGAAATAGGGGAGAAAAGAGAAGGGGAATTCAGTAGGAAGGGGAGAGCTTGGGATAGAATAAATAAGGCAGAGAAGAGAGGAGAATAGAGCAAGATGACACAAGGGTTAGGTGGGTGTAGGCTAACATGGTAGGGGTGTGGTATGGAGAAGAAAAAGGGCACACGGGAAGGGTATAAGGGGTGTGGATGGCTAGAAATGGAAGGAAATGGATAGGAGAGAGAGGGCTTGTAGGGTGGGGTGTACAAGTGTAGGGTTGGTGGTTGTAGAAGGAAAGAAAGAAAAATAAAGAAGAGGGAGGTACAACATGGGCTAGACCGGTGGAGAATAGGAGAAAGGAATAAGAAAGAAGGTCAGTTGGCCCAAAGAAAAAGGAAAGGAAAGAAAGAAAAGGAAATGGAAGAAAAATGAAGGAAAAGAAAAAAGAAAAAGTACAAAGGAGAATGAAAGGGGGAAGAAGAAAAAAAAAATCATTTTCAGAGTTAGGATAAGAATTAGGCTACCAAAAAATATATTAAATTAATTTATCCAAAATTTAAAGTATTATTTTAAGAAAAAAAATTCTAGTAAAATTAATGGTTTGGAAATTTATATAAGTAATGATAAAGAATAATATTACATTTATTTTCATTTGTTAAATAATTCTATCCATTTTTATAAATCAAAGGTCTACAAAATAATTAAATTAATAAGTTAAGATTAAATTATTCCAAATAAGGGGTTAAATGTTAAATTTTAGATTTTAAAATTTTGGGGTATTTCATTGAGTATGAATTATTCAAGTGTGTATATTACCTGTGTCCATGTGATTCTATGTGTGCGCAGTATGTATTTTTATGTGTGTTTTGATATAGAAGCATGCTAAGATTAATTTGGTAAAGTTTGGTAAGATTTAGTGTGTATTTTGTAAGTATGGGTTATGTTTTACCCAAACATGTCAATCAGTTCCTCAAACCAGTCGACTTATTTTGCAAATAGTTGAATGTTTTACAGTTTAGATTGGTTGGTTCTAAGATTAGTCAATTTGTTTAGTAAACTAGATGATTGGTTTTGATAAACAATTAATCTATTAGTTGAACCCATTGACTAGTTTCCCTATAGACCAAAGTGGTTTGGTCCTTACTTAGACCCATCAACTAGTTAGACCAAACCAGTCTACTGGTTACTTTGACCGGTCGATTGGTTTATTAAACCCTTTGGTCTATTTTTCTACAGGATAAAATTGGTTAATCTCTACTTAGACCCATCTATAAGTTAGACTAAACTTGTTGATTGGTTCATATGAATAGTCAACTTATGAGTCCAACCAATCGACTCTTGCTTTAGTTTTGCTTTGGTCTTAGTTTGGTACGACCAAACCAATTGATTGGTTTAAGGACAAATCGATTGGCCCAGCTAGATGCTACCTTGTTTGTTGTGATTTGCTATGTTTCTCTTAAGCCTCTTGTGTTGATCTTTCCATGTATTTACAACATCCTAGTTATGATTTAAATCATGATTGACCTAAGTTAATATGAACCACTATGATGGTATTTGAGATTTAATTTTTTGTTAAGTTTGGTGTTATCTCTAAACACCAAATTGGTGGCTTTTATGCCTTATGGATGAGTTTGGTGTCAACTTTAAACACCCAAATGGTGGCTTAATACCTTGTGGTGTTTTTGGTTTTATCACTTAGAAGTGCCCAATTTGGTTGAATAATGGATTTTAATTGTATTTGGTGTTATCGCTTAAAGATACGTGTGGACTTTGTTGTGATTTGTGACATCACCTATACATAAATTAATGGTTTAAGATTTTGTTGAAGCCTTTTTCTTCAGCTCTCAGGGAATCTATCAAGAGTTACTAGGTTAGTTGCCCTTAGTTATAATCTTTCACTCAGTACTTATTCCCTTCTCTACTTGGCTGCGGTTGGTAGGGGGTATGCACATATCTTTGAAGTATAGGATTATACTATGATAGGCTGCCATGGCATCGGTGTCTAATTTAGGTGGTGAGGTATCCTAGTACAAGCCCCATGGTACTTTATATTATCTATTGCTTATGTAAGTGTCGTATCCCAAATTTTTAGCCCTCATGGCAAAGACATTCAAGGTGTGGTGGGTGAGTTATCCTAGTACAAGCACCCTTGGTGTACTTTGACCATGTTTATCGGGTGTGGTATCCCGGTATTGGTGTAGGTGCACTCGATGTGTGGTAGGTGTGGTATCCTCATAAAAAGCCCTTTCGATGTTTCCTAACCTTATGATATGGGTGTGGTATCCCATTGTGATTATCTTGTCACTACAAGAAAACTCTTTTATGACAACAACACTTTGTTGTCGCAAAAAAATTCTTTTGGCAATGACAATTTTATGATGTTATGAAAAGTTGTTACTAAAAATAATTAATTTATATGTGATAGTTTATTTGCAAAGATATTTATATGTTGCAATATAAAAAATGTTTTTGCAACGACTTTTTGTTGTTGCAAAATGTTGATTGAATTTATTGTGATAACTCTACTTGTTGCAATATTTAGATTATTTTAACGCAATGACATTTATATGTTTTGCGACGACATTTGTTATTGTAATATATGTGATGGTTTATTTGCAATGACATTTATATGTTGTAATATACAAAATATTTTTGCAATGAATTTTTTTTATTGCAAAATATTAATTGAATTTATTGCAACAACTATACTTATTGAAAATATTTAGATTATTTTAACACAATGATATTTATACATTTTGCAATGACATTTGTTGTTATAATATATGCGATGGTTTATTTACAATGACATTTATATGTTGCAATATACAAAATGTTTTTGCAATGACTTTTTTTTTGTGTTGCAAAATATTGATTGGATTTATTGCAATGACTATACTTGTTGCAAATATTTAGATTATTTTAACGCAATGCCATTTATATGTTTTGGAACATCATTTTTCATTGCAATATATGTGATAATTTATTTACAATGATATTTATTTGTTGCAATATACAAAACTTTTTCAAAATGACTTTTTTTTGTTGAAAAATATTGATTGAATTGATTGCAATGACTATACCTGTTTTAAATATTTATATTATTTTAACGCAACAACATGTTGTTGTAAAACAATTATCAACAATTTTATTACAACATCTATATTTTTTTGCCACTACCTTCTCTAAATCCTAAACTTACCTCCATTGTGTTAAACTCATCTAGTTATATCGATTGGATATGCTAATTTCTCTTAGCATCCATCACCCCAATCAACGCCCTAATTGCCAAGTAGAATTTCAGTAAATTTTTGTTCAATTTGATAATTTTTTTCTTTATATATATGTTAATAATTATTTTTATATGTTTTGGTTATATTGATTTAAGCGGGAAATATGTATATGGCATAGTTTATGGACATTGATTAAAGGTTTCACAAGTCATTCATTGTAACAGTGTTCAAACAAGTTATTGTGTTGTTGCAATTATATGGTTTTGCAACAACAAGACATTTATTGGAGTTTTAAGTTCAAATTTTGGCAAATGCTTTAGTGTTGCAATTATGTATTTTTTACAATGATAAAGTATAATACCCCCAAATTTAGTGAAATGTTATAAGAATTGATATAACTACTTATATCAACATATTATATAATTTTGTAGGTGATTCTATCCTAAGAATTCCACAGTTAGTCAATTTGTGGGGTTAGTCGATCACTCTAAAAGTACACCACAATAGCCCTTGCAATTTTTGTGGGCTTAGGTGGCTACCAAGTGGCCCCACATGGTTGTTTCGAGACAGGGTGTTAGAAATTTATGGGTCATAGGTACTATCAGGTGGCCCTTATCTGGTCATATTGACTCAGGGTATTTTATAATTTTTTGTTCCTAAAGTATATTCAATTTTTTGCAACAACATAAGCTATTGCAATTAATGTGTTTTTGTAACGACAAATATTGTTGTTGTAATATGATTTTTTTTTTGCAACAACTTTTGTTGCTGCAAGTAATAAGCTTTAGCAACGACATAATTTGTTGCCAAACTACAACGAATTTTTTTTCAACAACAAAATTCATTGCTAATTACAAGTTTTTGTAATGGCATAAAGTGTTACCGAAGTAGGATTAATATTTTATAACGGCAAAATTTGATGTAATATATAAACACATATAGTTAGGTAAAGTTATGTATTGCAATGATATTTATTTGGTAATGAAAATTTATATTGTATTTAATTAATTTTTTACAATGACCATTCTTGTTGCTTTATCTTTTTGCAACGTCATGACACACAATAACCTCGCAATAAAAAACATTGTTGTGATATATATTTTTTGCAACAACTTTCTATCTTTAGCATTTAAAAGCATCATTGCTAACACATGGATTTTTTTTTGTAGTGTTGTTGCCATGACTTTTGTTCATGTTGGAGAACTTGGTGTGGTTGAACGAACTATCTTACTAACTAAAACTTGTGCGGTCACTAAAGGAAGAAGTCTAATATTGTTAACATTTTTATGCATCACGTGTAGTAGTATGTTTCCATACTCCTATGATTTCCATGCAAGCATGCTATGTTGTATTCGAGTTGAATTGATATGATATCACCATGCTATTATATGACTTCAATGTGCTGCATGAGTCTTCTATGTTTTAAGTAGTATGTTTTATTAATACTTCACCATACTGATACTGAACTTGTGTTGTCATTGTGATGATCTTACTTCTAGTCTAGGGAGTAGAGAACAATTTACACGGTTACGACTCTTAGTTAGAGTATGCTGAGGGTGATGACATGGGCCATTAAAGTGACATTGCTTGGGGCTTGACATTTACGAATGTGTTTAGAGTTAGGCTAATCGGTTATTCTTATTTTGTTTATTTTTTGCTCAGAGTCCTATATTTGATTTTGTAAACTATCAAGTTCATTCTGTTTATGACCTGATTCTAGTCTTTTTTTCCTTGTATAATCACATTATTATTATGAACATGCATTCTTCATTCCTTGTTTTGTTTTTCCTTATATCATATAATGGTTAGGTGATGATCACACCTCTCTTATGGTTGATGTGATAGTAACATTCACTCAGTTTTGTTTTTCGATCGCTTCTGCATTGTCTTAAAAATAAAATTTTTTGGTTAAAAAATTGGAAGTGTTACAAAATACTTTTGCATTTAATAGATTATTTTAAAGTAGTTTTGGTGTAGGTGTTTGGGTCACTTCTACAGCTTTGGGGTTTAGTCAGAGAATAGGTCTTTTGATGCCTTTTTTTTTTCTCTTATTAAGATTAATAGTTTTAGTTCTTGTCAGTCCAATTTGACTTATATAATCTCAGTTTGAGATTTTATAATCTTTAAAGAGTTTGATTTTTATGTCCAGCTTTGCATGTGTCATAGGACAAGTGAACAAGTATAGCTCTTCTCATGATAGATGTGGTTGAAGCATCCATTGTTTATTATTTTTGTTTCCACATTGTTCATTATAAACAAAAATTTTAAGTTGAGAAAAACAAGGGTGTTATAGGGTCAATTCTAAATCTACTAAAAAAAATTTTAACTTGGAATGATGTAACAAAGAAAGTCAATGCAACATAAGAAATTTTGGAGAATCTTATCAAGGGAATTATAAGGGCATTAATTTTGCTAGATATATTAAGGGAGTTTCTTTAATTGTGACATTAATACCTTCTTCTTCTTTCTTTCTATAGTTGTAGTCAAGTGATAAGTATAGAAGCATTCATGCTAATAAAATAAAGAACTTGGAGCTTCTTAGTGAAATTGTAGAGAAAGATAGAGACGCTAGAAATATAGCCGAAAGGACATAGGAGAAGGTTTAAATGGGGGATAAATAGGCTATTGACATTGATGATGTTATTGATGCAAGAGCTCTTGGAATGCCAACTTAGAGTTTTGGATTCCGAGATCTAACACATACCACTACTCCATCAAACTCTTTTAAATGCAAAGGTAGAAAAGAGAAGTGCCAAGAACATAATGTTATTGCTACTGAGATTAAAGAAGCGAAGAAAGTAACAGAAAAGTATCCAATGCAATTACATCTTCAACTCGTCGTAAATTATTTAGTTAATGAGGCTTGAATTGCGTGGTCATGATTTAGTAGTTGCTATTGACAAATTTGGAAACGACTGAACTACTGCCGATACGCTTTGTGCACATGGGGAAAACTCTCGCTTGCATTGGGTAAACAAGATGTTTAGGCGACCATGTCGATGAAGTGCTTTGTAAAGTAGTTGTTTATGTGTATTTTCCTACTACTATTCGTCCAGGATTTGTAATGTCAAGTTGTCATGGGGTAGAACATTCTTCAAATTTTAGTCTGATGTAGGATTGTATAAGTTCTATTATGATACAATTGGATTCTTCTTTTATATATGATTTTTTATTTATCGATACAATTTGTTTGAAAATTGTACAAAAACTAATGTTTATCTTCCAATTTGACGAGGTCAGTATATCAATTTTTTTTTAATATGTTGGTGTAGAATTCTCAGAGATGTGACGAATCATCTGATAGACTTCTTGGGAGCCGGTGACTAGCTTTCGGTCATAAGATAAGTTTGAATGATGTATCTAACTTAGTTGATGAAATATAAAAAGTATTAATATAATATGTGAATAATAATATAATAGATTTCTATTTTTGTTTAGTCATTCCAAACATAGACAATATAATTCTGTTTCCTTTTTTTTAGTTCAATTTCGAACAAGGGAAATGGAAATAGAATTCCATTTTTATTATTTTTTTGGATTAGTAACGGAATTTCCTTCCCATTTCGGTGGAAGTTGATTCCAAACAAGCTATCAACTTGTGTTGTAGGTAGGCTACTCCGGCAATAAGGGTGTGATCCATAGTGATAGTCGTTGTTGGTATTGAGATAAACAAAAGACAAGGTTGTTCATCCTGCGCTATCATTAGAGTCATAACATAGGACCTAACAATGAATCATTTGGCAACATTAAGTAAAGATCCGATGCACATAAGCTTGTAACAGACTAGCTCCTTAAATTTGACGCTTGATTTACCTGATGAGAAGGTAGACTGGTGCATTTTAGCGTAGGGTGTTAACCCTTTTATCTTTCTCATTTTTCATATTAAAGAAGATCTGACAACAAATGCTTATGTTACACAAGAATACTATGGACCCAACATTTTTTCATCTAAAAAATGTGTCATCATTTTCACTTTAATGTCTCCAATTTTTTCAAGCCACATATAAATGTACATCATACTTTTAGAAATTCTCAATTTTTTTTTTTTTATATATTCCCCTTTACCCGTGCTCCCGTGCTACCTTGGAAAACCATACCCTTGCTCTCACACCCTTCCAAAAAATAAGGATACATGCTTCGATTATTTGATCAGTAGAAGCGACGGTTGAAACGTAGCAATAATTTGAGGATATATAATAAGGACAGGAAAGTTACTCATGATGTGTCATCAATTCATCCAGAAGAAGTGGTCCGTCCTATCACCGAACTTCCATCATCCTACGATGGATTCATGCACTAACTGTATTGTGGGTGAGAGGATCGACGAACGATGATAGAGGGAGATACTTTAATTGTTCGTTCTCTCTTCCCACAAAGATTGAAATGAACAGAAAACAAAAAAGAGCTAGGGGAAACAACCGCAAACTGTGATATATAACCAAGACGAAGATCAACCCAGAAGAAAACAAAATTAATCAGAGGCTATATACATGTATCCACATGACCTGAGTTTTCATATATATTTTGCATACAGTGAAGGATAGTGTTTTCTTCCTTTCTTTCCTGTTTTCCGGTTCTGTTGAATCTAATGACCCTAGCGAGTCATTATCTCATCGCCATAACAGCAAGCACCATGGGCCATTGGCATCTTCTTCTGACTGATTCAGTTACAATAACTCCAAAACCAATCAATATCTTGAGGTCCGCCAGAAATAGAACAGCCCTGGTGACCCTGATGATCATCAAATGCATCTCTAGTACCCCTCGTCTTATATTTATCGACCACAGATGATATTTCAGCATACATATCACTAGACAAAGCAGTATCCCGAGATTCAATAGCAGTAACCATATTACAATGATTACTCTCTGTTTTCATTGCTCCCTCTGTTCCATTGTTCTTAAGGATAGACCTCAAGATTGACTGATCCGACATGTATTCTCCACCTGGATACGGCAAAGTGCCATGGGCGAAGCTTGAACTAATTTGAGATCCACAGTATGAGTCCTCCGTCGATGATTGTAATTCAGCATAGTAGCCGGGCATGAAAGGGCTGTGGATGTTATGCTTACGGTAAGAATCAAAGGAATTGTCATTGATGATGGTTTGTTGAGGGGTTTTGATCATGGGATTGGAGAAGCAGGACACGTGAGATGATTCTGTTATACTTGTTGGTTTGAGATGGTCAGTGATGCGTGACGAGGATTCTATCAAGGGAGGTAAGCTTGCAAATGGATTTTGAAAATGGATAGAATTGGATGGAATCGGTCCTGGGTAAGGTATCTTCTTCTCTCCTGCACTCTTCTCGAAGGCCCGGCATAAGACCCACTCATCCTTCTGCTCTTTTTATACCCACAGAGTAAGGGGGGGGGGGGAGATCGAAATTCAGGATCAGATCAATCGGATGAACAGCAAGGCAATACAAGTTAAAATAAAACACGGGGGACAATTACTCATACATACATACCTTAGATGAATCAGAGAGGATTTGGAAGGAGAATTTTTCCTCCAATCTATATTCATGTATGACCCAATTAGATTTATGGCCTTTTGGAGCCCGCCCCTTGTAGAAAACCAAAGTTTTCTTCATACCAGCCAGCTGTTTTCCTCTGTAAATTTCCTTGTCCATACCGGTTGCCTTCCAATAACCAGCATCAGTAGCTCTATTTATCCTTGAACCAGTTGGGTATTTCCTGCCTCTAACACAGAAGAAATACCACTGCTTTTCTCCCATCTTTGAATGCTCTGTAAATTCAGATCATGGACTCTTGTTATTATTAGCTGCGTATTCAGTTCGTCCGAAAAGAAAAACATCCAATCTAGAGAAGAAAACAAATGATGATTCAATTAAACTCAAACCTAACAAGACTTACTAGGCAAGTCCCAGGGTTCACAGTTGTTCAAATCAACTTCACCAACAGCTATAGCAGAGAAGCTGTTATCAGCTACTTTTGGTGAAAGATAGTGAGTGATCAGCTCTTCGTCCGTCGGATGGAATCGGAATCCAGGAGGTAACTCTATTGGTTCTTCATCACCTCCAACAACGGATCCAGGATTAATGTTTACCATTTCTTCTTTCCTTCTAATAATAAGAATACTAATCCTTCTTCTTCTTCTTCTTCTTTTGTCAGAGAAAAAAAAAAGAGAGTGCTACGGACAAGATTTTTAATGAGTAAAATGCAGAACAAGAGACTAAACCCCCTTAAATACTGGTTTTAGAGAGAGAATAAAGAGAGTGTCGTCCAAATATGAAGAGGTATGGAAAAGATACGTACTACAGCAAAATATCCAACTCCTGATGAATCAAAAATAAAATAATCATTATTCAAATACCGTATAAATCTTTCAATAGAAAATGGAATAAAAAGCAAAAAATAATTTATGAACTTTATTTTACTTGATTAAAATTGCCACAATAAAATGTAAACGAAGCCAACTCATCAAAGAGGATTTCCCCTGTGACATGCGCTCTTGAATACCCCACAATTTTGACTTTCGATGCACATAGAATTTTATTAGAATCAATAGAAAAATGGAGCTGGAATATTTTAATTAATCAAATAAAGAAAATGACAATAAAAGTTAATTATTTCAAATCTAAAGAGGAGTGGACTAACGACAAAGGACGTAAAGGACTTCTTCAGGGAGAGGACTCTTTCAACCACCGGTCCCCAGCAAGGTGTCTCGTGAAGATCCAACCGGTTCACTCAGTTCGGCTACGGTTTAATTGGATCTTTTGTATTATGGTAGAAAATAATATGCTTATATAAAAAAATAGCAAAATATTAATGTTTAGAGAATAAGAAATTAGTAAAATGTTATTTATTTTAAATATAAAATAATTTATATATTAATTATAAAGTGTTATCAATATAAAATTAGATATAAAGTATTTTCATTAACTTTATTTAATATGATTTCAAATTAGTAATTTAGCTTGATTAACTTTTATATTATTTTTTTATAGTAGAAATAGTCATAGGATATATACGGACACTTACACACAAGTACACACAAACATACACGACAATAAAGAAACATATGCATAACATATGTATGAACAAAAAAAGAGAGAATAATTGAGTCTCTAATTTGTAATGTGATTTGTAGTGTTTGATGATTAAAACCTGTAATGAGTTTTAAAAACCTCTCATCAATTCAAAATCATAATAATTAAGAGCATTAGCACTTTCGGTCAAATTTTGCAATAATTATTTCTTCTCCTCTATATATATGTTAAGATATACAAAAAAAAATCATGCTTAGAACCTCCATTTGCATTCTAGTAATTTAAGAAGGAGATCGATCAAGAATTTCCTATTCCCATTTATCCTCAAGAAGCATGCACCAGCAAGTTAAAAGAAAAAGGGAGCAAAACTAAAACATTCGAGTTACAATCGTTGTTTTTCTACCTTCAGGTGTGGTTAATCTAATCAATGGTTTGAGATATCCAAATTACAATTTATAGAATGTATTTTTAAAACTTTTAATTCTTCATTTGGTGTTGATTTCATGTTTTTAGGGTTTTGCATGAAATATAATGAATCTGTGCATGAATTCATGTTATAACTATGTTGTTTACATAATTTATGCCTTAAACAGTAATACCCCCACTTTTATGGTCTTTAATGGGTGCTAATCTAGGTGCTTGATGATTCTAAGTGTGTTTGAACTTGTTTTAGAAGTGTGTTTATGATTGGTATGGTTCTTGGATGAGCTTGGTTTGGATTAGGAAAAATACTTGGTTTTATCGGGAAACTTGTTAACTGGTTGGAGGTACCAATCAATTGGTTTATCCAATAAATTTGATTTTTGAAACCCGATGAACCAATCAATTGGTTTGGGATACCAATTGACTGGTTTGACTAAACTAACTATTCTTCGAACTCGATTTTTCCTATGAATCTTTCTCCAAAACTTTTCCAATGTCATAATTATGCTTTGAGTGGTATGTTTTCAATTTATATGGGACTTCTGATCTTGACTAACCTATTTTATTTATTTTCAATGGATTCACGAGGAAATAACTTATGAGAAGTCACTTTCATGTTCTCAACTCATTTGTCTTCTTCTTCCCTATTTTCTCTCTTTTCTACAATATTCTTGAACATATTATTTGCTTCTACAACCACTATAGGTTTGCTAAAATTTGATTCTCGCCCATTATCGTCATCATTCTTTTCTAGTCTTTGAAATTTTTGAGGCACATTACCTAGAACATTGTAGTTTCACCAACTTGCACTCCCTTACCCTTATCCTTTTTATAGAAACCCTTAGTAATTCAAACTCAAAGTCTTTGTTTTCCTTCACACTTGCTTTTCCATTGTCCTTCTCTGTGCTTGTGTTCTAATATTCCTTTCCTCTTCTAATCCTTTCCCTAGATCCTTCTTGTTTTGATTTTAATTAAGACAAGGTTAGATTAGGGGAAAGAGTGAAGTTTAGCTTTCATCTTTGGTATTTTGTATTTTCTCATTTGGAATGTGGGTTTTTTTTGATTTCCACTCCTAAGTCTTCAATTTTATTAAATCTTCTTTGTAAAATTTCAAAAGGGTTTTAATGAATTTTAATTAAACTCTTCTTGAAAGGTGTTTCAATTTAGGAAAGGGGTTTACATTTTCAAAGACTTGTACTCTTTTGGCTTGTTGATTGGCTCTTTTAAGGTAATCATTATCTTCCCCTATTGTTGTAGAAAATGGTATGGGTAAGTATGGTATATGTTCTATAAGTCTATAATATCCTGACTAGTAGTGATGACATTGTTCCTGCACTAGTTAGTATAGAATGAATGAATGGATTGGTAGGAAGCTTATTTAAAGGCTCATATGCTTTAACCGCATACCTATGATTCTAGATTCAAAATTTTCTTAACTTTCTTGGTGTCTTAAGGGATAATAATATATGTGACATGTGGAATAGATTGTTGCATGATAGACTAGCAAGAAGATAATGTGTTGCATGATTTCCAAATTAAAGTTCATAAAATGTAAGCATAATTTACTAAGATTCTCAACATAATTTTGGTACTTTGCATGTCGATTCATGAATACTTTTTGTTGAGAACCTTGATTAACCTAAGATTAATGTTCGGAGTTTATTGGATAAAATTTTGGAATTTAATCGTGTGTAATTGCATTTTGTGGGGCTGCTTTTTCCCTAAACCGATCAACTGGTCTCCAAGACCGATTGACTGGTATGGTAAAGCTATCAACTTCTTGGTATGTGACTTTGGTGGTTTTGGGATCGGGTTAAACCCATCAACTAGTTTGACCAAACCGATCAAGTGGTTGGTCTATGACCCTAGTAGTCTTAGCCTCGGGTTAGACCCATCAACCGGTATAACCAAATTGATCGCCTAGTTCCCATAACGGTCGACAGATGAGGTTAACTAACCAACGAGTTCACCACCACTGGGAAGGTTAATAGTGCCCTAACCAATAAGCTAGTCAACTACATCCATTGACTAGCATTGAAACCCATCGACTGGTTTTGAAACCTATTAACTGGTCTCAGATAGTTTTTCTTTTCTTTCTTATTTCTTACCGAATGTGATGTTTGAGTTTTCTCATGCTTGGATAATGACCTAAGATGCTGGTAGCTATAAATTTATCTAGATAAATGAAGTTAAATAATTGATTAAAGGCAGTAAGTAGAAATTTATCTTAGCTGACCAATGTTTGACCTTAGTTTAGCATTTGGCCCTTTTCTTGAGTGTAAAATGAATAGATGATTAAATAACTAAAAATGGATTCTTCCTATGGTTAGTATTGAAGTAATGGATCAAAATGATGGATAATAGGCCTCTAATGACTTATATCATGGTCTTACAATGATAAACCCGTAATTGAAAGGGACTTAGCAAAGATAGAAGAAGATAACATGAACATGAAGGGTGGCCTTGATTTGACCTTATCTATGATAAGTGATTTTCACTTAGATGTCGAAATAAATGGATAAATAGTTGTGATTTAGGGCTAGACTCTATTTTGCCTCTAATTGGATCTTTTGCTTTGACCTTATGAATTTCATTGGAACATTCTTTAATGAATAGGTATGACTATGATTAAGTAATGAACTATGACGTTGACCTTCGCATAATCTAGAGTTGAATTATGAACAAGGGAATAAATGGAACTCAATTGTTGGCTTACACTATTATGGTTGATATTAACATTAAATAATTCCACCATTTGGCATAATTGATCATATATTGGGATAAACACTTGAAGATACCCTAATAGGAACACTGGATGATGTGAGAACCCTACATGGGTGCATTAAATTGAAAGGCTTGTTACTTGGTGTGATATTGTTTTCAGCCTTTATTTGAAATGACATCCCAATCTAATAAGACACTAATCACTTAAAGTGGACCTTGCATCAAAAAAGGTATGGATTATTCATTACTTGATTAGCTACCAAGGGTTAGTCTACCTTTGGGTGTTTTTATCTTCTGGTACCTTTGGGAGGGATCCTATTTAATCTTAGTATCCTCATAGATCTCGATGCCTTTTCTACTCTACACACTAATGATGTACTAGGAGGTATCGATACTAAAGGGTCTGGTCACCATAAGATGGTTATTGAGCATGAGTTAAGACATATGTCCGCCATATTACTTCAGCATAAGTTGAGACTTTATGTCCACTTATTTGGATGGCTTCTATAATATTGAGAGACCATAGGGAATAATCCTACCTATTTCTCAATAACTTGGGGTAAAAGAATTATATACTTACTTACTGCTTAAGGATTTTGTAAAGGAATTATATTTTTACCTAATGCAAAATAATGGCATGAATGAGATCTAAGGAGAGAGTAATCGACCAACTCTTGTTATATGATTATGGTTATATTACTAACATGATACTCGTTTTGTGTAACACCCCAAAATCATCATAGAAAAAATTAGTTTTAAATGTAAAAAATATACACAATAGAAGGAGGTGTTACCAACGTAATTGGTATAAGTCTGGCCTCAGGCTATCCTCGTACCAACTACAAGGCTAGTAGAAACAGATGCAACCATGATAAACACAGCAAGAAAAGGTTTTCATGACATAATAATGGTTAGATGTTTCTATCAAGAAAATACCGAAACATAGAACATTGTTTGACTAGAATAAACATTAAAATAGAAAAAACTAAAAAGGTAAATATTCGGATGACACTCTCTTTTGGCTCCCACCCTTGGTTACTAGAATATCACTCTGCCTTGATCATGTCATTATAAGTAGCAAAGTCATCTAGGGAATCTTCGGTCACCTACATAGGCTCAGGAAGGGATATAGGTACATTGGGTGCCCCTTCGGAATCAATTAGTGTAGTGTAACAAGGGACACCACCTTTGTAGTGGGCTTAGGCTTAGATTTTCCGTACAAAACCATAGTAACCTTCAGGCCTCACAATACTAGCTATTCTTGTGTGTAGTTTATCACTGTATGATATCTCCTGAGAATGTCAATCCCTAGTGTGATATCAAAGTCCCGTAGATCCATTTAAACCAATTTCAATAGGAATTCTACCTTTCCTATCACTAAGGCTACCTCTAAGTAAAGCCTAGTGCAATCCATTCTATCTCCTGAGGGTAACATCACATATATAGATACTCTAGCAAATGGTGATAGGTCAACCCTAGAAAAAAATGAAGTAGACACAAATGATAAAGAGGTGCCCGATTTGAACACTATATGCACTGGTAAAGAAAGGACGGTAAGCATACCTGTAAGCACATTCAGTTGTATATCAGCCTTTTCTTGGCTAATGACGTTCAAGCATATACCTGACTAACCTCCCTAATAACTCCTTTTGTATCCTTAAGTACTCTAGGCCTAACCATCTTTGTAAGGAAATGGATGGGATCCCTATCGTCTTCCCTTAATCTCTCGACTCTGCGCACCAGCTGCAGCATGTGCCCTCTACCAGAACTACTAAGGTGGGGACTGGTAGGTATATTGTTGGTAGGCTTACTATTATGGCATCTAGGTTCCCCTCTACTAGAACTGATACCCTTATGGTTGGTGAAAGTTCCTCTGATCCTGGCACTCAAAGGGCTAGTGTCTTGTCTTACCACAAATTCTGTAGAACAAGGGTCTACCTTCATAATCTCAACTCAAATTGCTTCTACCATAGTGCATGCAGGAAAAACCCCTCAGTTGTCCCCGATTATTGATTGGACCCCTTTGTTGATATCCTAAGGGTTTTCCTCCTCAAGGTCAGGTCCTACTTCTGGAACCCTAGATCTTTGACCTTTTCTTCCTCAAGATTAATGCTAGCTCTTGAACCATGGTGGTTGTGATGCATACATGCTCATATAGAGTGGCCAAGTCATGGAAAGATACTAGCTCATCATCTAGAAGATGCAGAAATGGAGCCCCTGCTATAACTACTAGATCACGGTCGGCTTGCTAGCTGCTATACCTAGAGAGAACCTCAAAAGCTCAATGAATCGGGTATAGTATTGCCTTAGCATCATGCTTTCTTAGGTAAGCGGCATAAATTCCTTAATCTTATCCCTTTTGAGGCTTTCTAGATAGAACTAGTCATATATGACTATCTTAAAATCCTCTTAGGACATCTTTGGGTCATCCCAGGTATGACACCCAACTAACAAAGCATTTGCAACACCTCTAAGGAAGAATGTCGTGGTGCTAGATCAATGAGTTGGGGGTAGTTGACTACTTCAAAGGTGTGGTCCATGTGTTGGATCCAACCCTCCAAAATCACTAGGTCCTCCTCACTACCATATAGTGGAGGGTGGTTACTAGTGACCCTTTGGTGCTAGTCCTCCCTAGCAATCTCTTGGTGATGAAGTGGGGTGGGGTGGCGGCTGAAGCTAGAACTAGTCTTGTACGAACTCCATAAAGGTTTCAACAACCTCATCAAGGTGCCCAACCCATCTGTTCATCTTGAATCAGCTAGCTGCAAAATAAGAGATGATCTGGGTCTGAACCTTCTTGTTCACTAAATAATATTCACACATTCCCCCCTTTGGGGGTCTCTTAGGCTACCCATTACGTTTCCTCACCAAGGAATACGGGTCTATTAGCAAAATTAAACATTCCAAGGTATAAAATCATTTTAAAATTGTGAAAAATATTATTATAACTAATTGTCCTATAAACAAAGAGAGGTTATCGGAACCATTGCTTAGATACCAACTGGTAACTCCCCCAAAAATCATCATTGAAAAACTTCTTTTTAAACATAAAAACATACACCATAAAGGGGTTATTACTACTATAATTGGTATAAGTCTTTCCTTAGACCATCCTAGTACCAACTATATGGCTAGTAGAAACATGTGCAACCACAATAAACACAGCAAGGGAAGCAATTCATGACATAATAAGGGTTATATGCTACTACTAAGAAAATACTAGAATATAGAACATTGTTCGACTAAATAGCTATTAAAACAGAGAAAATTAAAAAGGTAAATATCTAAATGAAATTTTCTATGTACCCCAACCCTAGGTTATTATAGCATCACTCTGTGCCGATCATGTTATCATAAGAAACGAAGTAATCTAGGGCATTCTTAGTTACCTAGACAGTCTCAAACGGGGACACTGCTTGTGGGAATAAGTAACACCCATGAAAGGAATGATTAGTATGCTATATGCTGAGCAAGGTAACCATACAATCAAGTAGGGTTAAAGTAGTAAATGATGTCATAGCAATAAATAAAATATGCAGATGTGGGTTATCTTCTATTTGTTCATTATTATATAGACTTAAGATAGAGTGCAATAACTAGTCAACTCATGAGTTATGTCCATGTGGGTTCAGGGACCCCGCTATTCTCACCGGTAGACCACCCAACAAGGTACAACACTAGGGTAGAATGCTCCTAGCCACTATTCTCTTCGGTGGACAGTTAACAAGGTACAACCCCATGGTAGAATGCTCCTGACCATTATTCTCACTAATGGACTGGTAACAAGGTACAATTAGTCTCGACCCACATAGTGTTCCACTGTAAGAAATTAGTGTCTTTCATAAGGTATTATTATCCAAGGGTTTTATAACTTGAATTCGGAACCACACTATTATCATTTGTGGATTGGTAAATGCAATACCACCCCGGGTAGAATGCTCTTGGCCATTATTTATCACTGGTGGACTGATAATAAGGTACTACTTGTCCCGACTCAAGTAATCTTTTACTTTAAATGATTAGTGTCTTTCCAGAGTTATTATCAATCAATAGTTTTAATTACTTGTGTTTGGGACCACACTATTCTCATCGGTGGATTGGTAAATATAATACAACCCCATGGCAAAATACTCTTAGCCACTATTCTAACTGGTTGATTGTTAACAGGGTACAAATAGCTCTAACTCAAGGGATCTTCCACTTTAAATGATTAGTGCCATATACATACCTGGTTTTTTCATATATGACACATAACCATGCACAACCCATGTATGACTGCTACCTTACTACCACCCCAGGCTAACCCTTGCCCCTTGGAAACTTTAGTTTCCTAAGCCCTATATATCCTCACCCCAAATGATCCTTTGAGTCCTCAAGGTATCCAATAACCCAAAACTTACCATTAGATACCCCTTTTATTTATGAAACATAACCCATTTTCCCTCGTTCCTCACAAATAATAACCCTAGCCCCTAGGGTTCCTCCTTAAACCCTAGTTTTGCCCAAATTAGCCTAGCCCCTTCTCCACTACTTATTTAACCCTAAAATTCCATAACTAATCATATATTACTATGATTATCTATCCCCTAAAGCTTTGTATTCTAACTTCTTCATTTTACGCATATGATAACAACCTTCTAAAGGACTCTTCTCAAAACCCTAATTTCCCTTTATTATTTCTATCCACTCATGTTTTTTGCAACTAACCATCAGACTTAACACACAACCTCCATAAATAATATTCAACATCATATATAGTTCAAAGGAATAACCCAACTCCCCCATTTCCTACATGTGATAATGACCTACCCTTAGGGTTTTGTACTTATAAAACCCTATTTTCACCCACCTTGTACTCTTCTATCTCCTAGAATCTAAGGGCTCCCCCATTTTTTACCAAACTACCCAACAATACCATCATCCCCCCTATAACTATCCTTAACAAACATCCCTAACTTAGTGACCTCTAAACATAAACCATATTAAGTTTGACTAACCCATGCATGGTCAATCCTCTCCATGTAATACCTGCCCTAATCCTCTTTTATAATCATCATACTTATTATTCAAAATATCCTAAAGAATATTTGACTAAAATTTTCCCTAAGGTTTTCACATATTCCACTTTCCACAATACTGACCAATATTCCCCTAGGTCTTTGAAACCCTACCTAAGCCTCATAGCTTAAAATACAAGAATTTCTCAACAATCCTCAAAATATGTAGTACCATATAATATAATTACACATGAACATATGAACAAAATAGTCATATCCTCACATACTCTTATCTTAGGTCCTTATAAGGCAAGCTGAACAAGAAACCCTAAAACATGTAAAACTTCATAGAGACATTCACTTAACATATAACTGAATCAATAAGAACAAATTCCTAGCTATAACTATATCCTCACCAAAACATCTCCAGTTTTGAAGCAAGGAAACTCTAAGTCTACTCTCCTTCAGACACCATAATAGTATCTAAAAATGGGAATACCCAGACTTAGGATATCTTATCCTTTTTCTTCCCTTTCCCTTTTTTTATTATACAAATAATAATGATAATAATATTAATAATAATAATGATAATAACTAATTGAATGGTATGTGACTAGAATAGGCAATAGGACTAGAGGGTGGTAGTCATTGTGGCGACAGTGATGACACAAGTTATAAGGTAGTTTTAGGTTGGGAAAAGAGTTAGCACTAGGTAAGCTAGTGGGAGGAGAGGTAGATCATGGCGGATGTTGGTGGTGTAATCAAGAGGTGGGGAGGATAGAAGGGGAGAAATAGAGGGAAAAGGTGGTGGAAAGGGTTGGCTGCATAAGTTGGTCACCTAGGTATAAGGTGGAGATGTGGCGACGGTGTAGAGAAAGGGGAATAGGATGTGGTGTTGGCAGTGCAAGGTAGCGTGACCTACCCACTTTGCACTCTTGCGATGTGGAAAGGAAGGGAGAAAGTGGAAGGAAAGGGGCTTAGTAGGTTTAGAGAGATGTAGGGAAGGGAAAGAGGAGGAGCTTGGGTGGCAGTGTAGCCTAGCTGTAGTAATGGAAATTGTTGAAGGTAAGAGCAGGGGAAGGGTGCAATGCAAGGTTGACAAGGGAGAAAGTGAGGAGAGGCAGTGGTGGGTGTATTTATAGGCTATGGGGGAGTATAAATACAAAAGAGGAAGGGGATAAAGGTGTAACACCCCAAAATCACGAATTAAAAATTTCGTTTAAATTTTGCTTTGCGAAAGTGATAATTATAAAAACAGTGGGTGTTACTGTCACACTTAAGTCCGGTCTCCTCACCATCCTTACGTCAAGTGCTAAGGCTTAAAACAAGTCAAACCAAAAAAATGCGAGAGAAGTAAAATACAAAATCAAGGGTTTTACAAATAAAGATTATCCATACAAAAGGACCATTTAGATAATTAAGTAACTAATAGTTTTCAGAAAAAAAAAAAGAGCACACGAAGGTGCAACCATGGTTTACCTTACACTCATCTGGTCCATCAAATATTACAAGGAAAGGGAAACAGGGATAGGGTCCACTCACTCCCTTAGCCTAACTAGTCATCTGGGTGATGCTCTTCAAAATTCTTCAACCATTGCATGCCACTGACGAACTCCTCTGAAAAGTGATAGCATTAATACGACTTCCTTGTACTGAGTAAATCACAATGCCTATGGAGAGGTAGCATACCCATATAGCAATCATCATAAAAGTAAAGCATTCAAATAAAACATACGATCACATGTAAAGCCATAATTTTATGACACAATTCCACATCACAAATAATGATACTAGTTAGATCAAATCCCTAGCATAGGCATTGAAGACATGCCTATAAATCTCACAACCATTTTAACTTACCAACGACCATACTTTATAGCATAATAGGGAAAATTAGTGACATTTCAAAAAATCTAACCAAGGTCGAGTCATGCTTAATCCAATTATTACAGAAGTATTATGGTGGGTGTCTAATCCAGTTATATCATTTATATAACAATTTTCAAGTGGAACACAATCCCATATCCATGACAATGATCATCAAGGAGGTGGTACCAAAATAATTCACTCAATTCCAGGGAAAATATCGCCAAGGAAGCCACATGACATATCAATCATACATACAAAACCTCAGAACTCAAGTCCTTAAGTACGCGTACTCCCTATAGGGTGTATGGAATACCTATAGAGCAGAAGTGAGCCCCTTGACTCGAAGACCCAAACTATGCACTCAGCAGCCAAGTCTGAGGCAAGATTCCTTTCCAAACTCAAGTCTTCCTCTTTAAGTGATTAATGTCCTATGAAATTTCAAGTTATTAATTTGAGAACAACAAGGTTCACATTATTACAACTTAGCCATAAATCAATCAACCAAGGGACTGCGAGGGTCACAACAATCAACCATCAAATGTCAAATCCAAAAGACCATAAGGGTAACAACAATTCCAAGTCAACACGATCTAGGGTAGGCATCATACCATAGCCTGAATAATTATCCGATTTAGTTACTCAATCCATTTGTCCAATTATTTCCAAAATTATTCGGAGGCCAACACTTAAGTCGACTAGCCCAATTATTCACTTTGAAACACATTTTCACCTTAATGACCAAAATACCCTTTGATCTATAACTACCACATTTTCCTTTAATTTATTACTAAGTTTATCCCCATAGGATATTTGTCATGAGAAAGCTAACATAAAATAGCTAATGATACTTTAATATATAATAATTTATTCGGTTAAAAAAAATACTATATTACCCCTAAGCATTCACCACACATGGTACATGTATACACTCCTAGCATGCATTTCAAGTATCTCATAAAATTCATGCAATTTCCATAAATAACTTTCAAATACGGACTATGTTATATAGAATTTATATTTTTACCCTTAGAACATGCAACACATAATAATCACCATTTAAACACATTTATACTCTGAGTTAACATGCTATACGTCCAAAATTATCCAATTTATCCCAGGGACATATTTAATCCATTTATGGGTATTACCATGAAACATTGAAAATTTTCGGTTGGACTCTAACCCTAAACATGCACATTTCTTTTTAGCATAAATCTATATATGTTGTCATAAGCATAAACTCTTCAATTTTTAGAATACTACTTAGGCATACAAATATCAGCATGGTAACATATATTACTACCCTAAACATGCACCTTTTTTTTAGCATAAATCCATATATATTGTCATAAGCATACACTCTTCAATTTTTAGAATACTACCTAGGCATATAAATATTTGCATGGTAACATATATTAATTTATACAGCATAATCTTCACATAGAAATGAACTACAACATGCTTCCATTTCCCACAAAATACAATTCATTTGATATACTCATCTTAGCATGATTTTTATCCTAGAAAACTAACCTATCATTTTCCCATAAAAGTCTACCATCTACGGATTAGTTAGATTTTCCTTTAAGCTAAGAAAAAAAGAATACCACGAAGAACTTCTTCCAAGAATACCTTAAGCGGGGTTGAGATTACCTAAAAATAAATAACGCCATCCAAAACTATGCATGCATTAGTATCTATGCTAAATAAATTAATAAAATAACAACCTATGCGAACTAATACCCGAAATACGATTAGGGAATTAACAAGGAGGCCGGTGCATGGAATTTCTACATACCATGCACACCGGAAGATAGAATAGTTACATTGGAATTAGTTGCTGCTTGGAGAGGCAAAACACAAGGGAAGAGGGTGCTTAGCAAGGCTGTAAGTTGGGTGATTTTTGGGCAGGAGTTCGGTGGTGAAAGGGAGAAGTTTGGGGGCTACAAACAAGAGTATCAAATGTTGGAAGGAAGGGGGAGAAGGAGAGGATTTGTAGGGAGAAAAATAGAGGACCAAAAGGGAGAGGGAAGGAGGGACTTTGCTGCAGGTCGGGGCTTAAGAAGGGAAGGGAAAAACAAGGTAAAAATGGGGCTGGTGCAAGAGTTGGTTAGGAAGGATGCTGCAGGTTGATTTATGGGAGAAGGGTGTTGAAAGCTTAAGAGAAGGGAAAGAGGCAGGTTGGTTGCGTGAAGAAGGAAGGAAATGGATGGATAGATGGCTAGAAAAGTTGAGTAGGTGTGTAGGTTGAGACGAGGAGAGGATGATGGCTTCTATTTGGTGGGAGGGCTAGGTTATGTTGGGTTCTTTGGATGCATGTAGCTGGGTGGCGTGAGGGAGGTTGGCTAGGCTGGTTTGCTATGATTTTGTAGGGCTGGAATGGCGTAAGGGAGGAGAAAAGTAGGGAGGGTGATGGGGTGCTGCTAGGGGAAGAGGAAAGGCTGCAAAGTTAGTGGATAAGATAGGTAGGAGTGTAGGGTATGAAAAAAAGGTGTTCAAGCATGGGAGAAAGGTGGCAGCTAGTTGCATGGGAGAGGGGAGTGCTAGACAGGTTGGGGGATTAGGCTGCAATTAGAGTGGGAAAAATGATGGGGATTGGTTAGAATTTAGTTAGCCAAAATACCCCAAAGTATTAGGCTTTTAAGAGTATGGATACTAAGGAAAAATCGTACCTATTCAAGGTTTTATTTTCATCATTATTCTCACTATTATTATCATGATAAATATTATCATTATTAGTGTTATCACTACCACTCCTTATTATCATAATTATTTCTAACATTATTATTCTTACAATTATTGTTATCGGTATTATTTTTAAGAGCGTTACTTATCATAAGGCTATTGATATTACCATCGTTTCAATTTTGATTACTATCTACTCTCTTCTTATTAACGTTATAATTACCATCATCAACTTTTATCTTCCCCTACTCATATATACACTAATCTGAGTTATTATCATAATTTAATAACTATAAACTTACTCGTAATGATGAGTCGTTCATTCTAAAAAGAATTCGATGATTTTATTACACCTGCTAATCAAATTTCAAGTCTTGTATATTTAAATTAAGGATTTATTAAAACGAGGTACTACAATTTCACAGTCGAAATTTTTTGTTTGTATAGAAAACCATACACTAAAATAGAGGGTACTACCACCATGATTAGTATAAGACTAACCCCCATCTAATCTCATACCAATCACAAGGCTAGAAAAACTTAAAAGATGTGAGTTCAAGTAGAAGATAAAACTATAATGTTTCTAATATTTCATAAATAAATCAGAGGGAGTAATGTTAGAGTTAATACAGAGATAGAAAATGATCACATTAATAAGGCCCCTATGGGGTGAAATAAAAAGATAAATATAACGGTGAGAAAAAAATAAAGTGATTCCTAACAACACTCCCTTAGACCCTAGAACAAGTCCAACATGCCACCATTCATTTCTTCCCAACACATCAAAGGTGTTAAAATCTTCACATGCAATATCTCCTACCTGCACAAACTCAGGAGGGGTCACTACTCATGGGAATGAGTATCACCCATAAAATGGGTGATTAGTACACCACGGATTGATCAAGGTAACCATGCAGGGAAGACCATACAACATAAATGGTAGATAATACATGTAATGAATCAATCTAGTTAATCGTAATCATTAGATCTCAGGCCATTATTTCCATTTTCTCACAAATCTCAATTTAGATCCATGAGAGTACAGGAACCCTGCTATTATAGATGATGGATCAGAAACATCCAAGGTAGAACACTCTTGGCCACTATTTTTTGCCAATGGATCGGTTTCCAAGGCAAAGTGCTCCTAGCCACTATTATGCAGGTGGATCCGTCTTGCCCTGACTCTAATGCTATTCAACTATAAGTAATTAGTATTTTTCCCATGGATTATTATCATTTAAGATTTGGATTATTAATCTTGGGATCCCCCATGATTATAGTCGGTGGATCAGAAACACCCAGGGCAGCACACACATGGCCATTATTATTCATCGGTGGAACAGTCTCCTGCGCACCGTACACCTGGCAACTATTATTGTTGGTGGATCGGTTTGGGCCGAGCTTAATAATCTTTCACTTTAAATAGTTACTGTCTTATTTAATAAGTACTTTCTTACTAGACATACATGCCCCACTAGACTTCCCATTCTCACCCCTTTCACCCCTACTCTCTTGGAAAGCCCTATCGTATATCTTAAGACTTCTACGCATCTTAAGACTCCCTAACTTCTTCCCCACATTTCTCTTACTCACCATGAAAAACCCAAACTACTATGTATGTGGGTCAAGGACCACTTTCTTGTGTCTCCTCTTTAACTCACCATTGCCTCTAGGGTTTCCCTTAGAAACGCTAATCAGGCCTTTCTAGCCTAACCTCTCCTTATCACACATAACCCATGCCCCCTTTGCTATCCAACACTTTCACACCACTCAATCCACACCCACATCACAACCTTACTTCCCAACCTTTACAAGTGATCATGAAAACCCTAATTGGCCTCCCAAACCCTACTACTTCTCCTTTCTTTTATGCTATCCCCTCATCACACACACACCACCCCCCTTTCCACTCGACTCATTTCCCTCCTTCATATAAGACCCTTCCAATCTCAACCCACACTCCAACCACTTACCATCAAATCTCCCTTCCACACACTTCCATTACTTAGGATTTTACCCACAAACCCTAGTTAAGTCACCCATGCATACTTCTACGAACTCACGTACTATTTTTTACTCATGGACTCCAATCACCAAAAATACTCTTCCCTCACCTTTCTTAACCCTTAAATCACTTTTCCCACGTAAATGTTATCCCCATATAAAGACTAACCACCCCCTTTAAGCCTTACACTTTCCACACAAGATTTACTCTAACCATTCATTTTATGTATATTATCATTTTATTTGTCCACCCATAAGCCGTAAGGTACTTAGGCCTTTCTCAGTTCTCTCTAATCACTCCACTTTCTTTGATTCTTTTAGCTCCCCACAACCTCATTATACTACCTAAGGACTACTAGCATGCATGTCATATTAGGGCAACAATACATAAGGGCATAACACAAAATACAAGTCGTATCACCATATTACACATGTCATAACACATGTACAACTTATCTTAGCTCCATGCTTAGTAAGCTACACTATAATAATTTAGTCCATACCCACACATGATACAAGAACATAACCAAACACACATGAACACATAACATATAATTTTGGTCTTAACCACATCCTTACCTAGCACGACATTAGGTTTGGAGCATAACTCCTATGCCTCCTTAGGGGAAGGGTTTGGTTCACCTATAAGAGTGGAACACTAATGTTAACTTCCCTCTTATTTTTTTATTATCCCTTAACTAATTATTAGTAAAAGACTAATAATAGAAATGATAATAATAATATTCTTAATAATAATTAGATTAGTATTATTAATGATACTAACAATAATAATAATAATAATAACCATAATGTGCTTAATAGTAATAATGATGATAATAATAACAATAATAATGGCAGAAATACTTATATTAGTAATAATAATAATGATGATGATGATGATGATGATAAGACTAATAATAATAATTATACAAAATAAATTATACGTAAGTAGAAACAAGGGTTAGGGTATAACCAAGGGTGGAGGTGGTAATAGGGGTGGCGGCAGCGGAGGTGGTGGTTGTGGGTTAGTAGGTTTCTTAGACTAGGAGGGTTGTAGTGGCGGTGGTGGTGTGTTAAGGCGGTGATGCAGGTGGCGATGGTTGAAGGTGGAGGAAAAGAAAGGAGGAGAAAGGGGGAGAAAGGGGGAAGGAAGGGTATAGGGAGGTAAGGGAAGGTTTTTTGGGTAGAGAGGGAGGTAGTGGGGGTGTTGGTTATGGCGGAGGAGGTGGCATAGGGCGGCAAATAGGGCGGTGATATAGTGCAAAGGGCAACTCAAGCTGCCCACTTTGCATGAGTAGGGAGGGTAGGGTAGAGGGAGTTAGAAGTGATGAATGGTCTTGTTTGGTAGAGGGTAGTGTAGGGAATAGGTTGGGTGGAACACTACAAGAAAAGTAATTTTTGGCAGCAGAATATGTCATTGCTAAATATATCTTTACCAACAACAAAATATTTTTGGTAGCGATAAATTGTTGTTGCATATCATAACGTAACTAAAGGTTTTTGCAACAACTTTTTGCCATTTCCAAAAATAGTTATTTTCACAACGATAAACTTGTGGCTAAAAGTAGTATTTTATTATCTTAAATGATTGGCATAGATGTTGGAGCATTATTATATTTCGCAATGATTTCTCTATTGCCAATAAGATATATTTTTTTTGCAACAAGATTGTTTTTGCCGATAATATATTATATTTTTCAACAATTTGTTTATTGCAAATAATGTACGATATTTTTATAACAATGTTTATGTTGCCAATAATGTACTATATTTTTGCAATGGTTTTTTTGTTGCCAATAATGTATGATATTTTTTTTAACAATGTTTTTGTTGCCAATAATGTGCTTTATTTTTGCAATGGTTTTTTTTTGACAATAATATACGATATTTTTTTCAACAACGTTTATGTTGCTAATAATGTGCTATATTTTTTGTAACAATATTTCTATTGCCAATAATATGCTATATTTTTGTAACAATTTTTTTGTTGCCAATAATGCACGATATTTTTTGCAACAACATTTCTATTGCCAATAATGTGATATATTTTTTCCAACAACGTTTCTATTGTTAAAGAAACATTTTCATCTAATGTTGTTTTTGGCAACAATTTCTTTGTTTTCAAATAATGAAAATTTCAGCAATACTATTAGATAAATTATCACTTTATAACCTATCATATTCATGATACCTTATTCAAACACTCATCACATACATATATTAATCTAATATAAATGTCAATAGTAAATTCATTTGATCATCAATATAAAATGCATAATACATCAATTGTATAATTGTCTAATACAATTGTTAAAAAGAGAAACTAAACATCTAATATGATATCACCATATTGGAAAGTGTTCTTGGCAAAATACTCTTGTGAAGTGTTTTTGTTCAAAAGGACATCAAAAAATAATTCTAGAGCCAAAAACAAAATCTTCATGTGTATTCCTGGACTTGAATAAATAACAAGATTAGTACATGTCTTGTGCCTACATACATACATACATACATACATACATACATACATACATACATACATATATATATATATATATATATATATATATATATATATATATATAGGTAGTTGAATAATAAAAAATTAGATATCATTAAAGAGACAAAAATATATATATATACAAAGTCATGTTTGATAATCATTTTTACCAACATACATTAGTGCGCTAGGGACTATCCAATAATGTTATATCATGTGTGACATCTTTGCATATTTTACACCTTGAATTGTAGCCTTTAAATCTAACTTTGAAGGCGTAATATCCAATTTTTTCTTCGCCTATAGAGATCAAGAAGGATCCATGATCAAATAAGTAATTTGTGTCAAGAGCAACATAAAAAGAACTATATAGAGAACCCAAATTATTTTCTCTCTATTAGTTTCACTCAAAAAAATAATGTGAAAACTAGCTATTGTTCATTTTTTTACCAGTCATAAGGATAAAGAATGTGGCTAATTTTCTTTCCTTTATGTTTTCGTTTTGTGTAATTTGTTATTAATTTTTATCTTAAAAATGTTTAGGAAAGTGCATGAGAGTCTTATTCTCAAGTTGTTTATGCTAAAGATTGATTTTTTTTTTGTTATATTTACTACTTCATCATATCATAAATAAATTCTAAATTCACTTTTAACTTAGTCAATTGGGTTCAAGCGAATTTATGTTTATGTTTAACTGGATCATGTTTAGTCATATTTATATCTAATTCATATGTATATTTATATCTCAATCATGGTTTACCTTTGGATAAGTAGTTTTTTATAAAATTAATTACAAAAAGTAATTATAGATTACTTTGAAGAGGTGATTTAGGATGTGTGGGATATTGAATTTACACTAGAAGCTTTTATACCATATCAAATCAGACATGATATCAGAGAATTTAGAGTGGTGGTAAGAAATGGAAGGAGAGGAAGAAGATAGTTATTTTATTTTTTGTGATTGATTTTGGCGATTACATATGCCAGCTATATGTTAGGAAGTTTGTGATAAGAGAAGTGCTAATAATCTATAAGCTATGAGTAAAAATTGTCTCACAGATAGCTAACAAACTAGCCATACAAAGTGCGAATAATCCTCAAATGTTAATATTCTCTAATGATATACACAGTGGGCTGGTTAAAATGAGTCAAATATATTTTAATTAGGGCCTAATATACCTTCATAGCTTCATTAGGATTGTTGAGTGAGTTGATTAACCTGACTCTATAAAGCATCTGGGAACTTGAGATTTCATTAAATATCATCACTTGTCTCATTGAGCTGAGATTTAAGAGTCTTGATTTGGGTAAGTATTGTTCAGAAAAAATAGAATTTTGAAGTTTTATATAGAGATAATGGATGCTTGATGTTGATTAAAAAGTTTATATGTAGGGGTGTTTAATTGATTTTTTTCCTCCCATTAAATTAAGCATTTGAACCCTTAGGTTTTGAGATTCTTTCCTTTATACGAGTTTCCTCCAAATCAGAGGATCCATATAATTGAGATTGTTTTCTAATCTTCATAACACAACTTTGATTTTTACTTAAAAAATATATTTATATGTGTTTATGGCCATGTGATGGTCCTAAATGCTAAATGTTTTAGGTGTATTTCTTGTATCTATTAAGCAAAGATTACTGAGTATCATATGTACTGGCCTTGTATAAGTAATTTAGCTCATTGGTATTTGGCAGTAAATGCAATAGTTTTTCTTACCTGGCCATTCATGTAATTAAGGAAATGATGCTATAATATCAAAACTACAGAAAAAAAATGTATTGATCTCTTTAATTTGACCTAAGTCCTAGTAACTGGCATGAAACTTCTAGGTAGATGTAATAAAATGAATTAGGTTCTATTTTTGTGTTCCATTTCCCTTGGGAAGGAATGTAAATATGTGCCAAAATTGTGCATGATTTACCAATTCGAGAACCTAGGCAGCAAACAGACTATTTGAAACTTTTATCAATACTAACTATGAGTAATGTTTATTGACTTCTTGGTTTATTTGATCCATGATGCCCATTTATGCATGAATATTGAGGGAGGCATGTTAGATTTCTGTGCTATGCTGCTATTTTTGCAAGTTTGAGTTTTTTACTTATTTGCTGGCTCCTTAAGTAACATCAGGTATAATGATGATGGGGCTTTACCACTCTTCCCATGATATAATTTTTCAATTGAAATCTTGAAGTGGTTGCAGCGAGAAGCTTTTTCTAATGTGATGAAACTCAAAGATAGACAAGAGAAAGTCGAAATATTTTGGCTATTGTGGTAACATCCATCATTAGGGATGGTTTTTATGCAATATTCTACTCTTATATTTTGATACATTTTGATTTTGGTTATTATCATACCAGTCTAGGTTATGATGTTAACAATAGGTTTTCCTCTTATTTGGTAGGAGATAGGCCTAAGTGAATATGCATTTTGTGGTCCTCCCCTCTTACATCAGCATAAGGGAAGTACAATTAGCTTGATAGTTACAAAAGAAAATGTCGTTATGCTGTTATGCTAGAGAAGGAGCTTGATGAAAGCACAAAATTTAAAAGTCGGCTTCAGATGAAAGATTCAAATCCAAGGTTTACCATGAGCCATAAACCAAAAGACAATTTTGGTTGGGGCTTAAACTTAGGAGGGATAAGTTGGGAGCAACTAGAAGTAGAGGTGTTTTTGAAGTTGAATTTGGGAAAATGAGGGATAAGTAATTGAGTGCAATATTCAAAGTTGATTATCGAAAATATGTATCTTATATTCTATACTATGTATAAATATATATTAAGGAAATTATTATTAATAAAAATGAGAGTTAATCCTATCAATTAGCCACCTTCCATTAGTATAGTCTAGTATTACTCTCTCCCTATATTATACTCTCCCTAAATGAGAATAGGATCCTATATTCCAAATCTAAATACAACTCAAACTTGGGTATCATTTTAATTACCAGGTAGTGGAAAGTGTTTACAATTATGCTGATGAGATAGTTTAGAGACACTCCTAGTGATGGCGGGTGTTTGTATGTTAGCTGAGTTTCATCATAGAAGCAAGTACGTAGTATTATTAATTAATAAGAATACATTATAATAAGATCTAAACAAGGTAAAATCATAATACCTTGCCCTCTCTGACCACCAACACTTCCGTTTACAATGTTCTTACACATAGTCTTTAGTCGATCTTGCCCTGACATATGTGCAAGCTAAAACAAGGTAATTAGATTTCACATTACAAAGAACACTACATAAAATTTGAAATAAATAAACATTTATAATATGCTAGAATCATGATTCTATCAAAAAAATATTAAAACTTTGTACAATACTTAAAAAAATGATTTTACATTGTTGATGTCCATACACAAATAAATACTTAGAAAAAAGTCACAAAATAGTCACATCATAGTCGTCAACGCCATTAGCAACAATAAAATCATCCAAATCAGAGTTTTTCTTCTTTTGTTTCCCCTAACTTCCTTCCCTTCGTTGTTTTATGCTCTTCATTTTACTTATTACCCATTTGATATCTTTTTCTCCTCGTTCTACTTTGAAATGATTAGTCGCTAAAGAAATATTTTCCATATCTCTTATCGAATGGAAAACATAATTAGAACCCTAAATCTCCCCTTGTTGCACAACTTAATCATTAATTTGATCTAGTACTTGCTTTTCTTCCCCTTCCAGCATGATATACAAGTCTCGAGACTCTATCTTAATCACAACATTCTAATCATCATGTCTTCGATCTTGAACATAAAAGGCATGCTCCACTTGTGATTCTAATACAAAAGGCTCATCTTTTTTTAATGGAAAACCTCTAGGTATGCTAGCTATTCCATATTCATCTACTTTATATCCTATACCTTCATGTTGCATGTTATACCAATTACATTTTAAAACAACATGATTTTCACCAGGATATTGCAACTCATAAACTTCTCTTATTACACCATAATATAAGTTATTTGAATTACCATCTCCTTGCACCATAACAACACTATTTAAGCATTTGTTATCTACTTCGCGATCAAGTTTATGAAATCTAAACCCATTAGCAATAAGCCCACTATAACACCTTGTGGTGTGTAACGGATGACACACCAAGTGATACAAACTTTCATCAACTGATCCTTCTTTATATAATTTCTCCACCTATTAATCAATGAAGGAAATATAAATACATTTACATATCATAGGTAACATTTTATCACATCAAAGAAATTAAGGAGAGATGAAATACACGATCATAAACCCAATCAAAAAATTGAGTCTTATATCTCCTCTCTACATTTCTAGGATTTGGATTTTCAATCACTAGTTCTTCTTTGTGCATCCTAATATAAAAATGAAATTCAAAGTTTTAGGAAATTTCATATATGACCTTAATATAAATATATGACAAATGCTCTTATGAATTTTAGAATAACAATTGACTTACTTTACAAATTCTTAAAGCTCATCACAATTATGGAGGACATATAAGTGAGCCTGATCAAACTCCTCAACCCAAGATCTTGAAGGATAGGTTACCCCAATGGACGCCCAATACGTTTAAAAATGTCTATTTGATTTCTTTTGTCATCATTGCTAACGTCAACCTTTCAACTTCTACGATCAAACGTAGTAGCCATGTCATCCATATACCTAGAACAAAAGGTTAGGCATTCATTTTTTAAATAACCCGTTGCATTTGATCCTTCGGGGCATGCCTTGTTTTGAACATTGGATTTCAAGGTACGCATATACCTGATAACATAAATTTTGATACAAAGTTAAATGCAAAAGTAAATTATCTAAATATAAAAGTAAATGAATGTAAAAGTTGTAATTTAAAATGTACCTCTCTATTGGATACATCCAACGATATCTCACAGGCCCAACAATCTTTGCCTCTTCTACCAAATGAATGACTAAGTGTACCATACAAATGAAGAAGGATGGTGGAAAGACCATTTCTAACTTACATAATGTGTAAAGGATTTAACTTTCAAGATCACCCAAATCCTTCATGCTCAAGTTCTTTTAGCACAATTTCCTAAAGAAGGAACTTAATTCAATTAACGGTTCATAAACATGTTTGGGAAGGAGTCCACGAATAACAATAGGAAGAAGTTTCTCAATAAAGATTTGATGATCATGACTCTTCATACAGGAGATCTTCCGGTCATTATCTTTCACACAACGAGAGAGATTTGAACAATAGCCATTAGGAGTCTTCAACTTTTGAAACATCTCACAAAATGCAGTTTTTTCATCACCCCTCAATGTATAGCATGCTATAGGCACTCTTACTCTATCCTCTTCAACAATTGGATGAAGATATTCCCTTATACCCATGGAAACTAAATCTAATCGAGCCTTCAAGTTATCCTTAGTCTTATCTTTGATATCCATCAACTTCCCTGTAATATTCTTAGAAATATTTTTTTCAATGTGCATCACATCTAAGTTATGACATAATTTAGCTTGTGCCAATAAGGTAACTCAAAAAATATGCTCTTCTTCCTCCAACCATATAATTTGTTTGTGTCATCCGACTTCCTCTTTGTAACTGTCATTCCAAATGGTACCTGGGTAAACTGACTACATTGCCTCAAAAAATCATCACCTGATAATGGGATAGGAACAATACCCTTTTCCTTTGTTTTATCAAAGGCATTAGGCAATTGTCTCCATCTATGATCCATCGGCAACCAACGTTTATGCCTCATGTAATAGATATTATCTGTTATTGAACGTGATCTAGCTTCCCTGTGACAACATGGACAAGAAAAAATCCACTAGTGCTCCAATTAGACAACTCTACATCAGCTGGAAAATCACTAATATTCCATAGCACCGATGTATGCATAACAAAGTTTTGTTTAGCATGGGCATCATATGTGTCAGCACTGACTTCCCATGATTCTTTCAACTCTTCTACCAAGGATTGCAAATAGACATCAAGATCCATTCTCGGCAAATTAGGACCATGAATCAACAAAGATAACATAAGATAAGGAGATTTCATACACAACCATGGAGGTAAATTATATGGAACGAAAATGACAGGCCAAATGCTATGAGATGAACCCCCAAAATTATCAAATTGTTGGAAACCATCTGTAGCTAACCCAAGTCTCACACTACAAGGATATTCTACAAATGATGGAAACTCCTCATCAAAATATTTCTATGCTTGAGAGTCTGCTATATGTCTCATTGTCCCATCATCAACCCTATCTTCTCTATGCCAACGAATATCCTTTGCTATCATAGCTGCCATAAATAACCTTTGCAATCTACGCTTTATAGGAAAATATCGTAAGATTTTATGGGGAAATCTTTTCCCATCTATCTTCCACCTTGAGGTATGGCATTGTGAACATTCTTATGCATCAACATGTTCAGGCCAATAGATGATGCAATCATTTGGACATGCATGAATTTTTATACAATCTAGGCCTAAATCATAGATGATCCTACGGCACTCATCATAGGAATTGGGAAGATTACAACCTAATGTCCCATTTTGAAGCTTCAACATTTCACTAAAGGAGGTATTGCTCCAATGGTTCATACATTTCAAATGTAGAAACTTCATAAGATGCCCTAACTTTGAAACTCTAGAGCCATCCAAAGTTAAATAGTCTTTATTCGTTCAAGAGGTGATAGAATCGAGCTACTTTGCTAGTAGGTTCTTCTAAGGTGAAGTTATGTTCATTTCTACCATCACTCTCTAAAAAATCCATCACATTCACACCACAACCAACTTCTAAAATTTCTAGTATGTCATCATGATCAATAGCAGTCTCGTGGTCAGATGGAGAAACATTCAACACCTCACCATGGTTATCCCACACAAAATAACTTTGTAGATTTCCATTCTTCAACAAATGAAAGAGAACTTTAATTCTATTTTTGAAATGCACATTTGCAAACTTATTACATGGAAAACTAATCATTCTTTCATATTCCAACTATTCATGTGAATGTGACATGCTAAAAGAAAAATCTAGAAAATGATCAATCCCTTCAAAATATTGAGGTGATGCTCGATTCAATTTCAGCTGTTCTTTATCCATTGGCATAACCTAATTTGTATTTCCATAGAAAGTTAAACAATTTATATGATATATAGAATGGAAATTAAGTGTTGATGAATTTTTCACATGTATGCTCATAGCCCACAGTTCTCCTACCACCCTAAGTGCAGGAAGCTAGGTATCACCCACCTTGCCTTTGCTGATGATCTCATGATGTTTTGCAAATGAGATCCTCATTCTGTGCAAGTGTTGATGGACACTCTCAGGAAATTTACCAACTGCTCTGGCCTCCACATCAACCATGAGAAATCAGAGCTGTTCTTAGCAGGAGTCAAGCAGGAAACAAAGGAGAAAATTTTGCAGATTACCAATATGTCCCAGGGTACTCTGCCCTTTAGGTATTTGGGGGTCCCTCTCAATCCCACCAAATTAAAGACTATTGATTATGATGCATTTCACTCTACTATCACAAATGCTATCAGTAGATAGAACAACAAGACACTGTCCTATGCAGGGAGAGTCGAACTTGTCAGATCTGTGGTCCAGGGTATTTCTTGTTTTTGGCTCGGCATTTTTGAGATCCCTCAAAAAGTTATAAATAGAATCCTTAGCCACTGCAAAATTTTTTTTTTGGGATGGAAAGCAGCCCCTCATTGCATGGGATGACATGTGCTTACTGAAGACTGAAGGAGGTTGTGGTATAAAGCACCTCAAAACCTGGAATGCAGCACTGATGTGTAAGTACCTATGGAATATACAAAGTAAAAAAGATTCTCTATGGACAAAATGGATACGCCAAGTGTACCTCCAAGAATATGATGTGTGGGCTATTACAATATGGCAGGGAACTTCACCACTCATGAAATCAATCTACATGATCAGGGACATGTTGATTTGTCAAGCTGGTATAGTCACTAAGGCTAAAGAAATGTTACAAGGCTGTGTGGATGTAGGGAAGTTTTTCTCTAATAGGGCATATGAACATCTCAGAATGAAAGGGGAGAAAATGAGAACTAGCTCTATCATTTGGAATAACCTACACATACAGAGGCAGGCCTTTATCCTATGGCTTGCGGCTAGGGGGAACTCAAAACCAAAGATAGACTCACCTTCATGGACATATCACAAATATGCTCACTCTACAACAAGGGCAATGAGACACATACCCATCTGTTCTTCCAATGCAGTATCACCCACAACATTTGGCTGCATGTTAGAAGATGGCTAGGAATTGCAAGAAGAAGCACCACCCTAGACAACACTATGAGGGCACTCAAAAAATGTAAGAGAAGAACCCCACAACACAAGCAAGCCAAGATGCTAGCACTTGCAGCCATGGTTTACCATGTTTGGAAGGCTAGGAATATGGCCCTTTTTGAAGATGTAACAGCTGACATGGATGCCTTAGTCTTCAAGATTAAACTAGATGTTTATGGGATCTTAAACAACAAGCAACATCAAGCCCCTATAAATTTATAACTCTAGTCTTTAGATCCTGTTCCCTTCTTCCCTATCTAGCTGATGATTGCTCGTGTAGGATGACACCCTCAGGTTTTGTTGTATGAGGGGTATCCTAGGTCACCTAAGGTCAGTTTTTACCCAAGAATCCCTGGTGTTACTGTACATATACATGCTTCATATATATCATATCTTTTTACCTTTGATCAAAAAAAAAAGAATGGCAATTAATAGAAAAATTGTCATAATTTAAATAATTTCCTCTCTTAATTTCTTTATGTAAACTATACAAAACCATATGAAAAAATATAGAGTAATTATATGAATGAAAAAAATAAGGAATAAAAGAAAAAAATACCTATAGTTGTCAAAATAGATATATCTAGTTTGCCTTATTTGCTAAGAGAAGCCTATAAGAATGACGAAAATTAAAAACATCATCAGTATTATAATGTCAAAATTATTGTATACTACAATGGATAATGTATTATGGGTATTTTGGTATCTTAGAAGCTTTGATATTTTTTACATGTCTAGCTAAGAATTTTAACACCCAAGAAGCAATCTCAGACTTTGGTTTGGGAAAATGTGACACATGGAAGGTTGAGTTGACGTTTCATAAATTTTAAGATAGGTTTGATGAATAAAAATCAAATTTGAAAACATATACACATCCAAAAATATATAACTAAGTCTGAATATTTATAAAATTAATTAAAGAATATTTGAAAATGATTTTAAGCTCAGTAACACTTTTGTGTAGTGATCATGAAAGTTTTGTAAATATTGGATAGTTAAAAGTTTGTGTCGGTGCTTCAAATACTAAAATATGACTAATTGGATCATAAATAGAACATTTGTCTATAGATCTCCAAATAAAATTTTGCAATAGCTTAGAAGACTAAAAAATAGCCAATGATTCAAAAAATGAAAAACATAGAATGATTGAGAATAAGCTTGATAGTCAAAAGTGGCTCAGAATATCTCACATAAATAAACTTTTAAGAAAGGATTTTAATTTTGATAAAATATGTAATAAAATATTCAATATAATAATATTTTATTTTAAATACAAAAGATATTATACAAGTTTTGCTTTTAAGAAATCGCGTATTTCATCACTATCCTTTTAAAAAGGAACTTTGTCCCAAAGTTGGGTAAAGTAGGGATTAAGACCAAAGTTCAATCCAAAACAATGAATCAAGATTCTTTCAAAATGAAGCTTTAATGAATATTAAAATTACACAAGATGGACAGAAATAAGCAGATAACTAAAACCTTAAGGAAATAATAGAAACAAATGACTAGGGTTTCTAAAGAACGTAAGGACACAAAGATGCGAAGGAAACTCCTAGCAAAACAACACAACACAACACAATGCATTAAAAGTTCAATATAATATACGAGAATTATCTACAAAATAGAAACTTCTATAATCCAAAATGTTTCAATGTGGTTAACTCTTAGTGACACCATAAAGTTACTAATGATTACAACTTATTATCAATCTAAGTACCATAAGTCTTCCAAAGAACTATATCAGTATCAAACCATTGAAATCATTGCCCTTTATACAAAAGAATTAATTATTTACTAATGCCAACGAGTAAAGGTTAACACTATCTACCTTAAGTGATAGTAGCAATCCAACAATCAACAATAGGAAGAATATTCAACATAAAATAAGATAATAACTAGTAGTTCTATAAAAAGCAAACTCATTGCGATAAATGTCACTTCCTCAATTAACCATCCTCCAACTTCTCTTTTATTTTCATTAATACAAAATCAACATCAACAAAAAATCTTTATTAGTTATGTCTCCTTAAATATCATTAAAAATTAATACAACTAAATCCTCAATAAGCATTTTACTTATGCATATTCAATCCCAAACTTACAAATTCTTCCATTATATGTCTATCTCATTATAAAGTTGTAACTTCTACATATCATCCAATCTTCTTAGCTTTTCTAATTCCTAAAGTATATCATTGTCCAATACAAGCGTATCATTATTATACTGAAATCTTAATTTGCAATGAAACCCTTAAGAAATTACCAAACATAGGGAGCATACGAGGTCAAGGACAATCTAATATGGTAACTAAACATCTTAAAAATCATTAATATTCATTTCACAACTATGTCTGTCCTAGTCACAAAACTATTATTATACCACAATTTCCCAAAAATTACCGATTTATCATAATACTCCAACTATTAAATCTTTTAAATGTATTAGCAAATGGACCCTCTAGTTCCCAAACCTAAGGTAAAACCACTAATCCATACTTATCCAAGGATCTATTCACTGAAGGAAATCTAAACCAAACCTCATGCATATTCAATCTAAACCTATTTTTGAAATTAGAATAACAAATTAGACAAACATTTGAAACAATGAAGGAATTATACTTTCGACGATGCTTAACCTCATCGATTGTCCTTCGTTTTGCAGCAAAAAAAAAACCTTATTGCTCCATCTTACCCGGTGTGCTTGATGGCAAAGTCTCCTGTTGTAGGTACTCAAAGACCACAACCCATCGTCGGAATCACCACCGGACATTACCAATCGTTGTCCGTTGTTCTAATGGAAGCCGGTAGAATTGCGTGGGTCTAGCCTGGCAGACGAATTTGTGTTCAGACGTTAGTCGACTATCAGTTATCAAAAACCATGGAACGTTGAGCATAGTTAGGATAATTAGGAAATATTTCTTGTGTTTCTTGTCGTTTTTTACCACTAAAAAGTCCGCTAAATTTGTTTTGGCCCAACTCAGATTTTTCATAACAAATTTATCCGTTGCAAAAGCTAAATAAAGATTTAGTAAATTATTTTTTGTCACAATTAATTAGAACCGTTACCAAACTTAGTAGAGTTTAAGCATTATAAAAGTATTTTTGGCCACAATTTAAAAAATATGTTGCTAAAAATATATTAAAATTTGGGAATCATACTTTCAGCCACAATTAATAAAATTCATTGCTAAAGTTATAATGAAGTTGGTGAAAATGTTTTCGCCCTTATTTTTTCGTAACAATTTTATCCGGTGCAAAAGTTAAATTCAAATTTATAAAATTATTTTTTGCCGCAGTTAATTAGATTCGTTGCGAAAGTTAGTAGAGTTTGAAAATTGTGAAATTATTTTTGGCCAAAATTTAACAGATCTGTTGCTAAAGTTATATTGAAATTTCTAAAATTATTTCTTGCAAAAATTAGTAAAATTCGTTGCTACATAAGAGATTTAATTTTATTATAATCTTTTCAAAGAATTTTATTTTTTTCTTAATTGACTTTAATCGGATAAAAAATAGTGTAATATTATTTATGATTCTTTTAATTTTTTTTTTGCTAATATTATTTTTTTGAAATAAAAAAATTGCATCATTTATTTTTAAAATTTTTTTTTAGCTTAATAAATTTTTAATTTATGAAAACAAAAATTAACTATAAAATATTTTAGCCACAACAAAAATTTTTTGCAAAAATAAGCTTCACAACAAAATTGTTGTAGCAAAAAGTAATGTTTTTTTTACCAACAATAATGTCTCATGAAGATAAATAAGGTATATTAAACACCCTCTAGTCTCGTAAAAGTTTTAGTCACGACATGACAGGTTGTTACAAAATAAAATTTTTTACAGCAAAATTATCGTTACAAATGTTATCTATTTTTTGGCAACAATCAACTATTGTGGCAGTAAAAGTATTTTTTATAGCAACGACATGTTATTGTTGTAAAAAAATATGGCATTTATGGCAAAAAGCTTTTGCCAAAAAAGTTATATATTGTTGTAAAAATAATTTTTTGGCAACGAAAATTTAAAGTCGTGGCTAAAACACGTTGCCAAAAATTACTTTACTTATAGTGGAAGTTTAGACAGCAGCAAGGCACAACGGTAGCGAAGGCTACATCTAATCGGGTGACGGAGGAGAGCATCTGGATTTTTTGGGTGTAGCAAAAAGAAGAGGAAGAAGGGTGAGGGATAGATTTTTATAGACGTAGGGAGGAAAAGAAGACAAGGGAGGAGGATAATAATTGAGTGGCAGAGCAGGTGGCTGCTGGCTAGTGCAGGCATGTAGGTGTGCAGGTTTGTAGAGGGTAGGGGTGATTTTGGCAGGGTTGTAGGGATTTTAGGTGGAGGTGTCGGGGTGATAAAGGGGAAGGGACTAGTGCAAGGCAGTGCCAGCTACACACCCTACAAGTTAGGTCGAGGAGAAGGTGAGGGAGAAGGAGAGTTATGGCTACGAGCTAGCCATGCACATGAATGATCATGGATGGGGCAAGGTAGGAGACGAGGGAAATAGGGGGAAAGTGGGAAAAAGGAAGGGATAAAAAGGGGAGAATCGGGCAGGGTGCTAGGTTGCGCAAAGGGGAAAGAAAAAAAATGTAGGATGGGGTGCACAGGGAGAAGAAGGTGAGGGGAGGGGAGAGGGTTGGGTTGCATAGGGCATGGCCGAGACCGGTGGAAAGGATAAAAAAAGGAAAAGAAGAAAAAGGAAGAAAGAAAAAGAAAAGGAAGAGAAAGAGAGAATAATAAGGAAAAGGAAAATGAGGTGGTTGGGGTATTTGAGATTTTTTTTAGTTTTTGAAAATAATAAAATAATTAAAAATTAAATAATTAAATTATCTTTTTATATTAATTTAAAACTTTTCGTTAAGTTTTTCTAAAATCCATTTTAGTTAGCAAATTACCCTAACCAACACTAATTTAATTCTTACATTATTTTCCTCTTTTCTGGTCTTAAATACTTCAATTATAATAACATTATTTTATTAAAAATATTATATTTAATTGATCTCACCTTTCAATTCCTATTTTATTATTAATTTATAAATTAATATTTTAGGGAATTAAAAAGGGTGTCGGTTGTTGGGCGGTATAGCGGTAATAGGGAAAGGTAGCATGTAGGTCATGTAGTGAAGGGCTTGTAGGGGTGTAGGATTGTGCAAGGGGGACCGTGCAAGGGCATGTCATTGTGCATGCCCTGGAAGACTAGAAAGAGAAAGGGGGAGGGGATTTTGGTTGCTCACAGGTCGTGGGGGTGCTAAAATGGCAAGGGGGAGAGTTGTACAAGTTTGTAGAGCAGGAGGTAAGGGACGGAGGTAGAAAGGGAATAGGAGGAGGAAGGGAGGGATAAAAAAGGAAAATAAGAAAGGAGAGGAGGGCTTGGGTTGTTGCCTGGGCAAAAGGGAAAAAAAAGGGGAAAAGGAGAGTTGTGCTAGTCAGGGGTGAAAGGAAGAGTAGAGAAGGATAGGGAGGGGGAATTTGGTCGACTACAATGTACCTAGGCTATAACAGGAGAAAAAAAGAATAATGAATAAAAGAAAAGGAAAAGAAAAAGGAAGGACAAAAGAAAATAAGAAAGTGAAAAAAAAAACAAATAAGTGGTGGCATTTTTGGTTTTTGGGGGATTAAATTTTTTTTATAAATTATTATATTTATTTATAATTTATTTTTGGCTAAATAGTTGAGATAAGGCTTATAAATAATAAATTTGAAATCTCATATTATTAGTATTATTACTATTGCATGTACGTATATTTTATTTCATTGATTAATTAATTATTTTATTACTTATTCTTTGGAAAAATTTTGGGATATTAAACTTTTATCTATAAGTACTTAGAAATCTCACACCTCATTTAATCTATGAATATGTGGTATAACTCATGCTTACCTTCTTGAAATTCAATGTTGATCATGTGTTCCCCTTAAATGGCCACTATGGTACATTTCTATTTTTTGGCATATTTCCATGAATCATCACATGATCTATTGCTCATATAATCATGATCCATCCATCATTAGGAATTCATATATGTAACCCTAATTCCCCATTACCTTTCAACTTATACTCTAACATTTATCAAGTGGATAATCTAAGTTATTCACGTTCCATAGGTAGGTAGTATACATGTTAAAATCTATATACCTTTGTATGCTTGTATGATTATAATTAAGAATGATTCAGTGGACCTAAATATGTCTTGTATGGCCTATATGATTGTACGTGAATGATATAGTAGGAATGTCACATTCACATCGTAGTAAGTCATACTATGAGCATGTTGTGTGGGTATTGCTTGTTAGATTGGTTTTCTTTTTATATATGCATACTTATGGGGATGTTTTTGCAATCCCCTACTCAATCCACTAACATGAGGTTTATTATAAGTTTCCTGAAGATGACCAGTGAGTGCTCCATCCTCCTCTCGACATAGTTAGGTTGTTTAGCGTGGAGATTCCCAGAGAATTTTCTCTATGGTCATTGAATATCATGATTTATCTCGTTGAAATTGATTTGCTTCAGCTAAATATATTCTTCATATGTATCGTGTACAAATTTTTAACCTATGTAGTCCTTGCTTGTAAACATTGATTTTTCTTATCTCCAAATGTTTCCTGCACACTGTAGTTATCCCTTGTGTTTTGATTGTTTAGATACTTAGCGTTTTATCTCATGTGGGGTAGGTTGTGAGGCACCTATCTTGTGTTTTATATGGTGGTACCACCCTACTTTTCACAAGTTAGATTTGTATTTATGCTTCCATAATGTTTTAAAATAAAATTTTTAGTAATGAAAAATGGGGGTGTTACATATTGGTATCAAATAAAGGTTCTTAAAAATTCATCATTTTTGGAAATAATTAACCCAATATCACATATTGGTATCAAGGATTTTTCTTAAAAATGCATCACTTTCAACAATAATCAAGCTGATAGCACTGTTTGGTATTAGAGCTTTTTGAAAACCTTTTCTAGTTTTAAAAATTTTGGTTAACCTAAAATCATTGGTTGGAATTAAATATTTTTGAAAATCCTTTCCATATCATAAATTGATTGAGGCAGTACCATGGGTTATTATCACTAGTTTTCTTAAAGGTGTTCCATTTTAAAGCTCTTTAACAGATACCACAAGTTGGTGTAGAGTGTTGTTTTAAGTATCCCTGCAAATTTAAATTCTTTTGGATAAAACCAAAGGTTAGGGACTATTGATTATTGTTTTGAGATTAAGTTTTGTTTTAGAATTGAATCCCTTTGTTCAAGACTCCTTTGAACTTTCAACGTTTATTCATTTTGGAGATAACTAAGAACTTTGAAACTTGGGATAACCTATGATTGTGTGTGGGCTAGAAACAGTCATTTTTTCTACGTAATGTGGAAATGTTATGTGGGATCTATGCCCAATTAACTTACCTTCTATTTTGAATCATCCCTTCCTAAGAGATCGATGGTGGACAACATTCATCGTATTGATCATAACGAGTAATGCATGGTAATTGTTAGGGCCTACTTGGAAAGGAAGCTATAATAAGAGGAGATATGAACACCATTGATTGCAATCGCATCACCTATACTAGAGGAATGGTTGAAAAAAGTCTTGCATCACCACATTATGACAATTAAAGGTTAAGAGGATCTAAACGCCTTAGAGGAATGGGTACACTCCTTTGAGTATGTTTCTACCATATATGGTTGCTTGAGGAGCAAAAGGGTGGATGTTGCAACTTCCTTCTTGTGAGGAAAGGTGAAATACTGGTGGCATAGGATAAGGATGAGTGATGACACACCTAAGCCATGAAAGCAATTTGTGTGGGCTCTGAGATTTCACTTCTATCCTAATCACTTACACCTCGAGAGATACAAAGAATTTATGGCACTTCACTAGCATGGCTTGCTTGTAGAGGAGTACTACAAGAAGTTTTATGACTTAGTTCACTTCACACCTGAGGTGGAGTTAAGTGAAGAATTGAAGATGCATCATTTTCATTTAAGTTTTGAGACTAGGTTATGTGAGCAACTAATGAGAGTCACACCACCTAACCTGTATTCCTTGTATAAGAAAGCGCTCAAGGGAGAATGTAAATTCTAGCTCTGAGGCACAATGGCATAAAGGAAGAAAGAAGGGGAGAATAATATATATCCCTATGATGGTAATAGGATTCAGACCTATGGCAAAAATTAGAAAGGATCAACAATATAAAGTGACTGGAACTACCTAAGAAGGCACTACTCCTGCAAGGACAACTCGAAATGAGATTGATAGAGATCGAGTTCAGTGTTGTGGTTGTGGTACATGGGGGAACAAACAATTCGAGTGTCACTTCACCAAGAATGGTGTCTAGGAGAGCAATCCTGAGGCAATTTTCTATGATCCTTATGCTTTCAAGCTCTCTATTTCCACTTGATGTTTCTCGCAGTTGGGATTATCCTCGATTGTGACCTTTGCATGTTTTGTGGAAGTTATCAAGTGTAACCTTGCTTGAGTTTTAGAATGAACCTTTTCTTTTAAGGGGGTAGTAACCTCATCCTTTAGGTTATTATTAATTGTCTCTCCTTTATTTGTATGAATTCTTAGTTGAACCTTTCCTTATTGTTGTTGGTATGGAGCCCTCGATGGATTACCCTTGATATCACTACTATTTTTATGACTAAATTAGTGTTCACTTTCGATTAGGATTCGCACTTCAACTTCATTTGAATTTTCCTTCATTCCTCATTAGTGCCCCTTCACTGGCAACACATCTTGTTTGATATTGTTGCATCATATTATAACTGTTGTTGTTATTTTTTTTATGAGAGGTTGCTTAGTCCCTTAATGGCCATTTATCGACTTTTTAATTTATTTCACCCTTAGCCATTATTTTTCCTTGTTAAGGTTTTCCACACATATCATACGTTTTCAAACTATTGTATTCTTCCTAATATTGCCTTTGGTCATGAAAATTCCCTTCCATAGGGAATGATCTATACCTCCTTACCTTGTTGATTATCATATTTAAACAAGTATCACTTCTTATTGAATAGGGGTGAACCTCCATTATTACTTGTATTCCTTGTTTTGCCACTATATATCTTTTACTCTCGTAACACTTCATTTCAGACCTAAGCACATAGCCCTAGTGGATTTTGTCACTCCTACCTCCCCACCACCATACTATTTGTCATCTTTAATCTGTGATGCAAGATCAATATGCCTAATCACTTCACGAAAAGGTAACCCTCTCATTATTAGAAGAAATTCATGAATGCATTAAAGACCATTGGGTTTGGGAGTCTAAGACTTTTCTTAGGTTTCATAGGCGAAGCCTCTTTTAAGGGGGTAGTATTGTAATATCCTAATTTTTAGGGTCTTTAATGGGTACTAATATAAATGTTTGATGGTGATCTAAGTGTGTTCGATCTTATTTTAGATGTGTGTACAAGATTGGTATGGTTCTTGGATGAGCTTGGTTTGGATTGAGGTAGATAATAGGTTTTATCAGGAAATAAATTGACTGAGGGACGTACCAATCAAGTGGTTTTTCCATTAAATTTGATTTTTAAAACTAGATGAACCAATAGACTGGTTTGGGGTACTATTTGAATGGGTTGACAGACCTAGTTGATCTTTGAACTATATTTTCCCTATGAATCTTTACCCAAAACATTTCTAGCATCATAATTATGTTTTGAATGGTTTGTTTTCAGTTTTTACAAATTTTATGAACCAGAATAACCTAATTTATTTATTTTAAATGGATTCACGAAGAAGGAATTTATGAGAAGTCACTTTCATGTCCTCAACTCATTTATCTTCTTCTTCCCTATTTTCACTCTCTTCTATAAGATTCTTGAATTGATTATCTACTTCTGTAAGTTATGCAGATTTTCTAAACTTTGATTCTCGCCCATTGTCATCATCATTCCTTTCTGTTGTTCAAAATTCATTAGGAACATTAACAAGAACCCTATAGTTTCATAAACTAAACTCAAGGCAGAAGTTCCAGCTTTGAACCTCTCAAACCTACACTTTGAATCTTGGATATAGAATAGGGTTTAGGGATTCAATTTATATAATCCTTTACCCTTCTCCATTTAGCACAAACCTTAAGTAAATCGAACTCAAAGTCTTTATTTTCTCCCTTCTTTCCAAACCTCTTAACTACCCTATTATCCTTCAAACTTGCCTTTTCCACTTTCCCTCTCTGTGGTTGTGTTATGGTCTTCCTTTTTTCTTCTAATTCTTTCTCTATCTCCTTCGTGTTTTGATTTTAATCAAGATGGGGTTAGATTGGGGGAAAGAATGAGGGTAAGCTTTCATCTCTAGTGTTCTCTATTTTCTCATTTAGAAGGGGGGTTTTCTTTAATTTACTCTCTTAGGTATCCAATTTTCATAAATATTCTTTGAATAGTATCAAATGGGTTGTACTGACTTTTAATTAAACTCTTCTTGAAAGGTGTTTCACTGTAGGAAAGGGGTTTGGATTATTAGAGACTTATGCTCTTTTGGTTTGTTGCTCAACTCTTTTATGGCTAACCATTATCTTCCCTATTGTTGTTGAAAATGGTATGGGTAAGTATAGTATATGTTCTATAAGTCTGTTATATCTTGATTAGTAAAGATGATAATGTTTTTTCACTTGTTATTATAGAATTAATGAATGGATTGGTAGGAAGCATGGTTTAACCTTAACCTCATACCTATTGTTCAATATTGAAAATTTCCTTGACATTCTAGGTGTCTTAAGTAAAATGAATATATATGATATGTGGAATAGATTGTTCCATTATAGACTAGCAAGAAGATAATGTGTTGAAATTTCCAAATTAAAGTTCATAAAATGAAAGCATGATTTACTAAGATTCCTAGCATAATTTCGGTACTTTGCATGTTGATTCATAAATATTACCTGTTGAGAACCTTAAATAACTAAAGATTAAAGTTTGGATTTAATTTTACAAGGTTATGGAATTCAATCATGTGTAATTACATTTTATGAGGCTGCTTTCACCCAAAATCAATCAATTGGTCTCCAAGACTGATCTGAATGGACATCAACTTGTTTGTTTGGGAATTTTTTTTGTTTTGGTCTTGGGTTAAACCCATCTACTGATTCAATCAAACCAATCAATTAGTTGGGTCAACCGATTGACCAGTTGGTCTACAACCTCAGTAGTCTTTGCCTCATGTTAGACCCATCACCCTGTATAACCAAACTGATAGACTAGGTCTTAAAATGGTTGATTGATCAGGTGGAATGATTTACTAGTTCGCCACCACTAGGAATGTTGACAATACTCTGTCTGATTGATTGGTCCATGAAACCCATCGACTTGTCAGTGAGACCAATCAATTTGTTTTGATACCCATCGACTAGTTTGCTTTTCTTTCATATTTCTTCTCGAATGTGATGTTTGAGTTTTATTATGCTTGGATAATGACCTAAAATGCTAGTAGTAATGAATTTACTTGGATTAATGATGTTAAATATTAGATTAAAGGTAGTAAAGAGAATTTTATCCTAGTTGACCAATGTTTGACCTTAGTTTAGCATTTGGCCCTTTTCCTAACTATAACATGAATAGATGACTAATGACTAAAAATAGATTCTTCTTATGTTTAGTATTGAAGTAATGGATCAAAATGATGGATATTAGAGCTCTAATGACTTATATCATGGTCTTACAATGAGAACCTCGTAAGTGAAAATGGCTTAGCAAAGATAGAAGAAGATAAAATGAACATATAAGGTAGCCTTGAGTTGATGTTATCTCTGATCAGTGATTTTCACTTAACTACTAAAATAAAGGATAAATAGTTGTGAATTAGGGTTGGACTCTATTTGAACTCTAATTAGACCATCTCCTTTGACCTTAGGAATTTTATTAGAACATCCTTTAATGAATAGGTAAGACTATGATTAAGTAATGAACTATGATTGTTACCTTCGCATGATCTAGAGGTAAATTAAGAACAAGAGACTAAATGGAAACTCAATTTTTTGCATGGAATGTTATAGGTGATATTTACATTAAATAATTCTACCCTTTTGGCATAATTGATCATGTACTAGGATAATGACTTGACGATACCTTAATAGGAACACTAATCACTTAAAGTGGACCAAGCACCATAAATGGTTTAGATTATTCGATCCTTGATTAGCTACCGAGGGTTAGTCTACCTTTAGGTGTTTTTACCTTGGGGTGCCTTTGGCTAGGATCCTAGATAATCATGTGATCCTCATAGATCCTGGTGCCTTTCCTACTCTAGACACTAATGATTTAGTAGGGGGGTTATCAATACTAAAGGGTCTGACCACCAAAATGTGGTTATTTAGCATAAGCTAGGTTTTATGTCCACCAGGTTTCTTCAACATGAGTCAGGACTTTATGTCCATTTATTTGGTTGGATTCCATAATATTGAGAGACCATGGGAAATAATCTCACCTATTGCTAAATAAATAGGGGTAAAAGAATTATACACTCACTAATTGCTCAAGGATTTTGTAAAGGAATTCTATTTTTACATAAAGCAAAATAATGACCAAAATGAGATCTAAGGAGAGAATAATAGGCCATTTCTTGTTATATGATTATGGATGTTTTGCTATGATACTCATTTTGCTCTGTAAATACTTAAAAATTTCACACCTCATTTAAGCTATGAATATGTGTTATAACTCATGTTCACCTTCCTAGAATTCGATGTTGATCATGTTTTCCCCTTAAATGGCCACTATAGTACATTTCTTTGTTCTGGCATGTTTACATGAATTATCTCATGATCTATTAATCTTATAATCTTAATCAATCCATGGTTAGAAATTCATATATATATATATATATATCCTTGATTCCCCATTATCTTTCAAGTTATACTCTAACAGCTGCTGAATGGATAATCTAAGTAATTCATGTTCCATAAGTAGGTAGAATGCATATTAAAATATATATACCCTTGTATACTAGCATGGTTATAATTAAGCATGAATTGATGGAAATAAATATATCTTGTAATACCTATTTTATTATACATGAATAACATATTAGGAAAGTCACATGCACATTTCGGTAAGTCATAACATGAGCATGGTGTATGGGTCTTGCTTATCCCAAGATTTACTTGATAGTGGTTGATTGGTTTACATAGTATGTATGGATACTAATAGGGTTGTTGTAGCAATCCTATGCTCAATCCTATGAGATGGAGGTTTGTTACAGGTTTCTTGAGGACAACTAGTGAGTAGTCCATCCTCCTCTCAGCAAAGTGTGGTTGATAAGCAAAGGCATTCTTGGAGACTTTTCTCTATGATCCTTGAGTGATCATGGTTTATCCTATTGAAATTTATTTGCTTTAGTTATGCATTTTCTTCATATGTATCTTGTAAAACATTTTAGCCTATATAGCCCTTGGTTGTAAACATTGATTTTTGTTATCTCTAAATGTTCCTTGCACATTCTAGTTTTTCCTTATCTTTTTATCAGTTGGATACTTAGCCTTGTGTCTAATATAAGGTAGGCAGTAAGGTGCCTATTTTATGTTAGATATGACAATAGATTCCCATTTTATAGGTTGGAATTTTATTTCCACTTCCTCAATGTTTTCAAACAAAATTTTCCTGTAATGAAAAATGGGAGCGTTACATAAACTATGTTTAATTTCCCAAAGTTAAACTTCTCTTTTGTTATACATACATATATTTACAAATTTTAATAGATAAAATTACCTCATCTACCATCATTTGTGTATATAATTATTGAGTTGATATGCGGGTTAAGTTTAGTAAATTGTGAACTCTTTAGTATAAGATAAGGTTTGATCCATGTCTAAATTTTATTCCTTCTACCCCTTCTAGACTGAAAGAAAAATATTAGTGATCCTTAATAAAATGATTAGTATATAGTAGAGGTGAAAATTTTAGTGTTTATTGAATTAGATAACTACTCTTATTTTATTGAGATTTCATTTGATTAGTATTTCTAGTGATTAAGGAATAGGTTAGTAGGACAAGTTAATCTTACATGCTCATCCTAAGATTTATCCAAACGCTTTCTTGGAGTATTTCAAAACTCTAATTAGTTGAAGATGAATGTCTTTGAAGATTCCAACACTTAACAAAAGAATAAAGATATTATAATTTTAAGCTGTATCTTTTTTGTTAGATCTAATATGAGATGTGGAATTAAGCTCGTAGAAAAAAAAAATTATAATAACACTGAATTAAGAAAAGTTTAGTAAGGGTTTTTTCTTTATCATATGAATTTATTTGATTCAATCTTATCTTATTTTATTTGAATTAGTTTAATTTTTTTGGCTCTTTCTATGATTAATATTGACACGATAAGTTAAAATATGGTCTTATTTTAACTAATGTGCTCTTTTATGATATTATATACAAAAAATAAGATGAGGATAACTATAACAACCTAAATTTTACTATCAAAATATTTTATTTATAGCAGAAGCATAATACTAAAATAGGTGGGATTTACTACTGTAATCGACATAAGTCTGGCTTACCATACCATCCTTATGTTAAGCACAAGGTAAAATATGAGAATTTAAGACATGAAAAATAGAAAATGAGAGAAACTTTCTAAATATGAATACAAGTGAGAGATTAACTCTGATTATAATATCCAAAATATAGATAAATGGGATACTATAGATCAAAGAGTCCAAAAACATTTGTGGATATATAATTCACTCGACTACACAAAAGGTATCAAAATCTATAAAATCCTCCAGTAGATCCTCATCAACTTACACATAGATATATGGGTCATGCGCTCATGAAAAAAAGTAACACCCATGCAAATAATGATCAATATTCTATATAATGAGGAAATAGACATTACTATTGAGAAATGAGGTATAAAGAAAATAAGCATATATGTAAGTTAACATAATACAGTGTAAGGTTAATACTGACTCTAGATCTCATTAAAATATATATCACATTTCATTTCTTTATTTATGTTAAGTTTAGGGACTTTGTTATTCTTAAACTAATATAATAGTCTAAAGCACCTCTCAAGAAAAATACACTTGAACTGTTATTATCATCTGGTGGAATGAACCCAACACCTCTCATGAAAAAACACACATGAACCATTCTTTATAAAATATTTGAATAGTTTGAAGCACCTCTTAAGGACGAGACACTTGAGCTACTTTTATCATTCGATAAAACAAACTCAGCACCTTTGTCTCAACTCATGTAATCTTTCACTTTAAATGATTAATGTCCTATTCATTATTATTTTCTTCTTTGAATTGTATTCTCAATCACATTGAGTATAGGGCCCTACTATTATTAATTCGGTAGAACGGACTAATGTACACGTGAGCCACTATTATCAAGTGGAATGGAACTATATAAACAAATCGGTCCAATTCAAGTGATCTTTCATTTTAAATGATTAGTATTTTACTCAGTTTTGATTATATTCAAGATCATATTACATGTCTCATATAGATACACATAACATGTAATTAGGAACATGTGAGCGCAACCACATGAAATAGGTCCATAATTCTCAAAATATTCTAATTATAATTCCTCACACACTTACATTTTATTTCCCTCAAAAATAGTAAAGTTACCATTTTAACCTTAACTGACAAAAATATCATTTTCTTACCAAAAGCTCATAATATCATGTTAGATAAATTATATTTTACTCAATCCATCATTAAATTACATTACTTACGGAAAATAGGTAACACATGATGTACGAACATCTCATAATAATATTTCGCTAATGAAGTTTCCTAAGTTATGAGATTACAAAATACACTTAACTTGGATAAAATTAATTAGCTAAAAAAAGAGAAAAAAAGTGGATGTACTAGCCCATGCACAAACCATGCAAGTTACATACATGCCCATGCAAGGTGGTATATCAACTCCTCCAATTTCTAGCTAAGCCTTTTGTGTTTTGTACCAAGAATTATCAAGTTTTGTACCACTAAAGCCAAGGAAAAATCAGTCACAAGATGCATCCATTATCAAATTAAAAGATGGTAAGAAAAAGTAAGGCATGTGGATGATCGAGTTGATGAAGAGATCAACCAAGTCAACTTTGGGTAATAACCAGCCCAAGTCAGACTACCTGCTAGTCGTGGCCATTATCCTCCCAAATCTATTTTTTTATTGATTAAATATGGGAAGTGATTAAATGATTGTACCTTGATGTATTAACTATCAATGCAAACATATTTGGTAAGCCATTATGGGTATAGTTTCCAAAATCATCCTGTAACACCCCACATGTTCTGAACCACATCTAGTTATAATTAAACTCGTTATTAGATTGTATTAGGTAACTAGATTAGTTGAAATGTGACTAGGTAGGTAAAAGGGAAGGGTAGAATGGAATTTTTGTGCTCATGTCTGCCACTATAAATATAGGCAAACTCAAAACAATAGATCACACAATCCCCTTGAATTACAAATTATATTTTTGAGCTCCCTATGTCCCCCTCGACAAAGTTGAGTGAAAATTTTGTTTTGAGTGAAAAATTTCGTAACTTTCTCAGGTAAATGAGGGTTAATATATTACCTGAAACTGTACAAATACACTGGGCATACCCAGGAACAAAAAGGATAGGCATACCACAAAAATGGTAGCTCTATCAATACCAAGAACAGAACACTACAATCAGAACATTAAAAGAGAAACTAAGATTAGAGGTTTACAAGGATATGTCATAATATATAGCACTATAGACATAGCGTTTAATCTGTGTAACCAACCCTCTAGCATCAATGTCCCGAAGGTCAAAAGCCTTGGCATTACGAGCTCTCCATATAAATTAAGTGGTGGCAGCTAGAGTCAAGGTGCGAGCTTTGGTTACCCATTTGTTACCTTTCTTTTGTCTTTGTATAGCCCTAACTGCACTGGATAGGATTGTAGAGCCCCAGGTAATGCCAAGCAAGGATCTGAGATCCTTCCAAACACTAGCAATAATTGGACATTCAAAGAATAGGTGCTCATGATTTTCTATGCCCGTATGACAAAAATAGCAAGACTAGGAATCACCAAGGAAGGATAGGTGATCCTGAGTATTCAACCTTCACAAAAGAGAGAGCCAAAAAATGAAGGTGTACCTTCGGGTTTTATAATATTTCCACATAATATCATAGTTCTCCCATTTATCCGCCTTAAGCCTGAAAAAGTCATAAGCCAACCGTGTGGAGAAATTATGCTCTGACTTCCATGACAGTAGGCGGTCCTTGGTTTTTTCGTGTGATCCCTCATGTCTGGCAATACAATTGTAGACACTGGTGAGTTTCTTCATGACATGAGAAGTGGCTTGGGAAGGAATAAACTCCCCTAGAGGTCGTGAATGATGATAGTTTATATGGATCTACTTCGTCCAGAGGGACTCCTTTTCATCCTGCAAAAACCATATATATCTGCTCATAAAAGATAATTCCAAGCATAAATGTTTCTAAAGCCAAGTCCACCTTCCTTTTTCGGCATACAGAGTTTTCTCCAAGCAACCTGGGCTGCTTTGCCATGCATCAAGAAGGTACAACATAGACTAACAATACAATTTATGACCATCTTCGGGAGAAAGAATATACCAAGCCAAAAACCTAGAACTCCTTGTATAACCGAATTTAGGAGTTCAAGCCTCCTGCAAAAGATAGAGAGCTCGCTTTCCATGCTTTGAGTCTGTCACACACTTCATTAATCAAAATTTCATAATCCATAGCCCTTAGCTTACTTGGGTTAAGGGGCAATCCCAAGTATCTAAAAGGGAAGGAACCATGGGCCATACCAGCTAAATGAAGAATGTCTGACCGAACCTAATTAGTTACCCCTGCCAAAAAGATCTATGATTTAAGAGGGTTGTCTTTCAAGCCTGCCACCCTATTAAAAGATGTTAGCCCTTGTAACAGAACTTTAAAAGAAGTAATATCACCACGACTGAATAAAATCAAGTCATCTGCAAAGGCAAGGTGAAAAAAATTCAAGGGTTTACATTTCAAATGAAAGGAGAAGCTCTTAGTAGCTGAGAGAATTTTAAGGTGTGCTCAGGTATTCCATGCTTAAGACAAAGAGGTAAGGGGACACCGGGTCCCCTTGTCTTACACCACGACCACCTTTGAAGAACCCAAACAAACACCCATTTATCTTTAGAGAAAAGCTAGTAGTGGTGACACACTCCATCAATAAAGCAACAAACCTTGGAGGGAAATTAAGGCCCAGGAGAACATCATGAAGGAAGTCCCATGACAAAGAGTCATACGCCTTTTGAATATCAACTTTTATCAAGCATTTTGGGGAGGTTCATTTTCGAGAGTAGTCTTTCAGAAGCTCTTGGACAAGGAGGATGTTTTCAAGCATTAGTTGGCCTTTTACAAAAGCCCCCTGTTCCACACTAATAATGTTCTCTAAAATAGAAGCAATATGAACTGCAAGAATTTTTGCAATTACCTTGTATGTGGTTGAACAACAAGAGATAGGTTAGAAATTAGAGACTTTTTCTACTTTCTGATGTTTGGGAATAAGTGTTAAGGCTGCATGGTTGATCCTCTTGAGGAGTTTCCCTGTCTTAAAGAATTCCTTAACATCATTGCAGAAGTCATCACCTACAATTGACTAGGCTTCCTTGAGGAATTTTATAGAAAACCCATCCGGACCAGCAGCTTTGTAGTCCCCTAAGGAAAAGAGGGTACTACAAATCTCCTCATTAGTAACAGACTGTAGAAGAGACTTTTGTTTTTCATCATTCAAAACTGGGCCCTGCCGCAAAACACAAGGATCAATGGGTTGCGTGGGTGATCCGACCCCAATCTGCCCCTAAAAATATGTTAAAAATTCATTTTCCAAATCAGTATCTGATGCAGTTCAGCTTCCATCCTCCTTAAGAACTCGGCCCATTTGAGATCTTGTTTATTTGGCTCTAAGCATGTCATAGAAAAATTGAGTGTTCGAATCAGCTTTAAACAAAAATTGGTTTTTTATTTTTCTGAGCCACAAACTCTGCCGTAGCTTTACCAAGGACCTCAGCCATTCTTTGAAGACCTACCAGAGATTTAGGATCAACCTTGCTCTTATCAGCAAGGACTGAAGCTTGAGCATTTTTTAGAGTAGAATCTGCAGCTTCAGCCAGGGTGATTATGTGGCAAAAATCAAGCTTATTTAGACTCTTTAGCAGTGGTTTCAGCTCAGTCAGTTTACTACAAAGAATAAATTGATTAGTCCCACATACAGAAAAGTTCCAGCTTGACCGAATAATGTTTAGAAAATCAGGATGGAGGCACAACATGTTAAAGAAGTGAAAAGGCGGTTTCTTGTGCATAAGCTTACCCACAGAGATAATATACGGCGTATGGTCAGAAACAGTATTAGGCATAAAAAAATTGGCACAAACATTAAGATCTGATGCAAAACCAGCCGCATTCAAGAGTACCCTGTCAAGCTTACATTTTACATTATTCCCGAAAAATGTGTAAAAGCAACCTTTATAGGGGACATCAAACAGCTGGGAAACCAAACAACATTTTTTAAAATCTACAACTTCATAAGCTATAATAGGTTGGGAGCTCATTCAATCACATGAATTCAAAGGATAGTTAAAATCACCACACACCACCCATAGATCAATCACAGTGGTTGCCAAAGAAGATAGATTGGTCCACAGCTCCTTTCTATCTGTATTACAATATAAGCCGTAAACCATAGATAGGAAAATGCTCCTCCCTGATTTATGGTCTTGGACCATACCTAAGATAACATGCGGTGCAATTTCTTTAACCTAAAAATCAACCAAATAGGGGTTCCACAGCAGTACCATCCTACCATTAGGGTGGTTAGAAAAATTATCACAATGAAGCCAACCACATAAAAATGATTGTTTCATTTTCTGGAGTTTAATGTCATCCAGCTTGGACTCTAAAATACCATCAACCGAGCAATGATGATGTTTACTCACCTGTAACAGGGATTTTTTTTCAGGGGAGATCCCGCTCCCCTTAAATTCCAAATCACCATATTCATAATAATTTTGCAGGCCTAAAAGGCCGTCTCATACCTGCCCAGGGTTTTTTTTTGTTTTTTGTGCACCGAAGCAGCTCTTTTTTCCCCATCTTTCGAAGAAATTTTCTACCACCCCTCTTCTATTTCTTCAGCATCTTGTTGGCCTAGTTTTGGCCGATTCCACCCTTTACTATTGTCTTTCTGTTGTTGCAAGTTGCACGGGCCAACATCAACGATCATCGGGAGAGCTACCTACTGTTGGTCTATTTCTAGGTTTGTTACAAGGCCTTTCTTATTGCCGCCGATCACCTGGGTGGATTGGACATCATTCTCAACATTAGGGGTGCATCCGGGGAAGGATCAGGAGCTGGATCCATAAAATCTTGTTTAGGGGGGGTCTGGATTTGCTGGAGCTTTCTTAGCATTAGTTGGAAGCTTCGTAGGAACAGACTTCTGTTTGTCCTTATGGTCATTCACAGAGGGCACAATCGACAATCCTAGTTTCTTAGCAACTAGTTTTGAAGGTGCTCAGGGGACCGAAACATGGTTTACAACCACCTCCTCAGCCAATTTTGGACTTTAATTAACACAAGCAGCATTAGCATGACCAATTGAACTATATAGACAACAAAATAGTGGTAAATCTTCATATTCAAAAAGTTGAACGAAACTACCTTCATCACTCTTAACTTCAACCGATGCAGGGAGCTTTTTGGAGATATCAACTTCTACCAATACCCGGCCATATTCGATCACTGATCTTGTGCGGGTGAGATCATCCACTTGAATTGGCCGGCCAACAAATAATGCAATGTCACTAATTGCCTCACAGTTCCAAAGCTCCAGTGGGAGGTTTTTAATTCGGATCCAAACTGGAATTTTGGTCAACTCATCCATCCCAAAAGAAAAGAGTTTCGGGAACTCCTTCAATCAAAACCAGGGCTTTTCCCCTTATCAAAGATGGACCCCCTTCAAAAGCTTTAATTTTATCAAATTCATCTTTAAATTTAAGGACAATCCAGCCAGAACTATGCAAAGTATATTTAAAGGGTTGTCGGATTACATTTCTCGTAGCATTTATCAAGAATTTATCAACCGGAATACCCACAAATCGAGCAAGTAGACATGCTTCCCAAGATTCATCAATTACTTGTATATTTTTCTTAGAAATTTTCACAAAGTTATTTTTCTGAGCAATATACTTACAGCACTTCGAAGGTAGCCCATTGAATAACTGTGCAAAGGATTTCATTTTATTCGGCAAATTTTCCACACTATTATGATTTCTGGGTTGCGATTCTGTTTCAGATGGAACGCTAGAAATATCTACCCGCTTCGGTTTGCTGCTTGCAGTCTTCAATTCGGGATCACGATTGTCCCCCATAATCCCAATTTCATCTTCTTTGTCAAAATCAGAGAGCAGATCTGGCAGTGAAAGGGGGTAAGACTTCGATTGTTTCCCTTACTGGAACTCATCTAGCTGAGGGTCGAAATGGGAAGCTTCGCACCCATCTCTTTCTTCATGCAAAGATGCCAATTGCTGGCAACAAGGATCGTTCGACCATGGGTTAGCATCAAACAGTTGCGCCGTTGATCGTTGTTCTTGGTGCAAACTCTCACTAGGGCTGACTTCATTATGCGAACGGAGACACATACCTTCCAAGGACTTCGAATGGACTTCTCGATCTAGTGAACTAGACCTTCTCCTGGTTAGGGTTCGAATAGATGAGGAATCTTCAGGGTCCTAAAATGGAGTTGAGCGTGAAGATTCGACATTTCCAGGCTGCAAATTTTTCGAACTGGGCAGCGCGCAATTTGGCTCTTCCACAGGGACGCGATTACGCTGGGGTTTTTTCTTCAGCCCCATTTCCACCTGCGAGGACCACAAACAGAGAAATTAAAGAGGAGGGGGATGAACAGTGGCGACAGAGATTGTAGCACTATAGTAACTCGACTTTTCCAGCTTCTCCTTCTCGTTCGAGCACCATGAGAGAGGTGGGAGGACGGGAGAGAGAACAACCGAGCTCAATCCAATTTCATAACTTTCTCAAATGTTGAGACCAGTATTTGTGAGTGTTTGATCTTTGTCTCTACCTTACAAAAAATATTATCCTACTTTTTATCTCTTTTTTCCATTTTAACTTTCGATCATTAGTTATCTTTTAAACCACAATCTTCCATTATGCATTTTTCAACTTGTTTAGCATATGCATCAAATTATTATCAGAACTTAAAGTGGAGAATTATGGATAAATTTCATCTCCTATTTTCTTTCTATACCTTGTCTAAAGCCCAAAAACTTCACAACAAAATTTATAACCACCCATTAAAACTTTTGAAACCCACTTAACCTCTCCTAACAAAGCACATCCTCTTCCTCTATTATTTATTTTCTTCAAACTAAATCAACTATAGGTGATGAAAAAATATTAAGAGGATTAGGCCTTGAATAGGGACAAGAGTTGAGAAGAGACCAAGCCTTTGAAAACCTCTGATATATCATAAGAAGAGTGCTTGGCATTTTAGAGAATCTCATGCGAAATCCTTACACCCCATGCCTAAATATTTCCCCACAACCGAGAATAAGACCCCATTTTCACCAACATAAGGTGGTCAAATCAAGTTCAAGTGATGATGCTAGTTATTTTAACTCCTCACCAAGAGATTCCTACGTGATAGAAAAAGGAGACATGAAAGGAGAGATCATTTTCTTGAAATCAAAGTCAAAGTGCTTAAGTTTGATGGATCACTTAACTCAAAAGGTTTTCTAAAGTAGGATTTAAGTTGCTTTAGGATGTGTGAAGAGATTGGATGAAAAGAGCTTTAGGATTTCTATCCTCAAGCTCAAGGGGAATGCCTCCTCATAGTGGGAAAACCTTACTCACCAATGGAGAAAGATAGGGAAGTATAAGGTGAAATCTTGGTTGAAGATGAAGAAGCTTTTGAGGGAAAGGTTTTAACCCTCATTCTGTACTCAAGACCTGCACAACAAGGTGGCCTCGTTGAGGTAAGGGTCAATAATTGTTGAAGAATACATCAACAAGTATGAATGGTTGGAGATGAGGTTAGAGTTGGATAAAGTATAGTAGAAAATAATGTTACATTTCCGTGGAGGGTTGAGGAGTGACATTGCATGCAAGGTGGAGTTTCACAACTAATACACCTTTGATGATCTTTTTCATCGATCCACTAAGGTAGAGAAACATAAGAAGGAGGATAGAGGACTGAATTTTCCTCAAGTTAGGTTTAAAACCAACACTTCCAAAGAGGCCTCTCATCATTCAAGCCATTCCCTCCCATTAGAAATGTTGAAGTGAAGGAAAAGGAGAAAGGTGTTAGGTTTGAACCTAACAAACCAAAGGCTATGAGGGGCTTCAAGTATTAAGGCCTAGGGCACTATAAAAATGAGTGTACTAACAAAAGAGTTATGACTCTTTTGGACTTGGAGGAGGCATCCAATAATGAGTAAATGGACAAAAAAAAGCAACCATAAGGAGGAGGAAGAACAAAAGAGGCACCCCATGATGTAGATATTTATCATAGGCTTTATATTTATCATTTTAGAATCTAAATTTAGTCATTAGTTGCATATGTCTTCATTATTGACTTTCATATTTTCATTCCATAGTGATTTAGATAGCTAAAGTGATGAATATTGGTTTTCAATTGCGAAGTCCCTATAAGATATCACCTTGACGTGCTATAACAAATCTATGCCCTTGGTATTAGCACGCATCAGGTTTTTGGCACTATTTTCGATGACTTTAACCGTTTGATAATGATTATTTTTTATCAATCTAGAATAGATATTTATTTTCTTATTTTTATTTGCTTTAGTGAGTTCCCTATCCACTTTGATAGACTATTGTTTAAAGTCTTTAGGTACCTTATATACAATGATCTCTCCGTTTAGAACCTTCGGTTAAGCTGAATCCTGAAATCGAGATAACTTTAAGTGAATTGAGAATGTGGGTACGTGAGATGAAAGAAAGCATAAGATCGAATATTATGGCTAAAACTGCTGAAGGAGAAGAGAAAAAGTTCTCTCTTAGGGAATTTGCATCTCCTAATGCATATGGAATGTAATCCAGTAGTAGAAAGCCAAATGTTACCTCTAGCAATTTCTAGTTGAAGCTTGCACTCCTTAATATGGTGTACCAAAATCAATTTCGTTGTAGCACAATGGAATATCTAAATTTGCACATCTCAATTTTCCTCCAATATTTTGATACTTTGAAAATGGATGGTGTGAGAGATGACATAATCAGGCTACACTTATTTCCATTTTTGTTAAGGAACAAGGCAAGAATTTGGTTGCAGTCACTTCCTCCCAATTCTATCACCAATTGAGAACAACTCTCATGGGATTTCTTGAACTAGTAATTTTCCCCATCTAAGATGGTTCAATTAAGAAATCTAATTACAAGCTTTAGTTAGAAGGATGGTGAATCTCTATGTGATGCATGGGGACGTTACAAGGATATGCCGACAATGTGTCCATATCATTAGTCTCACTTACAACACAAGGTTGGCCCTAGATATAGCAACAGGAGGAACTCTCGTGAACAAGAGCATACCCAAATCTTAGAAATTGATCTAGAACATGGCTCATAACAATTATCAGTGGTCAAGTGAATGCTCTTCTACCAAGAAGAGTGATAGGTGTGAAATTGATGCTCTTGATCGTATTTCATCTAAAATTGATGCATTATTTTAGAAATTTGACAAATTAAGTGTAAATGTATTGATATCTACTTCTATTGTTTGTGAGAATTGGGGATTGCAGAACAGTTATTGTTGGAATGTAAATCTATTTTTCCTCCACCTTAAAGTAGCCTTTACAGATCATGTGAATTATGCGATTAACTTTGACCAAAATGGAGAATCGTTTACTCCTACCTACAACCTATGATGGCAAAATCACCTGAATCACTCCTACAAGAACCCGCCACCTAACCCCATTCCTTAATTAAACTTTAGGCCCCTAGGTTTTCTAAACCTTAGATCACCATTTTCTAACCCTCCAAAGTCTAATCTTGAGTTAGGTCAGAGAATTTTATGGCCTCTCAAAACAAGAAAGCCAAGGATTTGAGTAACTCGCTTGAAAACATAAATTCTAAGGTTGAATATCTAGCCACCCACAATAAGATGTTGGAAAAACAAATCATTTAGGTAGCCCAATAGTCTTGATCTTCTTCTAGACCCTATAAAATGCTTTTGGGGCAAGTATAAATCAAGCCTAAGGGATCCATCAATGCTATAGCACTTAGAAGTCAAAAGGAACTACAAAGCTATGTTTTGAGAAAGGAAATTGAGGATGTGGATGAGAGAGTTGAGGATCTTACAAAAAGGAGAGATGAGCCTATGAGCACTGAGAAAGAGACCATCCTATAAAGGAATCATAAAGTTGAGAAGTATATCTCCTTACCACCATACAATACTCCTATCCTTTATCCTCAAAGGTTAGTGAAGGCTAAGTTGGAAAAAAAAACTTGGGAAATTCTAAGACATGTGGAAGAAACTCCATTTAAAAATCCCATTTTTTTAAATTGTGACCAAAATGCCAACATATGCGAAATTCCTTAAAGATATTTTATCCTACTATTGAAAGTCAGAAGAGTATGAAACCAAAGCCTTAACATAAGAGTTTAATGTTATTATTCAAAACAAATTACCACCTAAACTTAAGGATCTCAATTCATTCTCTATACCTTATTCTATTAGAAATGTGGTCATTAATCGTGCTTTATGTGACTTAGATGCAAGTGTAAGCTTAATGCCTTCATCCATTTTTAAGAAACTTGAAATAGGGGAATTGAAGACCACTATGATATCTCTTCAATTAGCATATCAATAGAAGAAGTATCTAGTAGGTACTCTTCCAGATGTCCCTATTGTAATACACCGAAAACTTGTTTAGCCTAATCCCATGTTATTAGCACCCTAATTTGATTCTAATCTTAATAAATCCTATTTTTAGCCTTGACCAAATTTCTTAATTCTAAAATCGAGACCTTAACTCTGATAAACTATAATTCATAAACCAAAATCAAAACCCGCCAAAATTTCCACTAATCCTAATTACTTGGCTAATCAAAAATCACCTAATCTAATCCTAATCCCCTAACCCTTCTCTCTTTTTCCTTTTCTTTCTCTTTTTCTTTTCTTTCTTTGTTCCCTATTCTCCCATTGTTCCAAGCCACAAGGTTTGATTTTTTTTGCAACTTGCACCATCAACCTACCCTCCAACATGCACTATGACACCATCCCTGCCATCCCTCATGTTTATCTTCTTCTTCTCCTCCTCCTATTCCCCTACACACCCCATGCACCACCATTACTTCCCCTGCCATTCTTCTTCTTCTTCTCTTATCCTTACGCAACCTACACTCTAACCATTGCCATCACCTGCATTTTTCAACACCACACTCAACCATCACCTCCACTATTACCATTTTGGCTCTCCACCACCTGTCGTACATTTTCCCCCTCTTCTTTTCTTCTTCCCAATGTACACCATACACACATGCACACTTACAGATATATGTATATATATATATATATATATATATATATATATATCACACTCTCCTCATTTCTCTCTGTTTGGCCCCCAATCTTCTCATTCTATGTAAAAAATTCCTTTTTCCCAAGCTCCCCGACCTTCTTCCCTTCTTCCTTCTCCTTTATCCTTCTTGTTCCTCCTTCATTCCCAATTTTTGTCATCCACGCCACCCAATCCACCACTATCCTTCGTTTGGCTGGTGGATCGACCATCAAGGTCGCCTCGACCATCCCCCTCACAATCATCGGCCTTTGCTGCCGACCACCACCTCTTTTCTCTTCTCCTTGCCCTAATTTGTTGTAGAGTTGTAGAGTGCACGGCCTGTGCACTACCTGCTACATAACCATGCAACACATAAAATCTCCTTCTGTACAGTCATGCAAATTTTGCACCACCTGACTGTGCATATTTTTTTCTCTTGACCTGTTGTGCACTAGTGCAGCACAGCCCTATATGTAACACCCCAAAATTCACTAATTTTTTTTTTTAAAAGCGGAAGCAATTAAATTAGAAGCACTGAAAACCTGTGAATTCTGGAAGTGTTACCGCCACACTTAGTACCAGACCGGTTCTCTCTGACCGTTCCAGTACCAAGTGCTAAGGCTAAGAAAAGAAATAACCAATACAATTCAATTTCCAAATAAGCATTAAACGGTTGTAAAACAAATTCAGAGTACGCATCAAGAAATGTAATTCATTTCCAAAAGAGAATTAAACTTACAACCGATAAAAGTTTAACAAAAAGAATTAGAGTCATATAAAGACTATGATATGGCCACAACTCTCTTGAATCTCGAGCCCAACATGCTCAACACTCAACCCCAACTGATATCTCGCCCACCTGCACAAATCAGAAGGGCATACTACTCGTGGGAATGAGCAGCACCCATAAAAAGGGTGATCAGTACGCTACGTACTGAGTAAGGTAACCGAGCACTAAGGCCAACACATAAGCACATAATCCATGCAGAATAATAACAGGGCATAATCCAACATAACATCATAAAGGTATATGAACAATTCAGGTAAAAGTACAAAGGCCCATATAATCCAGATTAATTGTTTAATTAATCTCTTATCAGAATCATGTCACACCATACTTTTATTCAAGTCCATACGATTACGGGAACCCCACTATTTTTGCCGGTGGATCGGTCGCGAGGGAAACGTTCCCTGCCACTATTTTAGCCGGTGGATCGGTCGCGAGGGTACATGCCCTGCCACTATTTTAGCCGGTGGATCGGTCTGGCCCCTTCTCGTACGGTGTTTCACTTTAAGTGATTAGTGTCTTCCCATATCGTTCAACATATAACGTTTTGTTTTGTTGAGCTCGGGATCCCCCACTATTATAGCCGGTGGATCGGTCGCGAGGGTACATGCCCTGCCACTATTATGCCGGTGGATCGGTCTGGGCCCGTCTCAACATCTTCCACTTTACGTGATTAATGTCTTAAGTATCTTATTCAAAGGCTTTCACCATGCACATGCACGAATCATAAATCATAAATTCCATATTCATCATCATCTTTAATCACCACATACACATATGCTACCACCAAACCCTAGCCATGCATGGATCGCTCCCTTTACACTTATCCTCCAATTCTACTTCACATCTCACTCTAGGGTTTTATCCCAAAACCCTAATTTAGTCTCCTTCGTACCCTTAATTTGCTCCACATGCTATTTTTCATCCCAAGTGCTCAAACACCCAAACAACACTTACATTACCTTCCTTACATCCCAAATTAACTTTCCACACATAATTTCATACCCATGCAGACATTAATCTCCCCATACTAACCTTCGAACCTTTTTCATGCAAACCCTAAAATTCCATGTGAAACCCTAATTTCAACCATGCAAACATTAACCATTATGTAAAACCCAAAACCTCATCATACCAAACCCTAAATTCAATCCACATAACCCAAAGATTCATTCATACCAAACCCTAGATCAAACCATATACATCCCAAAGATTCATTCACACAAAACCCTAAATTCAATCCATACCAACACAAGGATTCAAATCATATAAAACCCAAAGATTTTTCCACATAATACAATTGATTAGATTCTCCCCTTTCATAACCACAAATTGTATTCTCCCATACAAGACTATAAGTTAGATTCTCCCACATAAAATCATAAATTTGAATCTCCCAAGCAAAACCATAATTTGGATTAATTGGATTCCCCCAAACAAATCATAAATTAGATTCTCCCAATCAAATCATAAATTAGGTTCTCCCATATAATGTCATAAATTACATTCTCCCCAAATAACGTCTTAAATTAGATTCTCCCTAACAACCCATAAATTCAATTCTCCCATATAACGTCATAAATTATATTGTCTTCCACAAAACCATTCAAAACCATAAATTAAACTTCCCCATATAAAACCATAAGTTATCTTCTCCATACAAAACCTCAAAAATCATAAATCAGATTCTCACACACGAAACCCTAAAATTCTCCATTTTATTCCTTTACTCATGAATCAATGGAATACTTAGGTCAACTCACATCCCTTAATCAACTTCTTTCTCCATCCTCCTTTTTCATCCTTTCTCCCACATAAAAATCATATCAACATCCTCACATGCATGTCTTACAGGGTCATACACAAATAATACACATGCCATACGAAAACATACTTCGACTCCATGTCATAGCATATACGGCATAATTAATAATCATAAACATAGAATGCATAGCATACGAGGCACACAATGCACATTAGCACATAAAAGGCCTTAGCACCCCTTACCTGAAACGACACCGGTCTTGGAGCACGTTCCTACGCCTCCTTAGGGCTTTGACCAAATAATAACCTTAACAAAATTCTAACTTTGCTAAAGACATAAAAATAATAGAGATATTATAAAACTTGATAATATAGGATTCAAGACTTTACCCTAATAATAATAATGATACTAATATAATAATATCAAAGATAATAAAACTAATATCAATGAGAATAATAATAATAATAATAATAATAATAATAATAATAATAATAATAATAATAATAATAATAATAATAATAATAATAAGCTTTAAAATTTAAAGTGGGGTTTCGACCCTACTTATAACTAATGACTTAACACTTATTTAATAATAATAATAAAATTACTAACATATATAATAACATTAAAATAATAAAGATAATGATAATATTATTATCAATAGTTATAAGAACAATAGAAACAATAATACTAAAATAAATAAGTGCAAATGTTAATACAAAATTAGGGCCTAATATTTTCCAGAATAATTAGTAAAATGATAATAATAAATATTTATTCTAATAATTATAATATTAATAATAATAAGAAGAAGAATGATAATAATCCCATAATAATTCAATTAATAACTTAAAATTCGAAACTATCAATAATATTGTTTTATTACCACTCTCCACCCTTAAGCTGGTGGGGATGGGTGGCACCGGCGGTGGTGCACGGCGGCAGCGACGGTGGCCGGAAAAAACAGAAGAAAAGAGGGAAAGATGGATGTTGGGAAAAAGATAGGGAGAATTGAGGTGATATAAGAGGTGTTTATTGTTGCCCAGGAGGAGAGGGACAAAATGATGGTGTTGGTGCAGCCAAAGGTGGCGGCGCACGGCGGCGGAAGGCGGTTTAATGCTTTCTGGGTAAAATTTCAGGCGAGACAAGAAGCCAACTTGGCACGGCTATGTAAGCCAGTACAAGAAGAATCGAGGAATTTGAGAAACGTAGTTAGCTAGAGGAAAATGCAGGGAATAAAATGAAAGGTTTCGGTGGCGCTGAGATTGGCTAACGGAGGCGGAAGAGGCGTCTGAAGTTGGGGTGGCCGGCACTCGAGCTGAGGGTTTCGGGAAAGAAAAATTCTAAAAACTCCTATAACAAGGCTATTTATAGATGTTGGAATGGATAATGAGAATCTGGAGGTCGACATGGAAGTTTTAATTGCAATAATTTGGATGGCCGGTGGCGGTAAACGGTAGGTCGACGTTTGGGTTGGTTCGAAGGTTCGGGACGTTGGGGAGAGGAAACGGGAGATATTTAACGTCCAATAATTATATGAAGTTATTTCTGGAGTTAATAGGAAGGCAATGAGACAAGAAACGGCCGGTATTATTCATTGTAACCGGAGATGCCATTGACGGAGGAGGGAACTGCAGCGACATCGACGGAGGAGAAAGGAGGAAGAAGGAAGAAGAAGAGGAGGCGGTCGGGTCGGCCGGGAAAGAAAAGAAAAAGAAAGAACCGGGCCGGTTCGCGCGCGGTCGAGTGTGCGTTTAATGGAACGACGAGCTTCGGAGGAAAACGAGCCAAAACGCAGCGTTGGAAGGGCGACGAAGGGCGCCGCGCGGGCTGGGCCGCGCCGAAGAAGAAGAAGAAGAAAAGAAAAAGGGGAACTGGGCCGCGAGCTGGCCCAGTTCGGCGAGGAGAATAGGAAAAAGAAAAAGAAAGAAAAAGAAAAGGAAAAAGGAAGAAAGAAAAAGAAAAAGGGAAAAAGGAAAGGAGAAATAAAATAGGTTAGGCCCAATTAAATTAATCTAAATATTTAGGATATTTAAAAATAATAATATTTAAATAAAATAATATTTAAATCCCTTTTTAGGCTAAATTAGGATTTTTAAAAGACTTTCCATAAATTCCATTTTAATTAGCAAAACACCCTAATTTTCTTCCATTAAATTATTTATAAAATTAATATTAATTTAAAACTATTTTCTCATTCTTATTTTAAATAAAATCATTTATTTAATTAATTCCCGAATTAAAATCTTTAATTAGTTAAAATACCCCAAATTCCTCCTAATTAAAATACTTATAAATTTATCCTTGATTTTTCCTAATTAATTTCCTTTTATTTTAATCAAAATCATTTATTTGATTAATATTTATGATAAAGTCTCATTTAAATATAATATTTAAGATTATAAGTTTTCGGGGCATTTCACTATAAATTTTGAACTATCTGGCTGTGCATTTTATTTTCTCTTGGCCTATGCTGCACAGTCCTGCAACTTCCCATTTTATCCATACACCCCTATTTTCACCCCAAATCTTGTCCAAATACCACCAAAATTTAACCACATCTCCACCACATATTCTTTTATACTTCCATACAATTCAAGTTTCCATTTGACTCCGATAAATTACATTTTTACCTTTATCTACCATAACTTCCCTCTTAATTTTTAACCTCCAATCCTAATCATATTTTATCTTGTTTTCATAGGTGATCTTCCAGTGATCTCAAAGGAGGTATAGGATTTATGTGCATAGATCCTAGTGTCCTTGTTGGCAAGGATACATGTTGTAGCCAAGGATTTATGTGTTACTTGTATTTTTGTATATGATTTTATGTTGAGTATGTTATATTAATTTAATTATGGAAATGCTATAAAATGATAGTCTTGAGAGTAATAAAATTATGTAAGTGCGTATTTGGGTATAATGTTTGTTACATGATATCTATGGGAAACTAAGGATATGTACTTTAGATAATGGTTGGGAATTTTTATGTTTTGGGTTTCATAAGGCTTTGGAAGAATACTATTATCTTGATTACCCTGAGGGTATTATAATCATGGAGGATAATTACATTATCGTACTTATATTATTTAATTGTATGTTTTGCGCTTTTATATGAGTTCCACATGATAACCTACAATCAACTCTCAATAATGTACTAATCATTTAAAGTGAAAGATCACGTGAATCGGGCCAAGGTGTTTATATGGCTCCATTCAAATGGATAATAATAATAGTGGCTCGGGTGTGTTATTGTAACACCCCAAATTCACTACTGAAAAATTTCGTTTAAAACGAAAGGTTTAACGGAAGCGTACAATTTAAAACCATGAATTTAGGGGTATTACCGCCACACTCAGTACCGGACCGGTTCACTTCTACCGTCCTGATACCGAGTGCTAAGGCTAGATCAAAATTTCGTGAAGTGAAACCAACAAAGCATAAGTGCATAATCAACATAAAATATCCAGGAAGGTTAAGGTGCCAACATCAGTTAAAATATCGTTAGGATTACAATTTAAGAATTCCATTCCAAAATACGAGCGTAACATAAATACGACTCAGAACATGATAAATGACAACGGAAATAACAAGATGTCCGACCGGCTCCCTCTCGGCCCCAACCAAAGCAGACTCAATACTCAGCCCCACCCGATGCCTCATAGGTGTCGTAGGCATCGAAAACCAAATCTCCTACCTGCACAAGGTCAGAAGGGCCCTCTGCTCGTGGGAATGAGCAGCACCCATGAAACGGATGATCAGTACGCTATGTACTGAGTAAGGTAACAGACGAGCTAAGGCCAACACATAGCACACAAGACCCACATTCAACACATAAATAACATACGATGACATGCATGAATAGATCTAATCACTTTCTGATGTCTTATTCTGTATTCTCATTAATGAAATAAGTCAATTTCACGCATTCTTCAATAATCCATGTGAGCATGGGGACCCCACTATTATAGCCGGTGGATCGGAAATAAAAACACAGGGCAGAACGCCTCTGACCACTATTCTAACCGGTGGACCGGACTGGCCCCGCCTCAACATAGTGTTCCACTGTAAGTACTTAGTATTTTTCTCATGGTTTAACTTATTTACTTTGGGTCTTTCGAGCCGAGGCCCCCACTATTATAGCCGGTGGACCGGAAATAAACACATAGGGCTGAACGCCTCTAACCACTATTATAGCCGGTGGACCGGAACGAAACGCACAGGGCAGAACGCCTCTGACCACTATTATAGTCGGTGGACCGGAACGAAACGCACAGGGCAGAACGCCTCTGACCACTATTATAGCCGGTGGACCGGAATGAAACGCACAGGGCAGAATGCCTCTGACCACTATTATAGCCGGTGGACCGGAATGAAACTCATAAGGCTCGGCTCAACAGTCTTTCGCTTTATGTTATTAGTGTCTTATCCGTGTCTTATTGAATCACACATCACCCTTGACATGCATGCCAATAACATACTACTATTTGCCTCTCAAGCGGGCCCGCCTCATATGTTGAGACACTTACCCTTTTCTCACACCCGACATCCATCCCCCGTAGACTAGGGCATAGTGACATATAATAAGGCACGATCTCCAAGAATATAGACTACCCCGACACATATGATATCGACTCCGTATGTCCTAATCCCTCTAGGGTTCCTCCTCGGAGAACCAAGTCGGACCTATGTGGCCCAACTCTTTCTTACTTACCTAGACGTTACTTTGTTCTCTATCTCGCGCCTCATATTTATTATGAAACTCCCCAAATGTATTACCTTATTTTCCAAGTTCACGTGTGACCGACAAAACCCTAATTGGCCACCCAAACCCTAGCACTTTACTTCCTCAATAAGTAATCTCCCTCTTTCACCCCACATCTCTCCTCTCCTTTAGAAAACCCATACTACCCCTTTATATAAGTGAACTCTCACTCTCAACCCCACACTCCATCCTTCCTTGATCATTTTTACCCTTGTACCCCTCAGTTTCCTCATTTTCTCCCAAAACCCTAATTGGGTCCCTTGGACACCCTTACATCGATCCACGTAAAATTTTGCACATGAGTCCCCAATGGACCCGTAACTTTGACATTATCTTACTTACTTCCTAAATCAACTTTCCTCACGTAAGATTCATTCCCATGCATAATTTAAACACTCCATGCAGACTCTCCAACACCCACTCACACACAAAACCCTAATAAGGCCTCTTATACACCAACTTATGTGCTATTGTTCATACTAAGTCTCCAATCCTTCCAAGACTCTCCCAAGCTCTTACTTACAACCCAAATCAACTTTTCCCACGTAAGGATTACGCCCATGCAAGGTCTAAGCCCCCCATGCAAACTTTCCAACATCCACTTCCCCGTTGTTCTTTTGTTATCATTTTATGCTACCCAAAACCCTAACATGCATGTCCTAGAGGGCCATAACAAGTCACATCGTCAACATCAACAATAAACATGGGACATGGCATGCATGTATAACATAAGGCACACACAACATACCTCATGATCCACGCTGCGCTACACAAAGCAGGTTATTCATAACACATGCATAATACACATCAACATGGCATGCTCATCATTCATCAACACATTTCATCACACATAACGTAAGGCCATAGCTTCGTCCTTACCTAGGTAGGCACCAGGCTTGGAGCACGCTCCTCTAGCTCCTTAGGGTTCCGATCGGGGTCACCTATGAAAGGGGAAAAAGCTAAGTATTAGTTTCCCTTATAATTACTATCAATCCTCATTCTAGTTTAAGGTTAGGGTTTTTATTACTAAAAAGAGTTTTATACAAAAACTAGGGTTTTTACCTCAGAATTAGTATACTAAATATTAGTAGTCAAAATATGTTTATTTTTAATACCTATTGTTACACTTATATTATTAGACCCATTAGCCCTATTTTTATAGCATTAGTGTTTGCTAGGCATAGTTAAGTAATGGTAATAATGGTAATGGTAAACTACTAATAGTGATACTTATGTTGGTGTTAGTATTAAAATACTACTACAATGGTTGCAATAACAACGAGCTAACACTCCTAGGGGTAGTCATGATAAAATTCGTATTTTGAATAAATAATATAAGGGCTCCCATATTTTGTCACCCTAATAGAATTAGCATATGGGTAATATCAATAATAGGATGACACCAATGTTAGAGATATTAGGTATGGTAAGACTCTATTACGCAGTTACAATACTTCATATAAGGTTGGGTTAAATAGTAAGAACACTAACAGTGGTAGTAATCTTAGCGATAGTATTAATAAAAATAATAACACTAACACTAATGGTTAAGTATGTTGAAAGCTAGGGTTTTGAGAAAGATTATGGCTTGTAAGAAAATAACACTCTTAGGTTACAGAGATTAATAGTGGTAACAACAATAATAAAAGTAATAATAATAGTAGTATTAGAAATGCCAATAATGACGAAAATGGTATTAGCCCTAAGTTAAGTATAATAGGGTTTAGGGTTAGAAGGGGTGATAGTATGATAGCATTAAGGATAATACAGAAATGGTATTAGTAAATAAGTTAATAATAATAATAATAATCATAACAGTAATATTAATAATAATAATACTAATAATAAGTATAATAATAATAATAATAATAATAATAATAATAATAATAAGTGTGATAATACTAATATTAGGTATAAGCCACTATAGGTGGCATAAGAGGAGGGTTTTAGGGTTCAGGTGAGTGGAAGACCACCTGAGAACGGTGGTGGTCCAGCGGCGGCGGTGGCGGTGGAGGAGGAGAAGAGGGAAAATGTGGGGGAAAGTGGTTAGATGGGAGGAGGAAAAAGGAAGCTAAGTGTGGGGGAGGAGACAGCAGGGAGAGGGGAGTGGAATGAGGGTGGTGGCGTGAGCAGGGAGGCGGCGCGCGGTGGTGGACGTGGCGGCCGAAGGAGGAGGAAGGTGGTGGAAATGGTGGAGGCCGGTGGAGAAGGAAGCAGGGGGTAAGGAGGGTATGGGCAGGTAGGGGAGGACCTGCTGGTCACTTTGGGAGGTGGAGCGGGGGTTAATTACGGCGGAGGTGGCGGCAGAGGGCGGCGCAAGGTGGCGGTGGCGTTTTTCGGGGTGGCACCTTCGCACGATTGTGGTGGCTCGTGCGGGGTAGGAACGGAGGCAGCGACGGTTTGGTTGCGTGGAGGGTGGTGCAAGGGTTGGTTCTGGGGTGTTTGGATCGTCGGTGTTAGGCAGCGGCGGCGGACGGCTTTTCTAACGGGGCGCCGGCAAGAATGGAGGGTTTCTGGGTTTCAAAATCAAAACCCAGATTAAGGAGGCTCATTAGGTATTTATAGGCCGATTGAGGTGGGCAATGACAAGGGGAAGAAGATAAGCGGTGGCAGGTACCAGGCATGCCGCCTGGTGGCGGCAGTCGAGGCGGTTCTGCCATGCCAGGGGCGTCGGGGTCGAGGGAAGAGGAAAAGGGAAAGGGGCAGGTCGCTCGGGAGAGGGGAAAAGGCCGGTTGGGGTCGAATTGGTGTAAGAAAACGACGGGAGAGGGAAAGTCAGCGTGGCCAGCCGTTGCAGGCGGTTGCCGGCAGGTGCAGCGGTTGCAGGTCGGGGTACGGTCACACAGGAGGAAGAAGAAAAGGGAAAGGAGTGGAATGGCGGTCCAGGGAAGAAGAAAAGAGAGGGAGAACCGACCAGTTGGCAACGGTTACTTCCTGCTAATTGAAACGCGGAGTTTAAGAGGATATCGGGACAAAACTTTGCGTCGCTCCTGGCGATGCGGGCTGGGCGCGCTGGGCCACGTGGGAAGGAGAAGGGAGGGAAAAGGGAAAGCTGGGCTGGGCGAGGCCCAACCGGCGGGTAAGAAGAAAGGAAAAAGAAAAGGAAGAAAAGGAAAAGGAAGAAAAGGGGAAATGGGTTTTTTTTTCGATTTTGGATTTTGCATAAATTATTTAGAATATTTTTGGGTTATTGAATAAAAATATTTAGAAAATAATAATTAATTCCTTTTTAGCTTAATTTAGGTTATTTTAGATAAATTTCCTTACTTCCATGTTAATTAGGAAAATACCCTAAATTTTTTTTTCCAATTAAATTCTTTATTATTTTCCTCCTAACTTACCTTAATTGATTCCCTATATTTTAAGTAAATGAATTTATATGCTTAATTCCCTACTAATTCCTTATTTGGCCAAAATTTCGGAACTTAGGATTTTGGGATATTACAGTTATCCCGGAGAGGTGCTTCAATCCGTTCCACCAGATTAAGAATGGTGGAGCCCCATACTCAAAGTGAATCAAAATACAATTAAGAGTTAAAGTATAAATGGAAAGATACTAATCATTTAAAGTGGAAGACTACGTGAGTTAGGATCGAGGTGTTGAGTCCATTCCATCTGATAATAATAGTGGCTCAGGTGTGTTGTCCTTGAGAGGTGCTTTAGACCGTTCCACCGGTTTAATAATAGTGGCTCTAAAGTGTTTTGCTCTGGGAGGTATTGGCTCCATTCCACTGGCTAATAATAGTAGCTCGGGTGTGTTATCCCTAAGTGGTGTTTCAAACCGTTCCACTAGTTTATGAATATTCGGGTCCCTAAAATAAACATAAATAAAAGATTGGAATATGGTATATTTAATGAAAGACCTTAAATAAGTTCTTATCTGGCATTCTTTTATTTGCGCGTGTACGATTTGATTTTGAGAATTATTGTATCATGTGTAACCCTGCTTGGTTGTACTGTTACCTTACCTAGTACGTAGCTTACTGATCATCTGTTTCATGGGTGCTACTCAATCCAAAGAGTAGACAGCCCAAATGTTTATGTGTAGGTCGATGAGGACCCCGTGGATGATTTCATAGTATTTGATGCTATATATGTGGAGGAGTGACTTATTCGTATCAAGGTTTAGGCATAGAGTTATGTTATCGAAATGATAGTTTTACCCAGATACCTTCTTGGACTCTTATTTCTATTAGATCCCTTTTTTTATGTATTGATATTATAATCAAAGTTAATCTCCAAACACTTATTTGACGTTATTAAAAGTTGTCTCTTCTCTTTCTATCATGTTTTAAATTTTTTAATCATTTTGCCTTGTGATTGACGTAAGGATGGTGAGGTAAGCCAAACTTATGTCAATTACAGTGGTAAAACCCAATTATTTGATTATACACTTCTACTTAAAACGATAAATTTTAGTAGTAAATTTGGGGGTATTACAAGTTGGTATCAGAGCTTTAAGTTTTGATTTCGTGTTTTGGTTTTAAAAATTCGGTTTTTAGGGATCCCTAATCCAATATCTATGGTCTATTTCACATTTAAAATCCTATTTTATTTTTGAAGACCCAGATTAACTTGTGAGGAACCGAGTATGGGCAGCCTAGGTGGCCTTGAAATTGTGAATTATGTGCATTACGTGTTAGTTAGTTAGGAAGACTTAGGCCCTAACATAATTTCTGTCTTCTGGCTAGTTATTGACCATGGCACTTAACGGTTGCATCGATCGTCTTGAGGAAACTTTTGAGGCATTCATTTAGTTTGATAAATGTCCACTGCCTCAGTCTCAACTGCCACATCCACCTTCATATTACCCATAGGAGGGTATCGGGGAAGACTAGCTTCGGAGGGTTATAAGACATCACCCATCACTTTATGCCGGTGATGAGGACCCACTTATCCTAGATTGATGGATCTAGGATATGGGCAGGAAGTACAAGGCAGTAGATTGCATGCCTGCTCAAAAGGCGAGCATTGTAGCTTTCTTTCTCTGAGGAGCAGCCAACACTTTGTAGGTAAGTCATCATATGCATGAACACTAATGTCTTAGGAGGTCTTCCAGACAGCAATCCACAACCAGTTTTATCCCAAGAGTTTTAAGAAGGATAAGCTAAAGGAGTGTATGTAGTAAACTCATGGAGGCATGACCGTGAGGTAATACCATGCTCAATTCTCAGAGCTATTGATGTTTGTGTCGGGGATAGTAGCTAGCGAGTCTATGGTTGTGTATCAATTTGAGTAGAGGCTTCACTTTAGCATCTAGAGGATGATGGGGGTCATGGATTTTTAAAACTTAGTCACCTTGTACGAGCGGGCTTATGTCGCCGCTACTATAGTACATGAGCAAGCTTCTATTATGGGTAAGAGGAAGCCAAAGACACAGGGTTCTAGAGGCAAGATTCAATTCTGAGGGAGTGGACCTCTGAGAGGGACAGTCTTGGGATGTTAAGCTTGAGAGGATTCGACAGAAGATTCAAGATTGTTGGGCAGATGGTTTTCATATTCATGAGGATGGTAGTATTCACTATCGAGGTAATTGGTGTGTGCCTCAGAGTCATACTAATATGAAGCACCAGATTATAGATTAAAGTCACTGTAATCTGTATTCCTTCCATCCATGAGGGGATAAGTTGTATAAAGACCTTCAGAGGATCTACTAGTGGCCTCGTATAAAGAGAGAGGTAGCAGAGTTCATATCAAGGTGTTTAACATGTCAAAAGGTGAAGATCAAGCGCCGAAGACCTGTAGGCTTAGTTTAGCCTTTAAATGTTCCAGGTGGAAGTGGGATTCCTTATCAATGGATTTTGTGAGTAGACTACCAAGGACTCGCAGTGGGTGCGACATGATTTGGGTTTTCATCGATAGGTTGACAAAATCAATATTATTTATGCTAATGAAGTCGACTTGGGCTATGGATTAGCTCCCCAATGCATATATGAGATTTGTGGTGAGTAGGCATGGTACACCTACCGGCATAGTCTTCAATCAGGATTTAAGATTTCTTTTACACTTCTGGGGGAAATTGTAGGAGGCTATGGGCACAAGATTGAGGATGAGTACTGCCTTCCATCCCGCTACAAAAGGGCAGACTGAGAGGACGATTTAAACTCTAGAATATATGCTATGAGCTTATGTTTTGGAATTCTGAGGCAATTAGGAAGACTGTCTACACTTGGTTGAGTTCTCATACAACAAGATTTATCACGCTAGCATCATAATGGCACCATTTGAGGTATTGTATCGATGCAAGTGCAAGACACCATTATGTTGGAGCGACATCAGTGACACTGTTGTGCTAGGACTATAGATGATTGAGGAGATGACTCATCAAGTTTGATTAATTCAAGATAGAATGATGGCAGCTCATAGTCGCCAGAAGAGCTACGTAGCTTAGAGACATCGCGGTGATGGTTTTGAACTAGGGGATAGAATTTTATTGAGGATTTTACCTCCTAAGGGGGTACAAAGATTTGGTCGGAAGATTAAGCTAAGCTCAAGATACATTGGTCCTTATGAGATTCTTGATAAGGTTGGTGAGGTTGCATATCACCTGGCACTTCATCTTCCACATTTCTCCGCTAAGGAAGTACATTGCAAATCCTTCCCACGTAATCAAATCAAATGAGATTGAGAACAATGATTTGTTATCCTACGAGGAGAGGCCATTGAGGATTCTTGATACCAAGATTCGATGGACTCATACGAGCTCAGTACTGCTCATAAAGATTCTTTGGAGTTGCCATGGGGCAAACAAAGAGATCTGGGAAACCGAGAAGGATATGCGTGAATTGCATCCCATGCTTTTTAGTTGAGGTGTGTTAGGTTTCAGGTTTCTTTCTCTTTTAAGGGGTAGTACCTAGTAGTATAGTATCGAATCTAAGAACTTAACCACCAAGATCGCTTTCCTTACATCCTTTTTCCTCTTATTCCTTAACCTTGCCTTGTCGACTTCAGGGAAGAAGTCTCTTTTAAGGGGGTAGTGATGTAATACCCCAAAAATTTGCTTACCTAATCCCGCATCATTAGCGCCCTACTTTGATTCTAATCTCAAGAATTCCTATTTAAAGCCTAAACAAAATTTCTTAATACAGAAACCGAAACCTTGACTCAGATAAACCAAAATTCATAAACCAAAATTAAAACTGGCTAAAATTCCACTAATCCTAATTACTTGGCTAATCGAAAATCACCTAATCTAATCCTAATATCCTAACCCTTCTCTTTTTTTCCTTTTCTTTCTCCTTTTCTTTTTTTCCTTTATTCCCTCTTCTCCTGTTGGTCCAAGACACAAGGATTGATTTTGGTTGTAACTTGACCATCAACTTGCCCTCCCAAATGCACCATAACACCATCCTTGCCATCCCTCATGCTTTTCTTCTTCTCCTCCTCTTCCCCTTCACACCCCACGCACCACCATCACTTCCCCTGCCATTCTTCTTCTTCATCTCTTATCCTCACGCAACCTACACTCTAACCATTACCATCACCTACATTTTTCATCACCACACTCAACCATCATCTACACTGTCACCATTTGGCTCTGCACCACCCATCGCACATTTTCCCCCTTTACTTTCCTCCTACCTATTTCACACCATACACATATGCACACTTACAGATATATGTATATGTATATGTATATGTGTGTGTATATATATATATATATATATATATATATATATATATATATACCATACACTCCTCATTTCTCTTTGTTTAGCCCCCAATCTATCCATTTTGTATCAAAAATCCCTTTTCCCGAGCTCCTGAACCTTCTTCCTTATCCTTTCTCCTTCTTCTTTCTTCTTCTTTCCCTATTTTTGGCACTCGCACCACCCAAGCCACCATCGAGCACCACCCAAGCCACCACCAGCCGCCCTTTTACTGATGGACAGACCACCAAGGTCACCCCGACCTTCCCCCTCACTATCACTGGCCATCGCTGCCGACCACTGCCTCTTTTCCCTTCTTCTCCCCCTCGTTCGTTATAGAGTTCTAGAGTGCATGGCATGTGCACCATTTGCTGCACAGTCATGCAACACTTCAAATCTCCTACTGCATAGTTGTGCAACTTTTACACCACCTAACCATGTATATTTTTTTCTCTCGACATATTGTGCACAAAATCATGCAACTTTTGCACCGCCTGGTCATGCAAGTTCCCATTTTAGTCATGCACCCCTATTTTCAACTCAAATCTTGTTCAAACACAACAAAAATTTAACCGTATCTCCACCACACATTATTCTACACTTCCATACAATTCAAGCTTCCATTTGACTACACTAAATTCTATTCTTATCCTTCTATACCATGGCTTCACTCTTAATTTTTAACCTCCTTTCCTAATCACATTTTATCCTATTTTCATAGGTGATCTTCCGGTGATCTCGGAGAAGGTATAGGATTTGCGTACGTAGAGCCTGGTGTCCTTGTCAGTAAGGATACATGTCGTAGCTAGGGATTTATGTGTTACTTATATTTTTGTATATGCTTTTGTGTTGAGTATATTATATTAATTTAATTATGGAAATGCTATGAAATGGTATTCTTGAGAGTAATGAAATTATGTAAGTGTGTATCTGGGTATAATGTTGGATACAAGATATCTATGGGAAACTAAGGATATATACTTCGAATAATCATTAAAAATTTATATGTTTTGGGTTTCATAAGGCTTTAGGATAATATGATTGTCTTGATTACCATGAGGGTATTATAATCATTGAGGATAATTATGTGGTCATACTTATATTGTTCAGTTGAATGTTTGTTACTTTTATATGAGTTCCACATAATAACATACAATCAACTCTAAATAAGGTATTAATCATTAAAAGTGTGGAAGACTACATGAGTTAGGAATGAGGTGTTGAGTCCATTCCACCAAATAATAATAGTGGCTCAGGTGTGTTGTCCTAGAGAGGTGATTTAGACCATTCTACCGGTTTAATAATAGTGGTTGAAGAATATTTTACTCTAAGAGGTATTGGCTCCGTTCCACTGGATAATAATAGTAGCTTAGGTGTGTTGTCCCTGAGAAGTGTTTCAAACCGTTCCATTGGTTTAAGAATAGTGGGGTCCCTGAACTCAATGCAATTAAAAGATTGGAATATGGTATATCTAATGAAAGACCTGGAATCAGTTCTTATTTGGCATTCTTTGATTTGTGCATGTACGATTTGATTCTATGAATTATTGTATCATGTGTAACCCTGCTTGACTATACTGTTACCTTACTCAGTACGTAGCGTACTAATCATCCATTTTATAGGTGCTACTGAATCCAATGAGTAAATGACCCAGATGTTTATATGCAAGTTGATGAGTACCTAGTGGATGATTTTGCAGCATTTGATACTATATATGTGGAGGAGTGATTTATTTGTATCAGGGTTTGGGCGTAGATTCATGTTATCTGGATGATAGTTTTACCTAGATATCTTTTTGGACTCTTAGTTCCATGGGATCCTTTTTTGTTGTGTATTGATATTGTAATCGGAGTTGATCTCTAAACACTTATTTGATGTTATTAAAAGTTATCTCGACTCTTTTTATCATGTTTTAAATTTTCTAATTGTTTTACCTTGTGATTGACGTAAGGATAGTGAAGTAAGCCAGACTTATGTCAATCTGGCGGTAACACTCAATTATTTCATTATATGCTTTCGCTTAAAATAGAAATTTTCAGTAGAAAATTTAGGGGTGTTACACCCATAAAGGTTAGTAAAAGTTTCATTCTTGTTATTTTTTTTATCTTAGAGATAGAGGAAGATTCTCAAATCCCCATCATCTTAGGAAGACCATTCCTAGGAATTGTAGGTGCTATTATTGATGTGAAAATGGAAGGTTATCCTTGAATATTGGAGAATAAAAGGTCATGTTTGATTTATCTAAAATTATGAAGTCTCCTAACTTTTATGATGAATGTTGTAGGATTGACATAATCAGGCAAGTTGTATGAGAAGAACTACTTAGGCAATTTTCTAAAGATCCACCCAATAAATTAATGCATGGAGACCCTAATAGAAGTAATGAAGTTGATATCTTGGAAATAACAAAGGTATTGGAGGTAGCGTCTTTCCTACCTAAAGCAAAAGATATAAAGGAATTATTTAACATATTCTTAGAACCCATCCAAGAGGAAGAGGATAAAACAACAAAGGTAGAACTTAAACCACTTCCTCCCTCTCTAAGGTATGAGTTTATTGAATCTTATTCTAACTACCTGGTCATTTTTAATAAGAACCTGAGTAAAAATGAAACTAAGAAATTTCTTAGAGTGTTTAGGTTGCAAAAGAAGTCCATGGGCTACATCATTGATGACTTAAGTGTCTAAGCCACTCTTTGTGCATGCATCACATTTTACATTAATTTTTATGTCATTCATTTTTATTCTTTACATTTTCTTGTGGCCATGAGTGATTAATATTTTTTTAGGATTGAATTAGGCTAAATTTGGTAGATATGTGATGAATTAAAGTATATTTTCTATGTATAGTTCTTATTTGTTATTTTATATGTTAGGAATCATTGCTATGAGTCGTATTTGAAGGAATTTGATTTATTTAGACATTGACTATAATTGAAAGGTTGAAATCAATGTAGGAAATTAACATACGAATAGGATTTCAAATGATCAAGAAAGTAGATGTCTGATTCTTAGTGACAATTGAATTAGTAGTACTTAATGGATTTAATCTAATTTGTTAGTCACAAAAGTAGTGAATGAATTAGGTTAAATACGCTCTTACACCTTAAAAGAGGCTAGCAAATCATATTATGTTGATTATTCATAGCCATATGAACTATACTACAACGTAACATTAATTTGTTATTAAGTATCGAGGCCAAGATCAAAGTTCAATCCTAAGCCTTGTATTTATCATTTTAGAATATATATTTATTTGGTCATTACATTTCTCTTCATTATCTACTTTCATATTTTCATTATATATTGATATAGATAGCTAAAATGATGAATATCGGTAGTCAATTACGAAGTCCTTTTGGGATAAGACCTTTAAATGTTGCAATGAATATATGCGCTTGTGAATTAGTACTCATCATGGAGGTAATAAGTTCATGGCCTATACCCATATCCATTACTCATGTTTGATCCTTTTATGGACTTGCCTAATTTTATAGAAGGTTATTAAAAGGATTTAGTACTCTTTTTGCCCCTATCACTAAGTGTCTCAAGAAGGGAGAATTTAAGTGGACACATGTAGCCCAATAAGCATTTGAGGTGATCGAGGGCAAGCTAAGTGAGGCCCCCATATTCAGGCTACTAGATTTTGCTAAAAAATTTAAGTTGAATGTGATGCAATAAGAGTTTGGATTGGAGTTGTTATACTACAAGAAGTTAAGCCAATAGCTTGTTTTAGTAAGAAGCTTAATTGATCAAGATCTAACTATAGCATGCATGACAAGGAGTAGTATGCCATCATTAGGACTCTAGATCATTAGTCTCATTATCTTAGGCCTACACAATTTGTATTGCATACTGATCATGAGTCTGTAAAGTATTTAAATGGAAAACATAAGCTCAACCCTAGGCATGCTATGTGGATATAGCTTTTACAATCTTTTTCTTTTGTAGCAAAACATAAGAGTGGCATAACGAATGTAGCAATAAATACCCTCTCTAAAAGGTATTGTATGTTATCCCTATTAGAAGCTCTATTCTTAGGGTTTGGATGCCTAAAGGACCTATATAAGGAAGCTAAAGAATTTTCAAGCTACTTTAAAGATTGAGATAATCTTCGAAACTCCTATATCATACAACATGTAGGTGGACTTGCTGGATATTTTTGGAATCAAAAAGGCCTATGACGTACTTTAAGAACACATCTATTGGCCTAAGATGATAAGTAATGTATATGAATTCATAGTTAGACGTGCTACTTGTCAAAAGTTCAAGGGTCCCTTTTTCCAAAGACTCTACACTCCAATATCCGTCCCTCATCGACCTTGAAACCATGTGAGTATGGATTTCATAGTGGCTTTGCCTAGAACTCAAAAGAAAAATGATGCCATTATGGTGGTATTGGATTAGTTTTCTAAGATGGCTCACTTTATCCCTTGTCATAAGATGAATGACTCCTCTTACATAGTAAATCTATTATTTAAAGAAATAGTAAGGTTGTATGGTATTCCTATTTCCATTGTCTCAGATACGGATACCAAGTTCCATAGCTATTTCTAGAAAACTTGTAAGAGGTTGATCAGTACTAAACTTCTATATAGAACCACCTACCACGCACAAATAGATGGATAAACCGAATTTACCAATCAGACCCAAACTACTATCTTACGTAACTTGCTGCACAATTTACTCAAGGATTGGGACCTGAGGCTTTCTCACGTTGAATTTGCATACAAAAGGTCCCCCACATACGCCATCAGCCATTTACATTTTAAGATCATGTATAGCTCTAACCATGTCACTACCATCAAGATAACTCCACTTCTTATCATGGCCAAAATAAATTTTGAAGCTAAAGAAAAAATTCAAGCCTACAAGAGATTATATGAGCAAGGTGGAGCAAAAATCAAGAAGGTCAATTAAATAAATAAAAGGAAGGCCAACCAACATTAGAGATAATAAAATTTTGAACAAGGAGATCTCATGTGACCATGTCTTAGGAAGGAAAGGTTTCCCTCTAGAAGAAAAAACAAGCATATGATAAGAAGTGATAGATTGTTCAAGGTTCTTGAGAATATTAGAAGAGCTACCAATGAACATGGAGAATATAATAAACACATTAAATGTAGGTGATGTACTCCCCTATTTACCTGATAAGCCCTACGTAGATAAGGAGGAACATTCCCTTGATGGGAAGGATAATGTAGGAGCATTCCATAATAATATTTCACTCATTAATTTTTCTAAGTGAAGAGATCACAAAAACTATTACATGGAAAATTTTATTTAGCTAAAAAAAAGAGAAAAAAAAGTGGATGTACCATCCCATTCACAAACCATGTAACTTATGTACATGGCTTACGTACGGTGATGCATCAACTACACAAATTTCCATCCAACACTTTTATGTTGTGTACCAAGAATTATCAAATTTTGTGCCACCTAAGCCAAGGATAAATCAACCACATGATGTAGCCATTTTTTAAATAAAAAATGGCAAGAAAAATTAAGGCAGGTGGATGATAAAGTAGGTGAAGAAAACATCTAAGTCGACTCTAGGAAATAGCCAACTCAAGGTAATAACTAGCCCAAGTTAACCTATCTGGTATTCGTGGTCATTACCCTCCCAAATCTTTTTTTTTATTGATTACATATGGTAAGTGATTAAATGATTGTACCTTGATTTATTACCTATCAATACAAACATTTAAAGTCATCCATTATGGGTATGGCTATCAAAATCAACCTATAACACACCACATATGCTAAAAAAATATAGTTACAATTAAACTCCTTATTAGCTTGTATTAGGTAACTAGATTTGTTGGAATATGACTAGGTAAGTAAAGGGGAAGAGTATAATAGACTTTTTATAATAATGGATGCCACTATAAATATGGGTACCCTCAAGACAATGGAGCACACTAACCCTTGAATTACAAATTATATTTTTGAGCTCCCTATGCCCCCCCCTTTACAAAGTTAAGTGAAAAATCTCGCAAATTTTATCTCAAGTGTTGAGACCTTGAGTGGTAGTTGTGAGTAGTAGGTGAAGAAAACATCTAAGTCGACTCTAGGAAATAGCCAACTCAAGGTAATAACTAGCCCAAGTTAACCTATCTGGTATTCGTGGTCATTACCCTCCCAAATCTTTTTTTTTATTGATTACATATGGTAAGTGATTAAATGATTGTACCTTGATTTATTACCTATCAATACAAACATTTAAAGTCATCCATTATGGGTATGGCTATCAAAATCAACCTATAACACACCACATATGCTAAAAAAATATAGTTACAATTAAACTCCTTATTAGCTTGTATTAGGTAACTAGATTTGTTGGAATATGACTAGGTAAGTAAAGGGGAAGAGTATAATAGACTTTTTATAATAATGGATGCCACTATAAATATGGGTACCCTCAAGACAATGGAGCACACTAACCCTTGAATTACAAATTATATTTTTGAGCTCCCTATGCCCCCCCCTTTACAAAGTTAAGTGAAAAATCTCGCAAATTTTATCTCAAGTGTTGAGACCTTGAGTGGTAGTTGTGAGTGTTTGATCTTTACCTACCTTAGATCAAATATTATCCTAATTCTCATCTCTTTTCTCCATTTAAACTTTTAGTTGTCAATTATCCTATAAACCACCATCTTCCACTAAGCTTGTGCCAACTTGTTTAGCATATGCATCAACAACCTCAAAATTTACCAAGCCAAGATTATTCCCCATATTACCATTAAATGACCATAATTCTATCACGATATTCTCATTTTCCCAAAGGCCTCATGAATCCCAATATTAATAAGTATCAATCTTTGATATTCATACTAGATACATAACTCCAAATGTACATACATAAATAAAATATACCCAAATACATACTTTTTTATTTTACTCCCTTACAAGATATCATATCAAAGCATGATTATAATCAATATTATCCAGATAATCTTACAAATAAGATATACATACAAACACACAATAACCATACAAGCTTAACTATTGCTTATATTTTATCAACAAGGACACCAAGCTCTAAGCATGAAATCCCAAAATACTTCCTCCAATATTAGCTATAAAAACAAGGATAATTTATAATAAGAACTTAAGAATAAGAATAAGAATAAAGGGAAATTTTAAGGTAAAGTAATGTAGAAAAAGAAATAACTAATATAAGTGGAACGCTTAGGTTGTGAGGAATTGGAAATTATAGTGGTGCTAAGGTGGTGTTAGGGTGGTGTTTGAGTGGATCATAGGTGTGCTAAGGGAGCACAACTGTGCCAAATGAAAGGTATAACCATAGCATGTAATGCAAGCACAAGCATAGAGCTGGGAGCGCGCATGGGTGGTGTGTGTGAGATTGACACGGTTATGTAAGAAGTGTGTGGGTAGGAATGATATGTGTACGGTTATGGGCCAAACTATTCATGCGTGCACATGGTTAGTGTGTGCGAGGGAGCATGATTATGAGCAAAAACTAAGTGAGAGGGAATGGTTGGGCATGTGAGGTGTGCATGGCCATATGCCTCAACATAAATTAATAGAGTGCTATAGGTAATAAGGAAAAAAAAGTGACATGGGATGGTGATGGTTTCTTGACGGTAATACAGAGTAGGGAAGGAAGAAAAAGAAGAAAGGTGATTAGGCAGTTGATGGTTTCTTGATGGTGATGGGTTGGTTGAGCATTAAATGAGGTACAAATAGATTGGAAGGGTGTATGTATGTATGTATGGTGGCATTCACATGGTGAAATATAGAGAAGAAGGTGTGTATAAGGGGTAGAAATGGTAGGGATGATGATGTCTAAATTTTCAACAAGACATATCCCATAGATTTGAGGGAGATGATGGTTGATGATGATGAAGGTATAGGAGGTAGGTATGGTGAAATGGTCTAGAGGATGTTATAAAGGGAAAAGAGGAATAAGAAGAAAAATAAGATCAGCCAGGAAGAGGGAAAGGAGAAAGGATAAGTTTGGTAACCGATCGGGAGTTTATTTAGAGGATGATTTGAGGAGACACAAATCATACTATTTAGCTTAGAGGTTAGAAGCCCCACATATTTTATCAAGTTGAGGTAGTTCTATGGGAATTCTTTCAAGCGGATATCTAAATGTGATTAGCTAGATAGAGGTAGAGCATCAGACTAGCTGTGTAACTGATATGCTCAGTGTTTCCACCTTTTTATAATGCGTATTGTTTGACTCTAGTGTATCACATTCTTTTGTGTCATCCATATTTGTAGCGAGAACTACTTTACCTTTTGTTTGTAGTATTTCTAATTTTGTTCTCTTCCTTTGCGGGATAAGATTTCATGCTCTAGGATTTATGTAATGGTATGCTTGATATTTAAGGAAGTAGGGTTTCCCTTAGATATCATGGAACTAAAGTTGCACAACTTCAGTGTTATTATAGGTATGGATATGCTGGGAATGTATCGAACATTAATACATTGTGCACAAGAGCGTATGATTCTTCAAGGATCAAAGGGTATTTAGGGTATCTTATTAGAAGTGTAAACCTAACCCCTCTCTCATTGTCATTACCAATTGTGATGAGTGCCCTCATTCATAAGGGGTATTCAATCTTCTTGTGTAGTGTTTGAGATACCAAGGTCCATGAGACATCTCTAGAGAAAATTTCAATGATCTAAGAGTAACTCGATGTGTTTACTGACAAGATTATAGGCATCTGTTGGTTTGAGATGTTGAGTATACCGTGGACTTATTTCCAAGGATGGAGATAGTATCCAAAGCTCTATACCGCATGGCATCCATAGCAATGAAGGAGCTTAAGGCATATCTAGAATAATTGTTGGAGCAGGGATACATTTGACTAAGTGTATCCCCTTGGGGAGTGCAAATCTTATTTATTAAGAAGAAGGATGGGAGCTAGAGATTGCACATCAACTATGGAGGGTTGAATTAAGTTATGATAAATAATACTTATTTATTACCTTATATCAACGATCTATTTGACTAGTTTAGAGGAGCCAAAGTGTTCTAAATTATTGATCATTAATCTAATTACCATTAGTTGAAGATAAGGGATTAAGATATTCCAAAAATAGCATTTAGATAAGATATTTCCATTACTAGTTCATGGTAATGCCTTTCGGACTCACTAATATGCCGGTAGCATTCGTGTCTCTCATGAACCAAATTTTTTTATGGTTTTTTTATCAGTTCATCATGGTATTCATCACCAACATTATCACCTACTCTAGTATTATAAAGAAGCACATATAAAATCTAAGACAGACATTGGCACTATTAAGAACACATAAGTTGTATGCTAAGATTTCAAAGAGTGAGTTTTGGCTTAATCAAGTGGCCTTCCATAGACATGTAATTTTAAAGGATGGTGTAATCCCCTAAAATTTTAGAAAACCTATAATTTAATAAATAACTTTTATTTGAAATAAATTAGCTTTTAAAATTATTTAGTTTAATTGTTTTATGGATTTTTGAGTATAAAAATTTAGATAGGAGTATTTAATAAATTAAAAATAAATATTTTGTTATTTTACCATATTATTTTTACTTAAATTAATTTTCAAACTAGTATTTTACTATAATTATCCTTTTTAAGCCCATATATTTAATTATATTAAATTAAATTATTAAATAAATTTATTATCAAAAATATTACATCCTATTATTTTATAAATTCAATTATTTTAAATTTTCCATTTTCCCATTTTCCTTTCCTTTTCTTTTCCTTCTCCTTTTCTCCTTTTCCTCCTTCCTTTCTTTTTCTTTTTTTTCCTAGCTCGAGCTGCCAGGCCTACCTCTCCTCCTTGCACCTGGACCGATGGCCCATTCTTCCCCCCTACACACTCACAGCCGACCCAGCCCTCCTCCTCTCCTCCTTCCTTTCTCCCCTAGACCGGCCGGCCCAGTCTCTTTATTTTCCCTTCCTCGACTAGCCTGCTCCCTTATTTCTTTCTTCTTCTTTCTTATGCCTCGACCTAGCAACGCCCCATCCAACACCTTCCCCGACCTGTCTTCGTCGGCCAGTGCTGCCACCTCGGGCATGCCGGCAACCGTCTGCTGCAACCACTACCACCACTTGCCTTCTTCTCTCTCTCTCTCTCTCTCTCTCTCTCTCTCTCCCCTTCCCTTTTTTTCATCATTTCGGAAACTAGGCAGCCATGCACCCCATCCCGCATGGCTCCCCTTTCCCCTCCTCGTCACCCTCTCCCTGCCACCCTAAACATTGCTGCCCCATCAGCCACCTATCCCCCCTACCCTTCCTCTTCTTTTTCTTCTCCCCTTTAGCCATTTTCTACCCTATCCTTTCAAGCCCCTTACCTCCTGATCTCCTCTCTCTCCCATTTCTTCTCCCATTCCACCTCTGTTTTTGCACGCCGCCGCCCTCCGCCACTCCAACCGCCACACCCACAACCTGCAATGCTTCCTTCCACCTTCTACTACCTCCCTACACCGCCCCAACACCATCCAAGCCACCCCGCAACCCCCTCTTCCTTCCCTCTTCTCTTTCTTCTTATTTTTCTTCCTTCTCGACAGCCCACCTGCAACCATCCTTCCGCCGCCGTCCAACCACCTACGCTGCCACCCGAATCACCAATCTCCTCCCTGCAACCTCCTCTACCACCCCCATACCTTATTTTCCCAAAACCAGCCCCTGCACCCCTTCATTTTTCCCTCCTCTTTTCCTTCCTTCTCAGCCCCTCCACCTCGACCCACCTTGGCAACCAACTTTACCACCTCGTCGCTGCCGTCTCCGCCACCATTGGTCGCCAACAACCCATCCACAGAATCCACCTACACCCCCTCTTTACTCCTAAACCATTCCCTTGCCTTAAAACCTACCCCATCTATCTTCTTTCCCAGCCCCAAACCACTAACCCGAAAATAACTAATTTTGCCTCCTTTAACCCGCTCTTCGAGACTCCCTCCTTTTTATTTTGCATGCAGCTCATGCTGCATGATTTAGTATTTTAGTACAAAATTTTTAAGGTATAATAGCATTTTAAGTTAAGTGTTTCATTAATTAAATTTTATAAAGTTTTATGCTTAGATTCTTGTTTCTAACATGATGAGTTTTGATACTATTTTTAGGTGTTGATTTTGCTATTTAAAGCTTGAATCTTTAACCGGGATATCGGTAAGGTTCAATTTTTACGGGATCTAAGGTAATCGTTAAACCCCACCTAAACGCATGGATAAATGTATGTTTACACATTAGGATTTTTAATATGTTATTATGTTTGATATGTGGTTGTTAGTATAATTTATATGTTTGCTTGTATTGTTTAATAAAAAGGAAAGTATGCTCTTTTATGTGCTATGCGTGTAAATGTTGTATAAGGGAAGAACTTGATTATTAATGAAAGTGTTAAAGTACTTATCCATGTCATATTATGTTATTGTGACCATTTATGCATGAATATTATTATTGGGAGCCCTAAGGGCATTTTAGTAATATTCCTTGTGCTAGATTATGGCCTAATATGTGTGGGTGATAATAAGTATTATATTAAAATATAATGGTTGGTAGAGTAGGATTTTGTTAATGGAGTATTAATATTATTATTCCATGTGGTAATGTTAATTTAATAAAAGTAGTGTAATAAACGGGGTAAAGTAGTAATTTTGAAGGAAAAAGGGCAATATGGTAATTTTACAAGTAAAAAGGGGTATTGTGGTAATATTTGAAGTTAGGGGTATTATGGTAAGTTTGGAAGTAAAGGGGAAAATGAAATTTTATGAGTAAAGGGGTATTATAGTAATTTTGGGAGTAAAGGGGTAATATGGTAGTTTTGGAAACGAAGGGCAAAATGGTAATTTTGTAAGGAAAGATAAAAATGGTAATTTTGGATGTAAAAGGGTAAAATAGTAATTTTTACAGTAAATGGGATGTTATGATAATTTTATAAGTAAAAGGGTACTATGGTAATTTTGTAAATAAAAGGATATTATGGTAATTTGGAATTAAGGGGTAGAAGGGTAATTTTGTAAATTAAAAGGATATTTATAGCACACTTGGAGGTAAGGGGTAACTTGGTAATAATGATAACGACAAAGGATAAATTGATAATTAAATTATGATTATAAAAGGGTAATTGGATAATTACGATAATAGAGCAGGGTAATTTGGTAAATTAAAAAATAAAAAGGCATTATGGTAATTTCAATAATGGAGAAGGGCAATATAGTAATTATAAAAAAAAACTGGAGAAGGGTAAATTAATAATTATAAAAATGGAGAAGGGTAAATTGGTAATTATAATTATGGATAAGGGTAAATGTGTAATTGTAATTATGGAGCAGGGTAATTTGGTATTTATAATAATGGAGAAGGGTAAAATGGTAATTATAATAATTGAAAAGGGTAAAATGGTAATTATAATAATTGAGAGGGGTAGAATGGTAATTATGATAAAGAAGAGGGACAATTTGGTAATTTAGCCAACAAAAAGGTAAATTAGTAATTATTTACCCAACTAAAGGGGCAAAATGGTAATCATGATAATGAAGGAGGGTAATTTGGTAGTTTATCCGACTCAATTGGAATTTAGTAATTATAGCAAAGGAGAAGGGTGATGCGGTAATCTAACCAACCAAAAGGAAAATATAATAAGTGTAGCAATTATGAGGGGTGAATGGTGATCTAAAAAGCATAGGAGATAACTTAGTAACATAAACCAGTAAGGGCTAATTTGATAATTATGGAACCTTAAGGGTAATATGGTAATTTTTCAAGTAAAGAAGGGATGACTTAGCAATTATATAAGTAAGGGGTAAATGAGTAATTTGTACCTAACATGTCGTTGTGATTGCTGAATTTCATAATATGACTCAAATAACGTTGATTAGCAAGGTAAGATTATTTTATAATTAGTAAGTATCACGAGAACGAACTCTAATTCGAAATTAGATAAGATTATGATGGCCTTAATGATTTCTCTGTGTTATCTTGGATAACCATCTGAATTAGGAACGACTAACGATATCATAACGATTGAAAGTGAATAAGTATCTGATTATTGTATTATTCATGATTACTTTAATTAAGACACTAATACTTAAAGTGAAAGACCTCGAGATTGGGAATGGTGGCTCTTTAGGGGTCGCTACCCTAAAGACGTGGTTTAGCCCATGATTATTCTAGTATTTGTTGGTGTGCCTTTGTGCCCCAGCCAGGCCCTATATCTTACTCTATCTAACTCTACGGACCTAGTTAGGGGGTATGCATACTTATGGATTTGGTGTCCTTGTCGATAGGGTACTGAGTACCTTTATGCACTAGTACAACCAGGGTATCTTTGCGTCCCTGGGTTCATGGTTGAAGGGTACTAAGTAGCTTGTATGCACCGGTACGACCGGTGTACCTTTGTGTCCCGGGTTCTTGATCTCCCATCCGAGGCAATTAAATGGAATTGTTGTGCTGATTAAAGAAAGGAAAAATACTAATAATGAAAGTGAAAAATTAATGAGCGGGGCCCAGTTGACTTATGATATTGAATACCGATCCACCGGTTACAATAGTGGCCCAGGAGCATGTTGTCCTGGCAAGTGATTATGAGTACCGATCCACCAGACATAATAGTGGCCCACGAGTGTGTTGCCCTGGATGATGTTGATATATATTCCGATCCACCGGCAATAATAGTGGAGGTCCCGACCTCAATAAAACCAGTTATGTATGTGAATAAAGTTATGGAAAAATACTAATCGCTTATAGTGGAACACCATGTGAGTCGGGGCCAGACCGGTCCACCGGCGAATAATAGTGGCCAGGAGCATTTTGCCCTGGAGACCGATCCACCGGCATATAATAGTGGTTAGGTGCATTCTTCCCTATAAGTGACCGATCGACCGGCTATAATAGTAGGGTTCCCGCACTTACATGGATATAAAATATGAGATTGGTTGAATAATGATGGACAAATGGCTTAAGGCCCGAATGTATTGATTTTGCACTATGACATGGCTTAAGGCCCGAAAGTATCGATTGTTCATAACGACCTATTGATTTCGATGTGAATGTTAATAATGTGGATGTTATAAATACACATCTTGTTATATATGCATGTAGCTTTGTTTCATGTGTGACATTGTGGGCCTGCTTTTAAGTGTGATTTTAAAGGGTTACTCAGTACTGTAGTACTGAAGGGTTCCCTTTGTGGGGGCCCTGCCTATTCAATGGGCAGTGTCCCTTGCAGGTCTTTTCAAGTGCTACTCAAGTGGGCAATGGGAAAGAGCGTAAGGATTATCTGGTCTTTAGGATTTCATGCTTCCTATTCTAATGTATGGTTTAAATGTAATTTATTCTTATAACCGCCATTGGTGGAATCTAATCTTATAAAGTATTTACTTGCGCAACTCTGATTTAAAAATGGTTTAAATTTCTAGTAATTGATATTTTGTTTTTTAGCCTTAGCACTTAGTACTAGAACGGTATGAGTGAACCGGTCTGGTACTAAGTGTGGCGGTAATATCCTCGAAATTCACCGTTTTATATTTTGCTTCCACTATTTATTTTAGTGAAATGAAATTTTTCAGTAGTGAATTTTGGGGGTGTTATAGATGGCATATTAGTGGATCCTTTTGAGGTTCGAGCAATTTTCAAGTGGTCATTATCAATATCTATTAAGGAGGTGCACAATATTCAAGGATTGGTCAGTTACTAATACAAAATTGTAATGGAATTCTCTAAGGTAGCTCGTGTATTTATTAACTTGATAAAAAAGGCTACCGTAATCCCTCAAAATTTTAAAAAAGCCTATAATTTAGGAAATAATTTTATTTGCGATAAATTAGCCTTTAAATCTATTAAGTTTAATTATTTATGGATTTTTGAGTATATAAAATTAGATATAAATATTTAATAAATCAAAATAAATATTTTGTTATTTTATCACAACCTTTTTATTCAAATTATTTTCCAAACCATTATTTTACTAAAATTATCGTTTTTAAACCCTTATATTTTAATTATATTAAATTAAATTATTAAATAAATTTATTATCCAAAAATATTATATTTTATTATTTTATAAATTAAATTATTTTATTTAATACCATTTTCCTTTTCTTTTTTCTCTTTTCCTTTTTTTCCTTCTCCTTTTTCTTCCTTATTTCTTTTCTTTCTTTTTCCTTTTCTTTCCTTAGGTCGCCGGTTGGCCTGGCCTACCTCTTTCCCCCTACACTTGGGCCGCTGACCCGTCTATCTTCTCCCCCCTCTCCTTCTCCCTAGCGTGTGGGCTGTTGGCCCATTTTTCTCCTCTCCTTCGTAGAAGCCGGCCGCCTCCCCCATTTCCTTTCTTCCTTTCTCCCTATCTGGGCTGGCGCGCTTCCTTTTTTCCCTTCGGCCATCCATCGCGCCCAGCTCCCCCCTTCCCTTTCTTCTTCCTCTTTCCCCGGCGAGAATCCCGGCCATCCTTCGCCATCTCCACCGCCCAACTTGCAACCCCCTCTCCCCTATTAACCTCCCTAACTCTCTCTATCTCTCTCCCGCCATTTCTCTACTCCATCCCAATCCCACCATCTCTCCCTTCCCCATTCCCTGCCATCACCATTCCCCTCTCCCCTTCTCCCTCTCCCTGCCACCACCATTCCTCTACCACCCTACTGCTACCCTTGAGCCTACCTATCCCCTCCTCTCTCTTCCTCTCCTTTTTCTTCATCCTTCCCTACCTCATTCTGCATTTTCTCTCAAACTCCCCATGCTCCCCGACCCTCTTTTTCTTCCTTTCTTCTCCTCCCCTCTCTCACCCTGTTTCTACTGTCGCCACCTCAACAGCCACTTGCACCACCCTCTGCCACCCTCTACCTCACCCCCGAACGATCAAAGTACCCCTCGAGCCACCTTACAGCATTCTTCTTCCTCCTCTCTTCTTTCCCTCCCTTCTCGGCAACCACCCTATACCGCCCATTCCTGTTTCCATCCTGCCTCCTATGGCGCCACCTGAGCCACCACATTAATCCCTGCAACCCCCTCTACCACCCCTAATCCTCCTTTGGCTAAAACAACCACTTGAAAGCCTTCATTTTCCCTCTCCCTTTTCCTTCCTCATCAGCCCCCATCTCGACCCCCCCTCGGCAACCTCCTTTCGAGGCTTCGCTGCCACCTCCGCCACCCTTAGGTGCCAGCAACCCATCCCCGACCACCACCTACACCCCCTCTCCACCTCTGCACCCTTCCCTTGCCCTAAATCCTTCCTCAACCACCTTCTTTCTAAGCCCCAAACCACTAACCCAAAAATAGCCCATTTCTCCTCTTTTAACCACCTTCGAGCCCCCTCCTCCTCATTTTCTTATAGCTCACGCTGCATGAGCAGTATGAGCTATTGCCTTTCTTGATTAATTTGGGTACTAATTTTAAGCTATAATTATATTTTAATTCAAGTATTTGATCAATTAAGCATTATAAAGTTTTATACTTTGATTTTTATTATTTCTAATGTAATAAATCTTGATATTATTTTTAGGTATTGGTTTTGATAATCAAAGCTTGAACCTTAAACCGGAATACCGGTAAGGTTCGTTTTACGGGAATCAAGGTAAACATTTAATCCCACTTAAACGCATGGATTAACGTATGTTAGCACATTAGGATTTTTAACATGTTATTATGTTTAATATTTGTTGTTTAATAGCATGTATGTAGTTTATTGTGATGTTTGATAACAAGGAAGCATGTTAGGTTATATGTTATGTATGGAAGTATTATTTAGGGTAAGAGTTTGGTTATTAATGAAAATGTTAAGTATTATCCATGTTGTTTTATGCTATTGTGATCTTTAATGCATAGTTAATATTTTGTGAGCCTTAGGGGATTTTAGTAATATATCTTGTACAAGAATATGGCTTAATATATATGTAAGGGTGCTAATAAGTATTATATTAAATATAAGAGTTGTGGATGAGGTATTAATATTAATATTTTATGTAGTAATGATAATTTAATATAAGTGGTGTACTAAGGGGCAAAATGGTAAATTTTAATTAAAAAGGGTATTATGGTAATTTTGGAGGCAAGGGCAAAGTGGTAATTTTGTAATTAAAGGGACAAAATGCTAATTTTGTAATTAAAGGGGAAAACGGTAATTTTGTTGCTGAAGGGCAAAGTGGTAATTTTGTAATAAAAGGGTAATATGGTAATTTCGTAATAAAAGGGTGATATGGTAATTCTATAATTAAAGGGTAAATGGTAATTTTGTGATAAAAGGGAAAAATGGTAATTTTGTGATTAAAGGGCAAAATGGTATTTTTATAATTAAAGGGAAAATGGTAATTTTGTGATTAAAGGGGCTAAATGGCAATTTAGAAATTAAAAGAGGTAAAATGGTAATTTCATAATTAAGGATAAAATGGTAACTTTATAAGTAAAAGGGTGTTATGGTAAATTTTAGAAGTTAAGGGGTAAAATGGTAAATTTCAAAGTAAAGGGGTAAAATGGTAATTTTTTAAATAAAAGGGGTAAAGTGGAAATTGGAAAGGAGCAACTTAATAATTATAATAATTGAGAAGGGTAAAATGATAATTTAATAAAAGAGAAGGGTAAAATGACAATTTAATAATGGAGAAGGATAAGATGGTAAATATGATAAATATGAAGGGCAATTTGGTAATTTAACCAACTAAAGGGGTAATTTGGTAATTAGGATAATGAACGGGGGTAATTTGGTAATTTGACCAACTAAAGGGCAATTTGTTAATTATAATAAAGGAAATGGGAAAATTGGTAATCTAACTAACCAAATGGGAAATATATTAAGTGTAACAATTACGAAGGGTGATTAGTGGCCTAATAAGTACAGAAGATAGCTCAATAACCTAAATCGAAAAAGGGTGTGGCTAAGGCGGAATGTGTGCTAGGTGTCCTACATGCCTTGGATGCCCTATATAATTTATATGTCGTGTTCTATATGCTATTATCTTAACTGTTTCATATATGGCGTGGCTTGGAACAGAGATGTGTTCATGTGTCCTCTTTTGGTGTATGCTAATACAGATATGCTGTAAGTTATGATGTGATGTGATGTGGCCCCTTTAAGACATGCATGCTAGGATAATTCATATGGTGATTTGGGATGAATGCATGAAAAAGAGAAATGGGAAAGAAAGATAACCAAGGGGAAGTAAGTTGGCCAACGTAGGTAAGGATGACCTAAATAATCTATGAACCATGAGTGCATGAGAAAAAGGGGACTTAAATAAAATGAAAGAATAGGAGAATTGAGGGTTTGCATGGAATGGTTAGAGTCTACATGGGGGCAAACTTTACGTATGGAAAGTTGTCTCGGGACATGAGGAAGATAATAGAAGTGTCGTTTGGGTGTCTAGGGGCTTTGGGTGAAAAATAGTATGTGGGACAGTATAAGGGTGCATAGGAGACCAGGCTTGGGTTTAAGAGGAAATCCTAATTTGAGAAGTTGGAAAAAGAGAAAGAAAAAAATTAAAAATGAATGAGAATGAGTGGGGTATGAAGTGAGAGTTGAACATAAGGGTCGTAACGCGTGTAGGGTATTGAAATAGTTTGGGATGTGTAAGGCATAGAAGGATAGGCCACATAGGCCCAAGTTAAGGTTTCTGGAGAAAACCTAAGGGTAAGGAGGTGAGTGGACTTTGAGGGTATAAAGTGCGGGCCTTGACCCACGCACTTAGGAATTGGGCTCTCGGTGTGAGAAAGTGGATTAAGGGAAGGATGTCGGGGCGAGTTAGGAGGTGCAGAAGTCTCAAGATATGAGACGGGCCATCCTAGGAGGATAAGTGTGGATATAGTTAGCCATGCATGTCAAGGGTGAAATACTTCCAAATAAGACATGATTAAGACACTAATCACTTAAAGAGGAAGATGTTGAGTCGGTCCCAGACCAGTCCACCAGCGAATAATAGTGGCCAAGAGCCGGGGTTCCCTGGAGACGGGTCCACCGGCGAATAATAGTGGTCAGGAGCTTTCTACCCTGTATGTATTTCCGGTCCACCGGTTATAATAGTGAGGGATTCTGTGCTCAACAAACCAAATGTAAAAACGATAAGACACGGGGAAGACACTAATTACTTACAATGGAACACCTTGTGAGTCGGGGCCAGACTGGTCCACCGACGAATAATAGTGGCTAGGAGCGTTCTACCCTGGAGACCGGTCCACCGACGAATAATAGTGGTCAGGAGCGTTCTGCCCTGTATGTATTTCCGGTTCACCGACTATAATAGTGGGGTTTCCGCACTCATATGGATATTTATAATCCGAGATGATGGATTAATGATGGACTAATGGCCTTAAGGCCCTAAAAGTATCGATTATTCATGATGGCCTATTAATGTTTGGTTGACTTGTTAAGTATGAGAATGGACGAAAGTGAATGTTATGTATACACCATTAATATCTAATTAACTTGTTGAATATGTGAGTGTATGGATCTAAATGTTATGTTTATACCTGTCATTGTATGGATATAGTAGTATATCATGTGTTACATTGCGTGCCTACTTTTAAGTGTTACATTCCTTTTTCCTTTTCTTTCTTCCTTTTTTCTTTCTTTTTCTTTTTTTTCTTTCTTTTCTTTTCTTTTCTCCCTCTCCTCCCCGACCTAGGCCATCCCGTCGCCCAATCCTTTTCCTTCTTCCTTCTTCCTTCAGCGGCCTAACCCACACGGTCGTTTCTCTTTCCCGCAGCCCAATTCCTAAACACCGCGTTTTGATTAATCATTCCCCATCAGCCAGCTGGTCTCCCCTTCTTTTCTTTTCTTTCTTTTCTCCCCCGAACTGGCGATCCAGCCCTTTCTTCTTCCTCCTTCTTGCCGTTGACCTGTAACTCCACCGCCCACCTCCAAAAATGACACCACCGGTCTCGCCGTTTGACCGGCCATTTCCCCTCTATTTTTCTTGTTGATTCATCGACCATGTCATTTAACCACTTCTCCCTTCTTCTAGTGCATGATTTCCATCATCCCAGCCAATCACCTTCCCCCCCACTACCTATATTTTCACCAACCAAATAACGTCGGCAGCAAACCCTAACCCCACTTACCCTATTCCCTCGTCATCCCATAGACCTCACCCAATCATTTAAACCCTATAAATACCCCCATATTGAGCTCTATATCGAGCTTTGGTTGCTTTCCCAAAAAGCCTACCTTGTGCACCGCCACCACTTTAGATGGCCATTCCGCCTCTATCGTCCAACTCTGCCACCCACTCCGCCCACCTAAGCCTTCCCTGCATCATCCTCTACCCAACTGTACATTCCCCCTCCATCAATTCTTCCTGCACGAGCCACCCCAGCCTTCCAAAGTTCTCTTCTCAATCAACCTATTCTCTGCCCCTACCACCCTTTGTTCCACCGTCCACCACCACTTCTGTCACTTCCTCCACTCCTTTCACCTCCCAAACTGTGCTGCAGACCACCATCTACCTTCCCCTACCTTTATTTTCCTCTTTCTCCCTCTCCTCCTATCTTTATCTTCTTCTCCCTCCTTCGGCCACCGTCGCCTCCGCCGTACGCCGCCACCTTTGGTTGTGCTGCCACCTCCATTCTTCTCCTCTCCCTCTAGGCAGTCTTAAACACCCTAACCCCACCTTCATTCTCCCTATCCTGTTCCCAACTTTCAACTTTTCCCCCTTTCTTTTCTTTTTCCAGCCACCACCGCCATCTGCATGCACACCTTCTGTGCCGCCTGTCACCACGAGCCTAAGGTTGAACCCTAAACCTTCTCAACCCTTTTTCCCTATTTAATTAAGCTTATTTTAATTTATTTCAATTTTTAACCTATTATTCTATTATTATTATTATTATTATTACTATGTATCAATATTATTATTATTATTAAGTTCAATATTATTAGTATTATTATTTTTATCAAGGACAACCCTATTTGGCTTAGTAGATTATTAGTATTAGTATTAGTATTATTAATATTATTATTACTGTTATGATTTTTTATTTATTAATTTTATTATTATTATTACTATTTCAAAATTATTATTATTATTTCATTATCATTATTACAACTATTTTACTATCAGTGTTGCTATTATTACTATTATTGTTATGCGATTATTATTATTATTATTATTATTATTATTATTATTATTATTTTCATTATTAGTATTATAATTCTATATAGAGCTGAAACCCTATTGTACCTATTTTGAATTGCAGTAGTAATATTATAAATATCAAGTATTATTATTTTTAATATTATTAATAATTTTATCATTAGCATTTATTATTCTTATTAGTGTTATTATTATTATTATTATTTAATAAATTTATTATTATTCAAAGTAGGGTCGAAACCCTATTTCATTTTATTTTCAATTATTATCATTACTATTATTACCATTATTATTACTACTTGTGCAATATTATTATGGTTTTTATCATATATTTTTTTTATAATTCATAACAAGGATCGAAAGTGCCAAAGACACCTTCGGGGGCCAAAAAGAGCCAAGGAATAAGAACTCCTAATTTAAGAAAACATGCACATTATACACTAATTCCTCTATACTATATGGGAACTCCTTACTGCTGTATTTCAACCAAAAGCCAACTCTCATCTTGATAGTCATGAGCATCTAGTTGACGCAAAACTCTTGATTGTCAAAAACCACCTTATTCTTGGATTCCCAGATAGAGCCAGTGATAACAAAAAAGGCGGCATGCAAAATGTCTTTTCCCCTCCCTCTATTCCAGACCCCTAGCCAAGCTAATGCATTCTTGTTCATTGTCTCTGGCATTACCCATTCGCACTCGATCCATTTTCATAGGTCATACCAAAGTCTCCCCGTCACTTTACAGTATATAAAATATGGTCGCTCATCTCCTTCTCTACCTGACAAAACGGACAACTTGCCTCCGATTCTCCAATAATGCGCATCCGAACCAATCTGTCTTTGGTGTTGAGTCTGTGCTGAACCGTGAGCCAGGATAAAAGCGCCATCTGTGGCGGGGCCACACTGCACCACATTAAACTTGAGCTTCTTGGGTTCTGGCCCACCTCACCTATCCTTTGGTACCTAACCTCACAGAGCGATCTCACAGAAAAGGTACTGATATTGTTGCCCTCCCATCTGATCGTATCCTGTCTACTCATGCTTAGATGAAACCGCTGAATGGTTATTCTCAGTTTCTCTGCTTGGTCCTCTTCCCATACGAAAAGGTCTCTTATCCACTTCAGGTTCCACATCCATCATGCTCCTTCCTATTTTCCCATGTCCGCCACTTTATCGTCTTGTTGATCCGATACTGAATAAAGCCTGGGGAAGCGACTCCTCAAAACTCCCTACCCTGTCCAGTCATCGCACCAGAAGCTGACCCTTTTCCCGTCTCCCAGCTTGACCTTTAGCCCTAGAGTAGTATTCTGAAGTTCGCAACCTATCTTGGCTATGTCTCTCCAAGGTGTCCATCCTTTATTATCCTGTGGAGTCTCTATGTAGCCAAAGTGATCGTTCAGATAGATTGAAGAAATAATGCTCTTCCATGTCGCTCCCTCAACCGTGTAGTACCTCCACCACCATTTGAAGAGTAGAGCACTATTTCTCATCACCAAGTCCCCTACACCCAACCCCCCTAAGACTTTGGGTTTCTGAATCACCTCCCATTTGACCAATGGCAAAGTTTTCCTTCCTCCTCTACTACTCTAGAAAAAGTTCCTCTGGATACTAATGGGCTCCTTTACCACACCCTTAGGGACTTTAAATAAGCTCATGTAATGAAACTGTAAACTATTGAGCACACTCTTGATCAGAATCAGACTCCCTACTCTTGACAGAACTCTTGCCTTCCATCCCGCTAGTCTCTTCTTAATCTTTTCCACTATCGGCTTCCACACTTCCTTCCTGCTTGCATTTGCTCCCAAAGGAAGACTAGGATAACTCATAGGTAGTGTTCCAACCTTGCACCCCATAATTCCTTCCGCCTCCTGTTGAAAACATGTGTCCACGCCTAGACCAATAAGTTCCGATTTTTCAAAATTGACCCATAGGCCTGACAATAAGAAGCAGTGCATAAGCCTTCTCTAGTTTCTTATGCTCTCCAAAGACTCCCCACCGAATACCATCGTGTCGTCCGCAAACTATAGATGAGTGACCACACACTTGTCCCTGCCCAGTTTAAGCCCCTGAAGAAGTTCTTTCTCCACGCCTCTTCTAATGAGTTGAGTGAACGCCTCCATAGCTAAGACAAACAGAAAAGGAGAGATAGGATCCCCCTGTCTTAGCCCCCTACCCATCTCGAAGGGTTCCAACAGTACTCCATTAATAAGAATCGAGATCCTTAGTGTCGTGATGCTCTCCTGTATCCATCCTCTAAATACCTTCCCGAACCCCATAATGCTGAGGATGTTATCCACAAAATCTCATCTGATGATATCATATGCCTTTTGAAAGTTTAGCTTTATCATTACTCGACTCGCTCCTTTCTTCTTCTTTTTCCACTGAACTATCTCATTGGCTACCAAAGCCCCGTCCAGGATGCTTCTTCCTTCTATAAAATTAGCTTGAGAGTTACTAACCAAAACCCTGACAACCTGCTTCAATTTTTGAGATCACCTTAAATATGCATCCCACTAAGCTGATGGGCCTGAACTGATGAACCTCTTCCGCTTCCTCTACCTTAGGAATCAACGAGATCAGAGTAGTGTTGAGTGCCTAGGGTAGCCTACTTGTCTTGAAGAACTCTAAAACAGAATCGGTGAACTCCCCCCAATAACAGTCCACATCTTCCTGATAAAGCCCATATGATAACCATCATACCCAGGTGCTTTGTCCGGATCGCACGACCAGACCGCCTTGTGTATCTCTTCCCTGCTAGATATTCTATCCATCCCCCGGCTCTTCTCTCTTGATAATCTCTGGAACCCGTCGGCAAAAATGCTCATCTGTGGAAGATCCGATTTCTCATACAGTTTTTTGAAGAAAGACACTATTCCATCTTTTATTCCTTCTAGATCCAACACCTCTTGGCCCTCTACTACCAATCTACTGATCGTAGCTCTCTTCTTCCTGATAGCAGCTATTGTGTGAAAGAATCTCGTGTTTCTATCTCCGTCTTTAAAGCCGCTTATCCTAGACACCTGCCACCAATACTCTTCTTTCCTCCTATGCCATTTCTAGAGTTGCACCTGCAAGGCGGCCCTTCTAGCTAGATCAACATCAAGTGGGGCGCCTTCATTCACTATCCTATCCACCCTCTCCAATTCCTCTTCAAAAGACTTAATCCTTGACTCGACATCCCCAAACACCTCTTTATTCCATTTCCGCAGCGACCCCTTTATCTCCTTTAACTTTCTTTGACAAGATGCCCCTTCCAGCTTGTTCCAACATTCTGCAACAAAACCTCAAAAATTGGGATGAGAGAACCACATATCCTAAGTGCAAAACGGCTTCTTCCCCTCTCCTCTAGGCTCTTCTTTGAGACTGATTAGATTATGGTCCAAGAGAGATCTACCTATCCCTTGCCATGAGATCCTCGGAAACGCAGATAACTAAGCGGGACTAACAAGAAGTATGTCCAGTAAACTAGCTGAGTTTGCCCTCTCCCACGAGAACTTCATTTTATTCGGCTTAAAGTCAATAAGGCCCATCATATCAATCCAACCATTGAATGCCTCAATGCTGTTTTGATCAATCCATCCCCCTTGTCTATCATTCGGGCCTCTAACCTCGTTGAAGTCCCCCATAACTAATAATGGTCTATCGCATAGTTGGCCGACATCCCATAACTCCTCCCATAAAACCTTCCTTTCTCTTGTATCCAAAGGCCCATATACAAGCAACACCCCACAATCAAAAGCCTGCGGCCCCAGGAGGCCTTTGATCAAGATCCATCTGTTTCCGCTTCTAAAGTTGACCAACGAAAAAAATTGCGTATCCCAGCCGATAATTAGTCCTCCACTTCTGCCTTGAGCCACCGAGTCTCTCCATTTGATCACGTGATTTCTCCAAACCTTCTTTTTCCAAGCCTCCTGCAATGACTGGTGTTTTGTTTCAACCAGCCCACAGACCCACGGTCTTTCCCTATCTAACACCCCATTAATACTAGATATTTTACCCCAAGCTCCAATCCCCCTAACATTCCAACTAACAATTATCATAAAATTGGACTCACCTTTTTGCACACAACGATCCTCATCAGATCTTCCTACTCCTAATCTTTCTCTGGCTCCTTCTTAGACTAAAAAAACTCTCTTTACACAAACTTTCCTCCTTGGACCCAAGCCAAATTCCCTTACCAAACTTCCAGGTTTCTTCTACCTCGGCCCACTCATCTCCCACCATAGACTCTGTCGCATTTCCTACTTGCTCCTTTTCTACCCCAACCATTTTCTTATTTACCCTCGAGGAAACATTTTCAAACCCCGGTGGCAGTTCTTTTGAAGATTCCCGTGAAGCCTCCCCTTCCTCCTCCTCTTCATTCTGTGTTTCCAAGCCTGACTCTCCCAGTAGACATTCGAATCGATTTCTACCCTCAATGTTCCTCCTCCAGCTATTAATCAATCGTGCTTCTCCTTCAAAATCATGATCCACTCCCGCTAGCTTTGTGTTTTCGGACCCCGACTCCCCTTCTTCTTCGAGATCCTCTCCTCCACCTCCTCCATCCTCCAAATTTCATGTTCTTCTTCCTCTATTCCCACCCCTTGTGTGCTTTCCAGCATTTCCCTGGTTCCCACCCTTTCCCACGAAGCCTCATTCGCACCTTGGACAATCGTGTGTCCACATCTCAACCAACTCTCACCCTTCTCCTGTTCCTGCAGTCTCACTTTAAAATCACCTATGAGCATCAGCACGTCGACCACACTCTCCTCCCCTACGACTTGAGTTGCTCTCCTGTTGATAATATCCATCAGGAGATATTTATCTCCCCACTCTTCCCCCGCCGCACTTTGACTTTCGCCTGCCACCGAGCTTTTTCTAGCCGCCCTCCCCAGTCCCCTACTACTTCCAGCCTTATTGTAGATCTCACAGCCATCATCCCCTATCTACCCTGCGCACTGCCCCCTGTCCTCTACCCTTCGCATACCCCCTGGACTCGCACTAAACTCATCATCCTTTCTTCCTTGCCCGCCTGCCCATCGACTTCCGTAAGCACTCCCACTTGCATCCCTTGAAACACCTTTATGTCCTCGATCCTCTCCCTTCGAGTTCCCTTCTTTCCTCCCTACACTACTTCCCCTCGCCCTACACGTTAACTTAGCATTCTGAATAACCTTCCTTCTTCTAACAGTATCTTCCATATCCCTACCACCTATCTTCATTACCCCTGTTGTCTACTCTTCCATGTACTGCCAACTCTGGGCTTTTGCACTACTCGAGGAGCTTGATTAGGTACCTTCCACGCTACCCTGAGACGCCCACCTATCGCCAACTTCCTTACCTTTCCTCTGGCCGCCGGGCATGGCCGCTGTTGGGTGTTGCCATGGCATGTAACTCTCCCCCACCTCTCTGATTACCACCTCTACCATAGCCTCCCTCACCCTTACTTCGACAGACTCCTTTACATCCTCCATACAGGGTGTGTCGATCAATACCCTGGTTGCCGCCATACTTGCTCCATAGTCTCCCACCTCCTCCTAGCAAATCCACGACCCCCACGGAGCCACCAGCGATCGCAGAGTTTCCTCCCTCCAGAGCAGCACAGGCAACCCCTTTACCTCCACCCAAGTCCTACGTAGCCTGCATGCGTCCACCCACTTCCAACTCCTAACCACCGAGAAGTGATCACGCAGCAAACTTTCCTCCTCCATAGCCCTACAGCATTCTTCCTTGGACTCAAAAGTAATTAAAAATTTAAACCGACTAAGGTCACGTACCTTTGTGGTTGTGCTCCAGTCTCTCTGCAATTGAGGGACGACAATCTCAGGGCATAAGGGTTGGAAGGATTCAGCCACAACACTCCTTTCCAACCACTCCACCACCTCCCTATCCTCTTTCAGCACCAACGACCGTTTTTGCAGCTAGATATGCCGATGACTTGTGCCCCTTGCCACCATCGCAAACGTCCTGGAATCCCTCATGGTGTGCTGCTCCCTTCCCTGTCCTTTGGCGTCCTGGACTCTTCTACTCGGACCAAGCTAGCTAACAGCCTTCCTATTCTTCCTTTCAAACAACGCCAACCGGACGAACAAACGAAGCCCTTGCAATAGCATGTTGTTCACTCTTCTTACCGCTTCCCTCGCTTCTCTCTCGCTAGCAAACCTCACGAACCCAAAACGTAGGTTTGAGTTATTTCTCTCCCTCCGGCTGATGAAGATGTCCACCACTTTGCCAGCCTCCCTAAAAACATCCTGCACCTCCTCAATCGAAACATTCTTTGCCAATTTATCCATAAAGACGGTGATTGGCTGTCCTTCTTCCCTCCTAAGATAGCCTGCATAGGACTTTGGGTTGTAGCTCACGTGATTTGGGATAGGTCGGCTTGAATTTTTATCGAATGTGTCTTGAAAACTATGGTGCATGGGTGTGTTGATGCATGGCTATTGTTTGGTGTAGGTACTTTCTATACGGCCTTTCAAGGTATAATTGTAGTATGGGATATTATACTGATCCTATGGTTTTTATCATTATTATTACTATTACTAAATTTTGTTATTTATTTTACTAATTTTATTATTAGGTATTATTTTGGTAAAGGGGTCGAAGCCCTTATTTCACTACGTTTTTGAGTAATGCCCTTTTTATTATCATTGTTACTATTATTATTATTCTTGTTAATATTAACATTGATATTATTTTTAGTATCTTTGCTATTATTATTTTGGTATCATTATTATTATTATTATTATTATTATTATTATTATTATTAGGGTAAAGTCTTCAACATTATATTATCAACTATTAATTCTTATATTTTTAGCCAAATTTAGTAATTAGTTAATTGTTATTATTATTAATATTTTACTATTTTATCAAAAGCCTAGTCTTAGAATAAGTTAGTAATTAATAGTATTTTTGGTAGGAGGGAATCTAATTTTATATTTTCCCTCATATATATGAGACCAGTCAAAGCCCTAAGGAGGCGTAGGAGCATGCTCCAAGACTGATGTTGTTTTAGGTAAGTGTATTACTAAGGCTTATTGTGTGTTGATGTGCATTATATGCTTTGTATGTTATGCATCTTATGGTTACCATTGTAATTATTTCGTATGTAGCATGGCGTGGAGTTGAAGTATGTTCATGTATTATTATATGGCATATGTATTATGTATATGTGACGAAATATTATGGTATGTGATGATATGTGTTGTGACCCTGTAAGATATGCATGTGAGGATGTTAATGTGGTATTGTGTGAGGGAAAGGATGAAAAAGAAAAATGGGAAATAATTTGACCAAAAAGGGAAAGAGGTTGACTAAGGGGAGTAAGTTGACAAAAGGAGAATAAGTTGACCAAGGGATGTAAGTTGACTTAAGTATTTTAATGATCCATGAGTGGAAGAATAAAATGGGGAATTTTAGGGTTTCATGTAGGATAATCTAATATATAGTTTTGTATAGGAGAATCTAATCTATGGTTTCGTGTGAGAGAATCTAATCTATGGTGTTACATGGGAGAATCTAATCTAGGGTTTTGTATGGATTGAACCTAGTGTTGGTATGGATGAATCTTAAATTTTGTATGGAAGAATCTAGGGTTTATGTAATACCACGTATTAATTAACCCTTATTTTAGACATGCAAGACTCAAAACGTGATTAGTAGGCAAAGTGAACCATAAGATTATTATTATTTTTATTATTTTTATTTTTATTAATATTTTTTTTATCGATCGCCTTGTTTTCTCAAGTGGTTCCATAAATAATTTGAGTTATAAAAATAACCCGGGCTAAGTGCAAGAAAGAGTAGAGGAAGAAAAAAAATTGATGTCGTAATAATACCGATCATAAGAGGTGAGTAATTAAAGTAGAAGGGGATGGTAAGAATAATAACAATGTTGGCAATAATGGCAAACATAATAAAATGGGGGAAGTGATAAAATAATGATAATAATAATAATAATATTGGTCATAATAATAATAGTATCATTATTTCTTTTTGGAGGAGATTAAGTCTTGTTTAGGTGGTAATTCTTTTTCCTAATAACCTTCTTGTTAGCTACTACCTTAGGAGTTTTTTTTTTCTTTTCTTCCTAATCTTTTCTCTAATCAACCTGCACCTTTTTCCCATCTTCTTCCCCACCTAAACCCAGCCCAAAACACCCCCAGCAGGTCGCACGACCTACAGCCCCCAAACCATGCACCCGTCACCTTCCTCCCTTCCCATGCATAAGTCTTTTCCACCCAGCCCTATCCCCCTCCTTTGCAGCCTTTCCTCTTCCCCAAACGCATCCCCCTCCTCCCTAAAACCTCACCCTCTCTCACACCACCCAAGCCTGCAAATTTTGGCAGCCATCACTCAACCATCATCCCTCACATCACCCAACCTGCAGCCTACCTTCAACACTCAACCTTCCACCTTCTAAACTTGCAGCCTCATCCTCCCCTTCTCAATCTGCAGCCCTACCCTATCCTTCCTCCATCTACCCACCTATTTTTCCTCTTTTCCTATGCCCTCCTTCCCTGCAAAAAAATCCTAGCAAATCAGGCCACCCCTAGCCTTCACGTCACCTAGCCTTGTGCAGCCCCAAAACCCCATGTCACCCAGCCCTTCCTGCAAGATACAGCTTGTATCTCCCTCCCCTCTCAACCTGCACCCCTATCCCTTTATTCCAGCCACCTATCCCTTCTTTTTCCTCTTTTCCCATGCTTAAAACCAGCCCTTCCCCGCCTCCCTGGTTCAAAACTCTCCCCCCTACAAAAAAAAAAAAACCAACCTGCAGCACCTTTCCCCACTCACCCTTGTAGCAGCCCCTTTTCTCCCCATTTTTCTCCCCTTTTTATTTGTGTCCCAACCTGCAGATATCACCCCTTTTCCCCCTCCCTTTAATCCCTCTAAGTTGCTCCTTTCAGCCCCTCTTCCCTTCCCTTAATTCTAGTAAGAAAACAAAGGTAAGTACAGCCCCAAAACTCCCCTCTCCCCTCCACCGAATTTAGTTTCAAAATTCTTCCAGCTTTTACCTTGTGTTCTACCTTCTCCAAGCAGCCATTTTCCTTCCCCAAGTAAGCACTCTATCCTTGGTAAGTTCGGTGCTTAAATTCATGCACCGGCTGCCTCGTTTATTCTTCCTAATAATTTTCAAGTATTAGTTTGCGTAGGTTGCATTTCGATTATTTTATTTTGCATAAATATTAATGCTTGTAGTTTGGATGGTGTTTTCACTTCTAGGTAACCTCGACCTTGCTTAGAGTATTTTTTTGGAGGAAGCTCAAGGTAAACCCAACTAACCCAAAGACGGTAGAATTTTTATGTGAAAATGATAAGATAGTTGCTAGGACTAAATCATGATAGAATGTATATATCAAATTATCATATGTTTGTGGGAAATGGGAGCATGATGTATTTCTTTTCTACATGAATACCATGATGTGTAAATTAACATGTGTTATCATTCAATCTTTTCATGTGCCTAAGTGACATTCTAAATATTTGACGAAGTATATGATAATGATAACGAACTTGAATTATGCTAGTAAAATGAGATGAATATGTCTAAGGTAAAATGTAGTTTATATGGGAGCATGCTGTAGTTTATTCATACATGAATATAATGAAGTGTAAATTAACATGTGTTATCATATAATCTTTTATATGCTGGAGTGATATTCTTAAATGTGAAAAAGTGTACGCTAATGGTAACGAACTTGGTTTTATGCTAGTATAATGAGACGGATATGTTTAAGGTAAAATGTAATTTTATATACCATGATTGTGTTGAGATTTGTTTGTGAAAAGTGTATGAGCCTATGAAATATTAGAAATGCATGCTAATAGTGTTTACATGTACTATGTATGATAAATGGTTAGGGATAATATGGTCCTTTGTAGTACCGAAGAGATTGTCGGATGTAAAATATCAATAATTATTTTATGCTAGCGTTTCATGACAAATGGCTTATGTAAGTAAACTCAGTAAGGCAAAAATTTGTTTCAAAGTGGATAAATGGATTAATTAAATTAAGTGTTGGCCTTAAAATAAATGTTGGGAATAATTGCATAATTGGTTTGAACTTTGAATCGAATAATTAATCAGGCTATGGCATAATGCCTAACCCTAGGCCGTGTTGGCTTGGAATGGTTGTGACCTTGTGGTCTTGGATGTGATGTTGTTTGTTGGTGGTTGACTAAGTTGAATGATGTGAATCTCGACATTCTAAAAAGAAATAATAACTCGAAATTTCATAAGACAATAATTACTTAAAGAGAAAGACTCGGGTTGGAAAGGAATCTCGTGCCTCGGACTTGGTCGCCGAGTGCATAGCTTTGGACCTTCGGGTCAAGGGGCTCACTTCTGCTCTATAGGTATTCCATACACCCTATAGGGAGCACGTGTACTTAAGGTCTTGAGTTCTGAGGTTTAGTATGGGCGACTGTTATGTCGTGTGGCTTCCTTGGGGAGCTTTGCCCTGGAATCGAGTGATTTATTTTGGTACCACCCTCCTTGACGATCTTTGTCATGGATATGGGATTGTATTCCACTTGAGAATTTTTATATAAATTATATAACCGGATTAGACACCCACCATAATACTTCTATAATAATCGGAATAGGAATGACTCGAACTTGGTGAGATTGCTTGGAATATCACTAATTCTTCCTATTAGGCCATAATGTATGGTCGTTGGTTAGTTAAATTGATTATGAAATTATAAGCATGCCTTAAATTCCTTTGATGGAGATTTTGATCTAGCTCGTACTGTTAAATGTGATGTGGTTGTGTGTTTCATAATCGTGGCCTTGCATGTGAACATATATTCTCTTTGAATTCCGTACTTGCATGATGTTTGCTACGTGGGTATGCTACCTCTCCGTAGGCGTTGTGGTTTACTCAGTACGAGGAAGTCGTACTGATGCTATCACTTTTTAGAGGAGTACGTCTAGGGCATGCGTTGGCTAAAAGACTACGAGGAGCGTCACCCCGGCAAATAGGTAGATTTAGTGAGCGAGTGGACCCCGCCCCCTTTTTCCCCTTCTCCTTGTAATTTGTTGGACCGTAAGAGTGTAAGGCAGACCATATATGACTTTTGCGTACTCTGTTGTTATTTTCTAAATGGTTAGTTATTTAATTCCTAAACAATCATTTATCTTGGATAATATGTCTCTTGCAAAACTCTTGATTTCGTATTGCACTTCCCTTATTTTTGGATGGTTTGATTGTTTTAAGCCTTAGCACTTGATGTAAGGATGGTGAGGAGACCAGACTTATGTTTAGTGTGGCGGTAACACCCACCGTTCTTTAATTTTCGCTTCCGCAAAGCATAATTTAAACGAAATTTTTAAGTCGTGATTTTGGGGTGTTACAGTTTACATGAAGGAATCTTGGGTTTAATATGGAGGAATCCAGGGTTTTGTATGGATGGATTTAGGGTTTTGCATGAGAAAGTTTGAAGGTTTGTATGGGGAGGTTAGCATTTACATGGGAGTAAAGTATACGTATGAAAAGTTGACTTAGGATGTAAGGAAGGTAATAGAAGAGTTAATTGGGTGTTTGGAAGTTTTGGGTGAAAAATAGTACGTAGGACATTCTAAGGGTAAGGAGGAGACTGATTTAGAGTTTAGAGTGGTTAACTATGGTTGGTTATGGATAACTAGGGTTTTTTATGATTAAATAGGATTTGGAGTGGCTAATTATGATTTGTTGTGATTAAATAGGGTTTTGAGTGGTTAATTATGGTTTCATGTGGATAACTAGGGTTTGGTTTGGTTAACTAGGGTTTGATATGGCTAACTAGGGTTCGGTGGTATCATGTGTGTACTTAGCAAATAAAGTATGATGATGAATATGGGATCTATGGGTTGTGATGTGGGAAGTGTTAAAATGATTGGGGTTATGTGAGGTGGAGTAAGATGGGCCACCTAGACCTAAATTAGGGTTTATGGGGAAAACCTTAGAGTAAGGAAATAAATAAACTTAGAAGTGTGTAGTAGTGGGCCTTGACCCACATATTTTGGTGCTGGAGTTCTGGTGTGAGTTTGAGTACAGAGGAAAGGTTGTTCGACAAGTTAGAAGGTGCAAGGTTCTCATCATATGATATGGGTCAGTTGGAGGATAAGTGTAAAGGGAGTAATTCATGCATGTCTAGGGTGAAAGCTTTTGAATAAGATACTTAAGACATTAATCATTTAAAGTGAAAGATTATTGAATTGGGTCCAGCCGACCCACCGGTTAGGAATAATGGTTAGGGTTCTTACCCTATAAGTGACTGATCCACCGGCTAATAATAGTGTTGAGGACATGATGTCCTGCAAGTAACCGGCCCATCAGCTATAATAGTGGGGGATCCCGAGCTCAATAAACACAAACCAGAGTTTTGCTAAGGCACTTAAAAGATATTAATTACTTACAGTGAAATACTATGTGAGCAGGAACCTTGCCGATCCACTAGTAAGGAATAATAGTTAGGGTTTTACCCTATAAGCAACCAATCTATCGGCGAATAATAGTGGTGAGGACATGATGTCCTGCAAGTGACTGGCCCACCAGCTAAAATAGTGGGAGGTTCCCATACTCGCATGGATTTGATAAAAAGCATAGTGTGAATCAATTTCCAACCAAAGATTAATTAATTAATTAATCCAGACTATCAATGGGCCTTTATGTACTTACCTGAATGATTATATGATATTATGTTATCATGATGGATTATGCTCTTTTATTTCTTCTGCATTATTTGTGTGATTCTGTGTGTTGACCTTAGTGCACAGTTACCTTGCTCAGTACGTAGCGTACTAATCACCCTTTTCATGGGTGTTGCTCATTCCTACGAGTAGTAGGCCCTTCTAACTTTATGCAGGTAGGCGAGACATCAGGCGGGGTTAAGTGTTGAGCGTGAGGTTGGCTCAAAATTCGAGAGTGTCATGGCCATATTTACTAGTTATACGATTTATTCCTTCTGTATTTCTTTTGTATCCTATTTACCCTTTTATGATTTATTACCTTGTATTGAGTATTTAAATTAAATCTTTTATCGATTGTAAGATTATTCCCTCCGAGGAATTTTGATTTCGCACTCTGATTTCTATCTTATTATTGTTTATAAACTCTTATGCATACTCTGATTTCTATGTTATGATCTTTTTAATTCAATTTATTAACTCTCGCTTTAAGTTTGAAAATAATCTTTTTAGCCTTAGCACTTGGTACTGAAATGGTCGAAGTGAACTGGTATGGTATTAAGTGTGGCGGTAACATCCCTTGAATTCACAGGTTTTAATTTAAGTCCTTCTGTTTTAAAAAATAAATAGTAAATTTTGGGGTATTATAACTGCTTATTCCATCCATCTTGAAGGGGTTAAGTTGTGTAAGGATTAGAAGAAGGTATATTAGTAGTCCCGTATGAAGTAGGAGGTTGTAAAGTTTGTTGCTCAATATCTAACCTATCAAAAGGTCAAGATCGAGAATAAGAGATTAGTAGGGTTAGTACATCAATGGGAACTTCCATAAGGGAAGTGGGATAATATATATATATATATATATATATATATATATATATAGACTATGACTGTGCTAGGAGTGTTCATACTAGTGAAGATGTCATAGATTATGAAGCAGTTAGCTAACACTTATAGGAAGCATGTTGTGAGACTACATGGGGTCCTTAGAGATATCATATTAGACCGAGAATCAAAATTTTTGTAGCACCTTTAGAAAAAAAAAGTTAGGACACAGTTAAAAATGAGTATTGTTTTTCACCTAGCTATGGATGGTTAGATGAAAATAATTATTTAAACCATAGAATACATTATTCAAGCATGTGTGTTATACTTTGGTAGTAGTTGAGAGGACCACCTAGACTTGATCAAGTTCTCCTATAATAATGGTTACCACGGGAGTATTAGAATGGCACATTTTTAGGCCTTTTTATGGAAGGAAGTGCCATAGTCCCTTATGCTAGAATGATACCAGCGAGACAATCATGTTGGGACTAGACGTGATAGAGGGGATGATGAGGCATATTAGAGTGATTCAAGATCATATAAGAGAAGCCTAAGATTTGAAAAGACTAACCAATGGCTATGAGGTGGGTGATAGAGTTCTTCTGAGAGTCTCTCCCACCAAGGGTGTAATGAGGTTCAGTAGGAAGGGTAAGCATATTTTAAGGTACATTGGACCATACGAGATCATATATTGAGTTAGTATGGTCACATATCAGTTAGCCCTACCGATAGGGTTGTCACGTGTGCACAACATCTTTCACATTTTCCAATTTAGGAAGTATGCAATGGACCCTTTGTATGTTATCTAGTTAGAAACATTAGATCCTGAGGATTCTCTAACTTACAAAGAATGACCAATAAGCATTCTAGATGCAAAGACCAGAGAGACATGTATAAGGATTATCCCAATAGTGAAGGTCCTTTCATCATAGTATAGTATCGAGGAGGCTACGTGAGAGGTCTAGGAAGAGATTAATATGAAGAATACCAAATTATTTTATTAGTGTGTATCTATTGGTTTAACCTTTCTTTTAAAGGGGCCATAATCCCTTTTTCCTTTGTCAAGTGTGATGTGTGACTTGCTATGTATCATATGATGTGACTAGATTCTTGTTGGTAGACTTTGGGGATACAGCCTCTTTTAAGGGGTAGTACTGTAATATTTATTTTTTATTAGATTTATAAAATAATAAATTCTTGTGTTTAATGAAATTTGAATGATTTATATCTTAATTTGGAGCTATAGTTTGGGTTTGATGTAATAAGGACTTTGGAAAAGTTTGGAAATATAGAATAAAATGAGTTTTCATAGCAAACCATTGCCCTGTTGATCAATTATCAAACTTTAATTTATGCCTCAAACATATTCAAGGTCTTGATTTGGACAAAAGGGGTGGAGGACAACCTCACTCTTTATCTTCTACTTCTTCCTCTCGCCTTTGTAAAAATTTAGGACATATGCTTTGATACAAGACTATCACTGCATGGCTAGGAGATTTACTTCCCATGTGGATATGATATTTCCCTTCGTATGTTAGATCTTTTTTGGATGAACTCGGCATGCATTCTCCAACAAATCACCATTTGAGCTCTTAAATTAAAATTAACCTATTCTTGATAAATTCAACTTATATTCATAGGGTCAAATTAGGATTTTTTTTATCTATTGTATAGCCTCACTCATTCCTTAACCAAGTTATTAGTTATAAATAACCTTAATCATCACTTTTCCTTACTTTTCATTTAGTTAACGAAATACCTAAGCTTTGTAAACACTTGTGCTAATTCTTCTCCACTTTGGCCTTCATTCTAATTCGATTCACTTTTTTGATTCATTTTCTAGCTCCATCTTGTTTTATTCTTAAGTAAGGAAGATTTAGATTTAGGAAAAAATTGCATTTGTGTTTATTTGATTCCTTCCCTATTTTCTCTTAAAAGTGGTAAGTTTGTTTTCTCCATTATTTTGGGGTTCTTGATTTGTAAAATTCATTTGATGATTTATGAGTTTTAACCTATTATTTTTATGGTTTTAGAAGTTCAAATCTTTCAACTTAAGGTTTTTCCTCTTTAGTGGGAAATTTTTCTAAGCATCAGGTAAATCATTCTTACATTTGAAATATGGAATAAATAAGTATGTGATTTATTTCACTTTGTAAAATGTTAATCTTTATATGCTTCTATGAGATTTTAGTATTTTAATGATGCATGATGGATTATTTAAGAGTTTCGGGAAAAGGAATTTGATTCTTGAGAAATAGGATCAATTTCTTTTAAATAAAGCAAGATTTAGTATATGAGCATGTTAAATATTTATCTTATGCTATAACACTGTTATGATTTGGATGTGGTAAGATTTTAGAGCTTAATCGCATTTAGAACATTTGTTATGTGTTTTTTGGTAACAAATTGATTGACCTGTTGTTAGAACGATCGATTGCTTAACCCAAATATATTGATTCGGTTATCGGCGGTGACTTTGGTTTCTCTCTCCTTAAACCCATTGAATAATTTGTCATAACCGAGTGACGGGTTGTAGAATAGCTCAAAAATATCAATCGACTAGTTTGAGGGAACTTTGGATTTTGGTTGAGCCAAACCATTGAACAAGTTAGCCCAAATTAGTTGATTGGTTTGTCTAGAACATGCTATTTTTATTCTTTTGAAATTTATATGTCTTGAGACTTTACACAATACTATAATATGATTCCTTAATGATGACAACACACATCTTGACATGAATCAACTAGCCTTTTAGATGAATTAAATGGTTTATAATTCATAGTATTTTTAATAAGTACCTTTAGAATATTTTAAAGGAAAAACTAGAATGAGTATGTTATGATTTAATAAAGGGGTAATGTAATGCAAATTTTTAGCTTAAATGGATTATCTTAATGGGTTGATTTGAACTTGCTTAATCACTAATAAGAATCCCACCTTATTGTTTGGAGGGTAATAATGGTTAAGATGGAAATATTATATAGGTGTGTTACTTGGATGTTACATGGGAATTATGTGATAACTTAACCTTAGAGAATAACACACTAATCACTTAAAGTAAAAGATGATTGAGTTGAGTATGGATATAGATTACCTAATCCTCAATTGGCTATAGGGATTAATCTATCTTTGAAAGTTTATTGGTGCCTTCATGAGGGATTCTAGTATATCCTATGCTTTACCTATTGTAGAAATTATTGATGTAACCAAGGGTATCGATACTAAAGGTCCTAGTTACCTAAGTGGTTTTTGGCATGGACCAGACTTTATGTCATTCGATTTGGATAGGCTTCCATGGTATGTGAGACCATCTGGTAGCAATCAATCCATCGCTCGATAAGGATAAGGAAAAATAAAAAGGAATAAAGGCTTGTAAATAATTAATCTAATGGATCATGTAGGCATGGAAAAGGAACCTAATGGAATAACTTTTTAATATTCATTAACTGTTGTACATGGAATCTATGTTATTTTGGTAAGCATGATCAATTATGATTTATATAAGTCTTTGCATGGCATTAAATCCTAATGCATTATATGACATAAATCTAGTTATATGGCTTGAGTATGATAGGTTTTTAGCATGATTCACCTTTTATGTCTTGGCTTAGCATGCTTGTGACTCTCTCCGAATAGGTAACTTGACTTAATCAGTACATAGCATATTAATGTCCTATTTGTTTGGTCACCTACTTAATCTTAAGAGAAAAAGACCATGTGGAGTTTTTTAAGATGGTTGGTAGTGCTCAACTATGTGTCGGGCTTGGGGCATGAGAGCTTAAACATTCAAAGATTCTTTGTAAGTCCTTAATTGACCAAGTTTTTGGAGCTCTAGCCTTTTATTATTATTATTTAACCCTCTTATATCAATGTACTTTTAGTTTACTTTCTCTTATGCACTTGAACATTTTAGTGACCCCTTGCGGTCGTAGTTGTAAATATTTTATCTTAGCATCTATATATCTTATCTTTGTACACTTTATTATCATATTTGGATTGATTGGTTTTCCTTAGCCTTCTATCATACATGTGACAAGTGGCAAACATCTATCCTATATTGGGTGTGGTGGTAAAACCCCATTTTTTTAGGTATTTAGTATTTTTTTTGCTTCCACAATAATTTAAAACAAAATTTTTTGATATACAAAAATGGAGATGTCACACCAGTGGCATGGGATATTATTTATTAATCAACAAATATTTTTACATATTTTATGCCCTTTTACTTTATTCTTTTTGACATTTATTTGAATAATATGTGAAATTGTTTATATTAATTTTAATTATATGCTAAATTTATAATAATCTCATGTATTTAATTACCTTATACCTTAAAGTTGGTTTTGGTATGAGTTTTGACAACCTAGAGTATTTTGACCATAACTTTCACATATGAACATAGATTTAAGTGATTCAATTTTTATTGTAAAGAAAAGAATGAGATATAGAACTGTTATCTATAGAATTATCTCCTAAATTGGATTCCATTAGGGTCAAATTATATATTAAATATTAGGATGGGGTTAAGTGTGGGTGATTAAGAATGTTTGGAATTATATGTACTACTTTTATTTACTAATTATTATTATTATTATTATTATTATTATTATTATTATTATTATTATTATTATTATTATTATTATTATTGTCATCATCATCATCTTTTCAATCTCATCATAATAGCAACCAACTCATAAGATAGAAGACTGGGAAGAGATAAAATATTAATAAAAGATAGAAGATTGGGAAAAGATAGAAGATTGAAGAAAAGATATGTGTTTGACTTGCCAACCATAACTTTTTCCAATATTCTGTAACCAAAAAAAATAAGAGACATATGATGTGTGTGTATATATAGACCTATGAAGAGAAATTCGAAGAAAAAGAGAGAGAGAGAGAGGGCAAAAAAGACAAGACGATAAATGGTTAGAAGGAGTCGAAAAGAAAAAAATTCAATACCACTATTCATCTGTTCTATATAGTGATATTTTCTTGATTCTTATTTTAAATTTGAAGTATTGTAATTTTATCTTTAAATATTCTTAGGTTCAATATTTTATATTCTTTATTTAATTTGATTACTTTTATTTTAATTAGTAGCATTTTTTGCCAAGGATATGGTAAAACCCTATTCTTTATACTGATAGATTAATTAATTACTTGATTAATAGATTACTTTACTTATTTTATGCTATTGATTTAGATTGTATCTAATTAATAGACTGATCACCATTAATTAGCATTTAACAAGTCGAAAAAATATGTGAAGAGTATTGTGCCTACTTAATAGACTAATCACATTTAATTAGCATTTAACAATTACATAATTTCTTCAACAATAGAGAAGGATAAATAATTACTTTAATATAAGGCATATTCTTTTATTTAAATCCTTTAGCTAGAGATAGAGAGATTGATAATTAACGATAGAACTACATAATTCGAGAGTGTGTTGGTTCAATACTCCTTTTAACGTATAGCTAGTAATTAAAAAGATCATGTAACTAATTAATTGGTCGGTATAATTAGATAATAGTAGATCCAAATTCCTTGGTAGTTTTTATTAATTAATTTTATTTTTATTATATTTTGTTTGATTCCATTTAAGCTTAATTTTGTTGATTTGAGACTTTTAGTTTAGAATTAGTTATTTTTTTTATTTGAATTTGATCACCTAAGCCTATTTAGAGTAATTAGAGTATTTATGTTATTATTTAATCTCTTTGAAAATGATAATTTGGTACTCTTAATGTCATATATTACTTGCAATTGATATACTTGCCGATAGGTATATTTGATTGACACTATCTATTTACTTAAAAAAGGAAGGAAGGACGAGTTTAATCTAAATCTAGTAGTGGAATGTTGCCGCATAAGATAGATTATTTTGGTAGCTAGCTACCAAAAAGGTGATTATCTAAAAGAAAATGTATTTGGAAGGTACTTGTCTTTTCATCGACTTCTTAGTTGATGTTGAAGTTATTACATGCCCGTAATTCCCTTCAACCTATACTTACAAATTTGCATGAAGAAGATATGTACATGAAAAATGGTGAGTGCCTTATTACCCAAGTTTATAATTGCTTACATGTTAGACCACCACTAATAGGATGATAATGCATGAATGTTTATTAACAAAATAAAGACTATGAAATTTTGGATGATCTAGACATTTGATGTATTTTTTGCCATCACGAGAATGAACATCATCACCCTTTTATTCTTCTCTCAATGTTGATGGGTTTTGTTGTACCATAATTACCAATGACATGATAACATAACAATAATTGGTTGTATAAGATAAGGTTGTTCATATAATCCAATATCTTATAAACCAATCTAAATATTCAAATTAATCTATTTCAAAAGCAAATGACCAATTCCATATATTTTTTCAAATCAAATAATAGATCCGATCAACAAAAAATAAAACAAACCATATATCTAATCTGAAAAATATAGATAATATTCAATTCAATAAATTATATACATATATATTCTAAAAATTAATTATTTTTAGTAAATTTTATACTTTTTAATTAATATTTTAATTAAATATTTAAATATTATTATAAATGTATCACCATTGATGGACCTATTTTATTAACCTCAATGAGATAAATTGAGATTAAAATTTAACCTCTATTAACCCCAATTAATCTTACTTTTATTAACCTTATATTTCAGGAATAATATAGGTAAATGTTAACATATAATTAACATTTTTTACTTGACTAAATAAAAATGTTCCTAATATATATTAATATAATTATCCTCCCTTTCTAGTCCGTTCTATATCTCATCCATTCATTATTTTATTTTTTAAACTTTTACTCACCTCAATCCCAAAATAAAAATAAAAATTCAAACATTTATCTTGATTCACTAAGTTAGATTAATATCATCTAAACAACATTTTACAATATTCACTCAAATTCACCTTCATTTTCTTCACTAAACCATTACAATACTAACAAGCCATGATTTTACATATTATTCTTCATATAGAAAATTTATTGCATCATTTTATTTGCCATGATCTACACACTATTACAATGGAATATGAAAGGAGATAAGAAATATCACACTAATTGCTAAAGAAACCCCTAGGAGAAAACTAGATAAGCAAGTGAAAGCTTAATGTTCTATTTGGTTCTAAGAAAGTTAAAGAGAAAGAAAATTAAAATCAAAATACTTTCATTTGAATTTTTCTCAAAAAAAAAATTATATAGTTAATCTTTAATAATTTTATTCTTTATTATTTTTTATTTTATTATCTTATATAAATCAAATAAAAAAATATCTTTCTCTTTCTTTTTTTTATCTTTAAAATCTTCTATGTATGTACCAAATGGAGCGTAAGAGTTACGGTTGTTAAAAAACTATCTGGTGACTTGCTTGATGTGGTCAACTTAATGGGATGAATCGTGAGGTTGAAAGGGCGGCATATAGACGAGCAACAATCGAATCGTCAACCCAGAGTAATGACGACTGAAACGATATCTCGGCTCTATCAATATTCCTCTTGTTCATAAAAAATGAAGCGACGTTGATGTTAGTCTCTCCATTTTCTTAAACCGAACAGAGGATCGGGTTTACCTATTGGCGTCTTGCAAGCAACTCTAATGGCATAACATCGAAGCCCCCGCCCCATAACAAACAATGACTGGGAAATGAAGACGCCTCAAGGAACTAGCAAGCAGCCTTCATTGTCAAACGACAAATTGTGACGCGCCTTAGAACAAATGTCCACCGAGAACGATGGGTGATGGTTGAAGCTATATCAAGTGGTTTGCATCATTTCATATCTCCGTTCTTGTTGCAAAATCATCAGGCAACATTGATGCTACTCAATATCACCGATCCACTGCTAAAACAACACGCATCAAATAATTAACACTTAGTATGATCTCACGGAAAAGGAAAGCGGGAACAGGTCAAAGGGAGTATTTGCCTCAGAGGTAGTGACAAATTTTAACATATCATCAGCTTAAACATCTGAGAATACGTGCATTTACACAATACATCATCGACGTCAGAAGAGAGGGAGAGAATACGAATGCAAAGATTTAACAGAATATCGATGCACAGAGCGAATACAGGATCCCAAGCGAAAACGAAAATTTTGCACGCAGTTAGGCAGTAATTTTGAAACTAAACAACTAATCTAAAATAACGATCATAGTTTACCAGAACGCATCAGAGAGATTCCCATCTATTGACAAATCATCATACTTCCATAATAAAATGGAATTCTGATGTCCCTGTCTAGTTTATCGTCATATGCGCTGTAGATAAATGACAAAATCTACGAAATCTACGAAATCTTTTAATACGAACAAATAAAAACGGGAACACCAAAAAGCCATGCCTCAGAGAATGTTATTTTCATGTGAAGTTAATCACTCAAAGTATATTTAATCCCATCACAGGCTTATCATGAACAAAACAAAAACAATAACAAAAGCGAATGGAATAAATTTCAAATCATTGTTTCAAAAATAAATAATTTTCACCCACGAGAGAACTAGAACTGTAACTTCAACGAATGTAGATGAACAAGTATGCTGGAGGAATTGCGCTGAGATAGATGCAGTGGGGTGGTTTTATATGCTGCAAGGGAACTAGGGTTTTCGTGAACCCCCTTTATAGGGTTTTTGAATACTTGTTCTATCATGTATGTTCGTGGATCGTGGTGGCGTTTTGCTTGCGGCGTCAGGTGCTTCGAGCAGTATGTGTTATTAAAAAAGAGTCATCGCGGGATCTCAAACTCAAACCTAGCCTATAGTTACGTTGGGCCTATTGTAGTTAAGTTCGGCCTGAAGGATCCAATATTCCAAACCACTTTACGCACTCATGGGCGATGCCATCTCTCGATTCTCCCCTGTTCCACCTCCAACACTAGGAATTTAGGTTACCTAAAAAAACCAAAGATGGAAATGCCGGATGGGAAAATATTTACGTGATAAATTTTAATCTGATATATCATAAGTATAATTTAATTCCATTTATGTTTTATATATTTTGAATAATATTATAGCAACACCTTGATAGTTTAGTTTATTTTTACTTTATTGGTATCCCATATTTTCTTTTACACTTAAATTACTATAATAAAAAAATATTTTTACAACCATATATGTTTCTAAGACAATTTGAGTGTGCCTAAATTATTTTAATATATATTTTTAAAAAAAAATTAAGACTGAACTCATTATTCTTAAGATGACATGTTAATAAGTTATACAATTGAGAGATATGATGTTTTATTGTTGTGGAGACCCACACTACCTATTTTAATGCATTGTGATTCACAAACAATTATTGAAGTTGCAAAGAATAATGTTTGGTAATAAAAGGTACTTTTATAAAAAATTTATTTGGCACTTAAATTTTATTTTAAAGAGTCCATTGTAGAAGCTAAATCATTAAAAATATATGGTGTTATTGCTACACTTAATATAAGTATGGTTTATTTTGTCATTCTTTTACCAAGTATTAAGGTTAAAATTCCCTTCTCAAATTAATAGCACAATTAGAAGAAATAAAATAGAGATTACATTATAGGTTAAGATTGCTCCAATTATACAAGGCAAAACTCAAATGAAAAGGAATATTGAAGGGACATAAGTGTTTATTGATATCCAGATCAAAAGATATTGAATACAACACTAGATATTCCTAACTCTTAATTCAAAATACTAGTCAGCAAGCCGAACTTCCAAGCAATCCCATAAATCCATTACTATCCATTGAATAAGTAAGGGGCTATGAAATGGAACACATCAATACAACAATATTGAATTACTCATTATACAAAACTAAATATGAAAGATCACCTAGAGCACATAAAAGGTATCACATGATAATATGGCATGAAATATTAAAATATACATGCACTCACTAAAATACAATAACCATATCAGATAGCAAATATAAACAAGGCCACATGCTCCTTATGCCAATTCATTTAAATTATAAATGAAACTTATCAATCAAGCATACCAAGGGGTGTTTTTGAAGTAAATACATAGAACCATTCTTAAGTTAATATCCATAACATTTATATCATATCTCATTAACTCAACATATATACCTATAAATTCCAAAAACACCATATAGTTAGAACACGAAGGCAACTACTAACCATGGGTAATCATGAAAGCAAGTACTGAAACATATATAAGCACAAAGGCAACTATCAAACCCCAATCTAAAAGTCATTCCAAAACAACAATAATTACTTCCATTTTTATTTAGTCGAGAAAAAATCATATCGACCCGAAGATACTAAGGTATTCTTATCATACTAATGTACAGAGGCAATACAATATTCTACCAATTATCAATCCAAGGATATTTAGTACCCTAATTGTATTAACGGATAAAGGAAGCATAGTTATATATTGATAAGGATACCTAATCCATAATTATGTATACCCACTAAGAAATCTACAATGATAAATAGAATAAGATATGGGCTTGGTTGGCATACTAAGGCTGTAACACCCCAAAATTCACTATTTTTTAAAAAATGGAATCAATTAAAAATAGAAATACTTAAAACCTGTGAATTCTATAGATGTTACCGCCACACTTAGTTTCAGAATGGTTCACTTCAATCGTTCCAGTACCAAGTGCTAAGGTTAAAGAAAATATTGACATTAAATTCAAACCAAAAGTTCATAAAAGAACTAGAAGAATCATACATAAAAAATCAGAGTGTGCATGAAGGTTTACAAACAAATAGAGTAAAATCAATCATAAGATAGAAATCAGAGTGCGAAGTTAAAATTCATCGAAGGAAATAATCTTACAATTGATAAAAGGTTTATTTAAAATACTCAATACAAGTAATGAATCAAAAAGGGTAAATCCGATACAAAGGAAATAGCAAAAGAAGATAAAATGACAAGAAGAGTAAATACGGCCACGACACTCTCAAACTTGAAGCCAACCACAAGCTCAACAGTCAGCCCCGACTGATGTATCGCCCACCTACACAAAGTTAGAAGGGCATACTACTCATGAGAATGAGCGGTACCCATGAAAAAAGTGATCAGTACGCTATGTATTGAGTAAGCTAACCGAGCACTAAGACCAACACATAAAATCACATAAATAATGTAGAAGAAATAAAAGAACATAAAGACCATCATGATAACATAATATCAAACAATCATTCGAGTAGATACATAAAGGCCCATTTATAGTCCGGATTAATAATTTAATTAATCTCTCATCAGAACTCATTTCACACCATGTTTTTTATCAAATCCATGCGAGTATAGGAACACCCCACTATTATAACCGGTGGGCCGGTCACACATAGAGCATCATGCCCTAACCACTATTATTACTGGTGGATCGGTCACATATAGGGTAAAACCCTAACTATCATTATAACCGGTGGATCAGTCACCCATAAGGTAAAAACCCTAACCACTATTCCTAATCAGTGGATCGGTTTGGCTCCTACTCGCATAGTGTTTCACTATAAGTAATTAGTATCTTTTAAGTACCTTAGCAAAACTCTGGTTTATTTTTATTGAACTCGGGGACCCCTATTATTATAACCGGTGGATCGGCTAAGCATAGGGCATCCTACCCTAACCACTATTATAACCGGTGGATCAGTCACACATAGGATAAAAATCCTAACCACTATTCCGAACCGGTGGATTGGTTGGTACCATCTCAACAGTCTTTCACATTAAGTGATTAATGTCTTAAGTATCTTATTCAGAAGCTTTCACCCTAGACATGCATGAATCATTCCCTTTAGACTTCACACATCACAAATCATAAATTCCACCATCATAATTACACTTTAATCACCAAATACACATGATACCTCAATACTCTAAGCAGTTACAACAAACCCTAATTGTCCACACAAACCCTATCTCGGTCTCTTATGTACCCTTATATTGCTCCACATACTATCTTTCATCCAAAGTGTTCAAACACCCAAACAACACTTACATTACCTTCCTTACATCCTAAATCAACTTTTCATACGTAAACTTTACTCCCATGCAGATGCTAACCTCCCCATGCAAACCTTCAAACTTTTTCATGCAAACCCCTAAGTTCGTCCATACGAAACCCTAATTTCTTTCATGTAAAACCTAAGATTCTGTCATACAAAACCCTAAATTCAATCCATACAAAACCAAAGATTCATCCATACCAAATGCTAGATTCAAACCATTTAAAACCCAAATATTCATCCATACCACATCCTAAATTCAAACCATATGAAACCCAAGATTCATCCATACCACATCCTAAATTCAAATCATATAAAACCTAAGATTCATCCATACCAAATCCTGAATTCAACCTATATAGAACCCAAAGATTCATCCATACCAAACCCTAAATTCAAACCATATAAACTAGAGATTCATCCATACAAAACCCTACATTAGATCCTTCCATATAAAACCATATATTAGATTTTCCCATACAAAACCATAAATTAAATTCTCTCATACAAAAACATAGATTAAATTCTCTCACACAAAATCATACAAAACCATAAATTAGATTCTCCCTCATGAAACCATAAATTAGATTCTCCCATATAAAACCATAAATTAGATTCTCCCATAAGACATCATAAATTATATTCCCCCATACAAACCAAAAATTATATTCTCTCACATGAAACCCTAAATTTTCCATTTTATTCTTCCATACATGAATCATTAAAATACTTAGGTCAACTCACATCCCTTGGTCAACTTATTCCCCCCATTCTCCTTTTTTATCCTTTCTCCCACACAAACCATATTAACATCGTCACATGCATGTCTTATAGGGTCACAACACATATCATCACATATACATAATACACATGCCATATAACAACACAAGAACATGCTTGAACTCCACGTCATACCACATACGCAATAATTACAATAATAACATAGGATGTATAACATACAAGGCATTTAATGCACATCAACACACAATAGGCCTTAGTAACCCCTTACCTAAAATGACACCGGTCTTGAAGCACGCTCTTACGCCTCCTTAGGGCTTTGACAAAATAATAACATATTAATAAAAATAATATTAACGAATTCCTAACTTTACTAAACATATAAGAAATAATAGAAATATTATAAAAGTTGATAATATAGGGTTAAAGACTTTACCCTAATAATAATAATGATACTAGGATAATAATAACAAAGATACTAAAAATAATATCAATGAGAATATAAATAATAATAATAATAATAATAATAATAATAACAATAACAATAATAATAATAATAATAATAATAATAATAATAATAATAATAATAATAATATCAATCGCATAACAATAGCAAGACTAAAAGTAAAGTAGTTGTAATATTAATAATGAAATAATAATAATAATAATAGTATTTCGAAATAGTAATAATAAAAATAATAATTATAATAATAAACACATAATAATAATAATAGTAATAATAGAAACAATAAGGATAATAATAATAAAATTGAATTAAAAATACAATAGGGCTTCAGCCTTCAACAAAAAAAATAATCAAAACATTAATCCTACTAATAATAATACATATTAAAAATAGAAATAATAATAATAGTATTTATATTCAAATAAATGAAATAAACTAAATTAAGGCTTATAAAAATAGGGAAAAGGGCAGAGAGGGTCTAGGGTTCAATCTTAGGTTGGTGGGGATAGGGAGTACTAGCAGTGGTGCATGAAAGCGACTCCAATGGTCAGAAAAAGGCAAGAAACTGGTAAAAGTTGAATGCTGGAAAAATGATAGGGAGAATTAAGGTGGGAGTTGGGATGCTTAAGACTACCTAGAGGGAGAGGAGTTGAATGAGGGTGGCGGCGCATAGTAGCAACGACGGTGGCCGAATGGAGAAGAAGGAGAGAAAGAGAGGAGGAGATGGAGGGAGAGGAAAAGAAAGGTAGGGGAGGGTCTATACCGCAATTTTGGAGGTGAAAGGAGCGGTGGAAGCAGCGGAATAGGTGGCTAAGGGTGGTTTGAAGGGCAGTAGTGGTAGGAGAAAGGGTTGTTTGGGAAGGCTACTTCGCACACCCGGGGTGGCTTGTACAGGAAGAATTGAGGGATATGGGACGTTTGGTTGAGGGTGGTGCAAGGAATAGTTTGGAAGGCAGAGTGGGTGGTGAAGTTGGCTGGAGGCGGCAGATGAGGCATCTAAAGGGGCGGCGGTGAAAAGGAACGATTCCCTGGGTTTGAAAAACAAAACTGAACTACAAGGTTGGCAAGGGGTATTTGTAGGGTTTTAATGAAAGGTTAGGGTTTGTGGGTCGGCTAGGGGGTAATGCATGTAGGGTTCCGGTCACCGATGGCTAGGTTTGCCGGCAGAAATCAAAACGGGGCAAGGGTTGTGGTCGGCTGGGAGAGAGGAAAAACATGCGCAAGATGAAAGGAGAATGGTTGGACGATGGGGTCGATGGATTAGTAGGAACAATAGAGGGGAAATGGTCGATCAAAGAGGCGAGATTGGTGATGGATTTCTCGGAGGTGGCGGTGAGTTGGAGGTCGACGACGAGGATAGTGCGAAGGGTTGGGGAAGAAGAAAGGAGGAAGAAAGGGCTAGACCGGTGGTCTAGGGAAGAAAGAAAAGAAAGAAAAAGGAAGGAACCGGCCGGGCGGTTGGGCTCGGGGTAAGGGAGAAGGGAGAGGATTGGTTGTGTGGGCTGGGCCGCACCGAAAAAAAAGGGGGACTAGGTTGTTGGCTGGCCCAGGTTGGGGAGGGAAAAAAAGAATAAGAAAAGAAGAAGAAAGAAAAAGAAAGAAAAAGGAAGGAAAAAGGAAAGGAAAAATAATGGGTTGGGTTAATTAAATTAATTAAGACATTTGGGATATTTAAAAAAATAATAATTAAATAAAATAATATTTAAATCCCTTTTTAAGCTAATTTAGGATTTTTGAAATATTTTTCATAAATTCCATTTTAATTAGCAAAACACCCTAATTTTCTTCAATTAAATTATTTATAAAATTACTATTAATTTGAAACTATTTTCTCCTTTTTATTTTAAATAAAGTAATTTATTTAATTAATTTCCAAAATAAAATTCTTAATTAGCTAAAATACCAAACTTTTCTAAATAAAAATTGTTTATTATTTTCTTCTTAAATAGCCCTAATTAATTCCATTTTATTTTAATAAAATTAATTTATTTAATTAATTTTCATAATAAAACCTCATTTAAATATAATATTTAAAATTAGAAATTTTTAAGGCATTTCAAAGGCACACCAAAAAAAATCCAAATCAAATTGTGGTTTAAAGCACGTATTTAGATTAGTTATCCCCAAACAGCCACCATTCATTATCTTGAGGTCTTTCACTTTAAATATTACTATTTTATTAAGGTAGCCACAAGTTCACCTAATACGCAAATATTTATAATTTTCTTGCTTAACAATTTTTACTCATTTTTAGTTACTCAAGACAACCATAATCAAAATGAACCATATGGTCAACCTAGGTTCCAATATTCACATTTAGGCACATTAGTACAAAATAAACAAAGTGCCCCTAAGACCATAAATATCTATTTTAAATATTAATGTTATTTTATTTAATAATTTGTCATGAAAAGGCTAAAATATGATAATTAAAATATTTTAGAATGCAAATAGATTACCAGATATGAAAAATGACCATTTTACCTTTACACATGATATAACACATAAAACATTAACAATATATTTAATTTATCAAAAATCACAAATTTCTATACTCAACAATAAATAATGCATATTAGCCATACTTACTAAAATAACTATCATAGTACACTTTAAAAGATTAATTTTTATTTGGGAAAATAAATATGACATAATAATATATGATTTAAATAGTAATTAAAACTTAACATATTAGAACACTAATATGTTATCATGTGATATTTAACAAATTAGTAAGGCATATAAGTTACCTAATTTTCAATAGAAAAATAAACATAAATATAAGAAATGTAATGTTAATTATTATGCTCCACTAATCATCTTATTTTACCTAAAAATAATTATATAGTATAATCTACTTAGAAAATAATATCAAAATAATTCATCAAAATTTATAATACACGTGAGCTACTCATGTAGAAAAGGATGGGTTGCGTGAGTTGGCCACACAACAAAAAGTCATCAATGTAGGGGGTAGCACAACTAAACAGGGATGGTGGATGGGTGGTAAAGTTAAGAGAGGATGGTGTTGGATAGTAGCTCAATTTCTGGTGGCATGGTCCAAACATGTAAAGGTGATGGTTACTTAGTGAAGCTTGTGCACACTTGATGCATGGTGGATAAAAATTAGGTTCAGCTAAGTTCGAATGGTGGCTGGGGACTTAACCACTAAAAAGAAATAATAGAAAATAGGGAAGGAAAGAGATGACCAATATGAACTAAGTGACCCTTTGTCCATACATTTGATTCTACCACTTAAGTCTTGCACCACATATGATAAAAGAAATAAGATTTTGGCAGCATTCAACCCAACATGCACTAGCTGTATGGTGGAGGTTCATTTAAAAAAATAAGGGAATAAAGGGCATTTAGACATGCCTTTTATTCATCTTTGTCTCATACTTATAAAGATTGTGATGATTTTTTAGTTACATTCTATATTCCCCAACTCAGAAGGTACAACTGGTTAGGAGTCAAATTAACTAGTTAACATGTAATACCCCCTCCTAAAATCCTTCAAATATATTTAAAATTATGTTAATATAAAATAATAGTTTTGGTATTGGAATAGGCTTGATATTTTAATAAAAATGTGAATTTTAGTTGTACATATCAATAGGTTTACCTAACCAATCAATTGGTACACTTATAAATTGATAATTTCTTTCTCAATAAACTAGTCAACTAGTTTTTCCAAATCGATCAACTGTATCCTATGGTTTGATCTATTTAGGATTTTGATTTGAATCCTTTTCAAATGTTTCTAAAAACTTCTAACTAGAGTCTATTTATACCAATGACCATATTTTGATTCTCTAAGATTATTTTCACATTATTTAAATCATTCCATGATTTTAATTATTTATACTTTCCCAAAAAGGACTATTGAGACATGCCTCACCTTATCTTTTCTCCCTCACCAATATCTTTCTCTTCTAGTAGCTGGGCAGCATGGTTGACTTCATACACCCATTTTTTGACTACACTCAACCTCCATCACCCCATCATATCTATCATTACCTCTTAGTTTTCCACACTCAACCATATCGGTCTTCTCTCCTTTTTTCTCTCTCTCTCTCTCTCTTTTGAATGTTGACCAACCTTCACCTTTATACCCTCCATTCCTAATGTATTTTTATTTCACACCTATTTTTCTCGCTCTCTTATCCCTTTTCTTGGTGGAAAATTTCTTACTTGTTGAGAATTTCATTATTCTTTCTCTTTCACCTCTATGTAAAAAGAAAAATAGAGACTTTCTCTAGCTTCCTTCTTTCTTTGGTTAAGTATTGTCTCCCTTTTATTCTTTTAATATTAGCTTTAGTTCTCCCTTATTTCTTTTAAGTAAGGAAGGATTAAGGTTTGAGGAAGGTTGAAGATTTTATCTTCTTTTTCCTTGGTATTATGTTTATGAGAAAAGATTAGGTTGTGCTTGTCTTCATTTTCTTCTCCTGATTATTCCTTGATTTTTAATGAATTTTTGAAATAGAATTATAATTGTTTTTACTTTGATTCTTTTAGGAATTAATGTCCTATAAGATACCCATCAAGTAGTAGTTTTGTGATAAAAGAATTGCTTCAAGGTAATGCATTTTTATATTTAATATGAATGACATTTTTTTGCTTATTGAGGTTCCATGTTCTTGGTGTGCGTTGTGTGAGCATTATCTAATTGTATTCTAGAATTTGATCATGTGGTAGAATTTCTTCCTAAAGTTAAGCATTGTTGGTTTTCTCTGATTCTATGCATGAATTAGCAGTTTGAGCATGATTTATTTAAATGCCTAGATTATTATGTATCCATGTGTTTCTATGTGCACAACATGCCATTTTGTGTGTTTTATGACATAGAAGCATTATAGGTTTAATATGGTAAAGTTGGGTCAAGTTTGGGTGTGTGCATCACTATTCTTGGTGATGTTTTATCAAGCCAGTTACTCGATTCGTTGAACCCATCAATTGGTTGTGTGAACAATTATAAAGTTTGGAAATCTTGATCATTTGGCGATGAGATAAGTGGATCGGTTCAATGAACTTGTCAAATATTTTCTATGAACACTTGATAGGTTCACCAAACCTGTCAATCAACTTGTAACCTTATAACCAAAATGATATGGTGTTTGCTTAGACCTATATACATATTGGACCAAATCCATCGATTATTTTCCTATGAATAGTCGATTGAAGAAACCAACCAGTTAAATGCTCCACTGGTGTTATTTTGGCTCACATCTAGTATGACTAGATAAATTAATTGGTCCTAGGGACTGAACAATAAGACTGGTTGTATGTCACCTCATTCGATTGTTAATTATTGATACTCTTTTGGGGCACTTGTGTTAATACCTCCATGTGATTACAACATTTAAATTATTATTTTAACCATGATTGCCTTAGAATTAATAAGAATATTAATGATGATAATTGGGATTAAATTGGTTAAGTTTGGTGTTATCTATAAATACCAGATTGGAGGCTTTTATATCTTGTGATGTGTTTTGTTTATCACTTAGAAATACCCAATTTGTTTAATAATGGAATTTAATTATGGTTGGTGTTATCACTTGGAAACAACTAATTTGGTTAATAATGGTATTTATGTCTATTTTTATCACTTAGAAACACTCAATTGGTTATTTGTGGATTTAATTTGTGATTTGTGATATCACTTGAAAATTTATAATAATGGAATAATATGGTGTTTAAGCCTTTTTTTGACTCTCAAGGTACCTAGGAAAGAGTTAGTGGGCGGGTTGTCCTTTCAATACTAATGTACCGAGCACAACTGTGTACCCCGCCTTCACCTAGGGCCCATGCCTGCATCTCTAGTAAAAGACCCTGGCTCCATTTGGATTTTCAGGATTTGGATGTCAAGGAGCCATCGATTAAGGATATCCTAATGGTACAAGAGTTTTCAGATGTGTTTCTAATGAGATCTTGAGTATGCCACTAGTGCGTGAGATAGACTTCACAATAGATGTTCTATTAGGGACATAACTTATGTCAAAGGCACCATATTGTTTAGTGTTGACTGAGATGGAAGAGGTATGCACTTAGTTAGTGACGTTATTAAAGAGAGGGTGCATTCAGCTGGGTGTATCGCCTTGGGGAGCAACAATCCATTTTGTGAGGAAGAAGGATGGTGTGTTGATAATCTATATTGATTACCAAGGATTAAACCAAGTTATGGTGAAGAATTGTTATCGTTTACCTTAGATAGACGACCTCCTTGATATGTTGCATGGGGCCACAATATTTTTGAAGATAGATCTTAGATCAAAGTATCATTAGTTGAGGATTTCTAAGAAGGACATTTTAATACCCCAAAATTTACGACTAAAAACTTTCTTTTAATGAAAAAGTTTAGCAGAAGTGAAATAAAAAAATGTAAATTATGGAGATATTACCACTAGACTTAGTACTAGAACGGTTTACATCTATCGTTCCAGTACCAAGTGCTAAGGCTGATTGGGATAGACATCAAACAGAAGTCAAAAATTAAAATGAGCATTCATAAAATAAATGAGTCGTTAACCATACAGGAAATCGGAGTGCGGTAATCAAAAAAAGGTATAACACAAAAGTACGGTTTTAAAGTTCCAAATGACAGAAAACATCATACAACAAAATAAAATAAAATATAACGATGTAGAAAGATAAAACGGATGATAGACTCTCGCCATGTCACTCTAGACCCCTATGCTAGGTCTAGTCTCAACTCTAAACCCTGCCGGATACCTCCTAAGTATTGTAGGCATCGAAGATAGAATCACCGACCTACACCAAGTCAGAAGGGCCTTCTACTCATAGGAATGAGCAACACCCATGAAACGGGTGGTCAGTACGCTACGTACTAAGCAAGGTAATTGTGCACTAAGGCGAACACATAAGAGCACATAATACAATCACAACAACATGATAGCATGTAGTCTCTCAGGTAAATAAAGGCCAATGGCAGTCCAAATAAACTAATTATTTAATCTCGGAATAGTACTCATTTCGCACCATATTTTATATCGATCTATGCGAGTACGGGAACCCTACTATTATAGCCGGTGGATCGGCCACTTATTGGGAAAAATGCACCTGACCACTATTATAAGCCTGTGGATCGGTCTCTAGGGCAAAACGCTCCTAGCCACTATTATGGCGGTGGATTGGTCTGGCTCCAACTCTCATGGTGTTCCACTATAAGTACTTAGTATCTTTTACGTATCTTATTAAATTTAGGGTTTGGATTATTGAGCTCGGGATCCCCCACAATTATAGCTGGTGGATTGGTCACTTATAGGGTAGAATGCACCTAACCACTATTATGCCGGTGGATCGGTCTGGGCCTAGCTCAATAATGTTCCACTTGATTAGTGTTTTACCGTGGCTTATTCAATAGATTTCACCCTAGATATGCATGGCTAACTATATCTACACTAATCCTCCCAAGAGGGCTCGTTCCATATCTTGAGACTTCTACACCTCCTAACTCGCCACGACATCCTTCCCTTATTTCACTTACTTACACCGGAAGCCCAACTCCTAAGTGTGTGGGTCATGGCCCACTACTTTATACCCCAAAGTCTGCTCACTGCCTTACCCTAGGGTTTCCTCCATAAACACTAATTTGGGCCTATGTGGCCCATCCTCCTCTGTCTCGCACAACCCAAACTACTTTAACTCCCCGTATGTAACGAACCTTAGCTTCAGCCCTCACTTTATACCTCACTCATCCTCATTCATTTTTTTGTATAATTATTTTTTTCTTTTTTTTTCTTTTTTTACTTTCTCAAATTAGGGTTTCCTCCCAAACCCTAGCTCAGTCTCCTATGCACCCTTATATTATGCCACGTAATATTTTTCACCTGAAGCCTCCAGTCACCCAAACGACACTTCTATTACCTTCCTCATGCCCCAAGGAAACTTTCTATATGTAAGGTCTGCCCCCATGCGGGCTCTAACTACCCTATGCAAGACCCTCGATATTTATCATGCAAAACCCTAAAATTCCCATATAAACCTTATTTCCTCCCATGCAAACCCTAGTTCCTCCCATGCAACCCTAGTTTCTCCCACTCTTTCATTTTATTTAAGTCCCACCCTTTTATTCACCACTCATGGATCATGGATTATTTAGGTCATTCTTACCTATGCTAGCTAACTTACTTCCCTTTGGTTATCTTATTTTCCCATTTTTCTTTTTCATGCCTCCATCCCACATCACCACATTAAATACCCTAGCATGCATGTCTTAAGGGCCACATCACATCATGCCACAACTTGGAGTATATCCATATTAGCACATACCAGAAGAGAGCACATGAACATACCTCTGTTCCAATCTGTGCTACACATAAAATGGTTAAGATAATATCATATAATACATGAGATATAATTTTACGGGACATTCAAGGCATGTAAGACACATAACACACATATGGCCTTAGCTATGCCCTTACCTAACACATCGCCAAGCTTGGAGCATGCTCCTACGCCTCCTTATGGTTTTGATTCGATTCACCTATAAGAGGGAAATACTATAGGTTAATCTCCCTCTTACCAAAATTACCAACATTTCCTATCTTACCCCTATTATGGCCCACTATTAAGGCTAATAATGGTAATAGTAGTTTTATAACTAAAAGTAAGGTCATTACTCTCAAAATAATTAACCATGCCACTACTAACCAAAATAAGTCTTAGTGATATTCATAGTATTAAATGTAATAGTTTCAATATTACTAGTAATAAAATTATTGTTAGTTTCTCTAATAATACTAATACCAACCCCACATTCTAGTTCGAATAATAATAGTGGTGTAAATAATATAAAAGTAATGACCATAATGATACTTATATTAATAATGCTAGTAGTAGTAGTAGTAATAATAATAATAGTGATACTAATAATACTAATAACAATAGTAGTAATAGTGATAATAGTTTCAATCTTGAGAACAATGCTAATAAGGTTCTAGAAATTATAATAGTAGTAGGCTTGGTGATAATAGGTCAAGTGTAACAACATAATAATAACAATAATAATAATAACAATAATGCTAGAAATGATCATAATAATAGTGGTAATCATAATAATAATAAAAAAATAATAATAACAATAATAATAATAATGTTAGGCATGAAAAGGTGTAATAGTACTATAACGGCCAAAGTTAGTATTTATAGTATAAGTAATAAAAGAATAATAATAATAATAATAATGATGATGATGATAATAGTAGTTGTAGTAGTAGTAGTAGCTACAGTAGTAGTAGTAGTAATAATAGTAATAATAATAATAATAATAATAATAATAATAATAATAATAATAATAACTCTAAAGTTGTTGCCTTTTAAATAATAATACCATTAGTTTGAAATATTACTAAAATAAGAGTTATAACATAATAATAATAATAATAATAGTTAATAATAATACTATTAATATTAAAAATCATTAACACTTATATAAAAAAGGTTTAAGGGTTAGAAAATTAGAATACCACCTAGGCTTAGTAGTGGAGCCGGAGATGACAACGGTGGAGGAGGAAGAGAGGTGGGGAGGTAGGGATATAGGTTAGAGGAGAGGGAATGAGGGGGTGTTTGGGGTGGTGGAAGGTGTCTCAGGTGGATAGGGGTGGAATGGAGGTGGTGGTGCAGCCGAAAGTGGCAGTGCATGACGACTGAGGTAGTGGCCGAAGGTGGTGGAAGGTGGAGGAGGGAGTAGGAGAGGGAGGCAGTGGAAGATGGAGGTATGGGGAGGTAGATTAGGGTCCCTTGGTTATTTTAGGGGGTATAGGTGGTTAGGGATGGCAACGGGGTGGGTCGGGGACGGGGACCCCATCCCCATCCCCGAACCCAATAAGGAAAATTATCCCCGAACCCGACCCGATCCCCGTTATATTTTTATCGGGGATTCCCCGACCCGATCCCCGCGGGGATCAAATCCCCGTACCCGACCCGATCCCAAATCTATTTTCCATCCCCGATTTATTCCCCGTTCTTAAAACCCGACCCGATCCCTGAAACCCGACTTTATACCCGATCCCCGATCTCATCCCCGATCCTCAAACTATTTTTTTATATTATATTTTTAATTTATATTCTATAAAAAAATTATATATATTATATATATATATATAATTATATAAATATATATATATATATATAAAATTTCGGGGCGGGTTCGGGGATGGGGACCCCAAACCCGTCCCCGCCCCGTCCCCGAAAAAATCCCCGTTAAGAATCCCCGAACCCGAACCCGATCCCCGAATTCTCTCCCCGAACCCGAACCCGAACGGGGAATCCCCGACGGGGTCCCGAACCCGCGGGGAAAATTTCCATCCCTAGAGGTGGTGTTATTGGCTGCAGAATCGGTGGCAGACAGTGGCACGAGGGGCGGTGGAGAGTCAAAGTGGGATGTTAGGGAGGGGGACTTTGCATGGCTGGAGTGGCTCATGCAGGGCAAGGTAAGGAAGGAGGGTGGCTTAGTTTTGTATAGGGCGGTGCAGGGAAGGTTTTGGTGGCTAGAGTAGGCGGTGGTGACGGCCGACGGTGGAGAAACGGCGGTCTATTTGGGATGTGGCGCATGGTCGATTTTCTAGGCTGCCAAAATCGAAACCCGATTATGGCTGCCTTGGGGGTATATATAGGTTGATTGGAAGGGAAAACAACAAAAGGGTGCGGGGAAATAGGGGGAAAGGGCATGGGTGCACCGGAAAGCTAGGGTAGGCCGGCACAAGTCTACCTTTGTAGGCCATTTTGACGGGGAAGAGGGGATGGCACACATAGAAGAGGGAATGGTTGGCTAGATTGAAGTGACAGGAAAGATGGCAGGGAAGAGAGGGGAAGAATGGTTGGTCAACCAGCGTGATCGACGGCGGGAATTTTGGCATTGATTGAGGGGTTGCAAAGGTGCGAGGATGAAGAATAAGATGAAGAAGAAGAAGAAGAAGAAGGGGGGATGGACCGGCGGTCTAGGAGAAAAGAAGAAAGAAAGGAAAAAAGCTGGACCCAACGAGAGAAGAAAAAGAAGAAGGGTGATGCGGGCTTGGGCTGCATAGGAGGGAAGGGAAAACTAGGCCGAAAGTTGGGGGAAAGGAGAAAAAGAAAGGAAGAAGGAAGAGAAGAAAAAAAAGGAAAGAAACGGAAGAAGAAAGGGAAAAAAGAAAAAAAAAAGAAAAAGGAAAAAGAAGGAAAAAGGTGGGTTGGGGGTTAATTAACATATTTTGGGTATTTTGGGATATTAATAAGTTATTAATATTAAAATAATAATTAAATTCTCTTTTTAGGTTAATTAGGGTTTTTGAAAGATTTTTCCTAAATTCGTTTTTAATTAGCAAAATACTCAGATTTTCCTATTTAAATTATATATTAATTTCTCCTAGATTTTCCTTAATTAATTCCCCCTTATTTTAATAAGAATAGTTTATTGAATTAATTTTCCTAATAAATCCTTATTTTGCTATAATTTCCTAAATTAGGATTTTGGGGTATTTCATCACTACCCCCTTAAAGAAAGAATTCGTCCTAGAAGTCACTTGCAATTTCCTAGGGTTAAGGCCAAGGTATCCTAATTGGATAGGGACACCACTCTTACATCAATAATCATCTCAACTACATCCTTAAAGAAAAAGTTATTAAGAAATGGTTGTACCTGCAGCAAAGAGTTTTAGGTATGCTTCTCGCATGTTCTTCTTAGTTTCCCAGGTAGCTTCTTTGATTCCATGCCGACTCCATGGGACCTTGATGAGGGGAACTACACTTGAGCGGGTCATTTGCATCTTGGTATCGAGGATGTGTACTAGTCTCTCTTCATAAGTTAATGAGTCATCTAGTTCTATCTCATTTGGTTGGATTACGTGGGAAGGATCAGCGATGTACTTTCGCAGCTGCAAAACATGGAATACATTGTGAACTCTAGCCAATTCTAGAGGAAGAGCCAGCCGATAAGCAACCTCTCCTATATGCTCTAGGATCTCAAAGGGGCCAATGTACCTCGATCTTAGCGTACCCTTTCTGCCAAACCTCTGAATGCCCTTTATGGGAGAGACCCTCAAAAATACCTTTTCTCCTTGTTCCAAGTCACTATCTCAGTGCCTCCAATCAGTGTAACTCTTCTACATGCTCTAGGCGGCTCTCATTTGGTCCTGAATCTATCGGACCTGCCTGGTCATTTCTTCAATCATCTCAGGCCCCAATACCACCATCTCACTGATATAATTCTAGCACAAGGAAGTTTGATATTTCCACCCGGACAAAGCTTTGAAGGGAGCCATCCCAATGCTTGTGTGGTAGCTGTTATTGTACGATAACTCTATCAAATGTAGGTGCTCCTGCCAACATCCCTGGAAATCTAGCACATAGAATCTCAGCATATCCTCCGGGGTTTGTATGGCCCGCTCTACCTGCCCATTTGTGGCGAGGTGGAAAGCTATGCTCATCTTCAACATTGTTCCCAAGGCCTCATGTAGCTTCCATAAAAATGAGAGAGGAACCTTGAATCCCTATCTGACATGATCTCCCCTGGAACCCCGTGACAACTGACCACATACTTCATATATGCACCCGCTAGCTGATCCATATTCTAAGTGGACCTTATCGGAATAAATATGGACGACTTAGTTAATCTATCCACAATAACCCAAATAGTGTCATAGATGCTCCAATTTCTTGGTAAACTGCTGATGAAATCCATGGAGATCGAGTCCAATTTCCACCTCGACAGTTCCAAGTGCTGAAGCAGCCTTGCTGGTCTCCGGTGCTCAATCTTGACCTTTTGACACACTAGACACAAGGACACGAACTCTACCACTTTCCGCTTCATGCTCTAATTTCTTCTTCCATAATGCGTCACTTCAATTCCAGACAACTCTACGGTACACACCAGCAACCCTTAAACTGAAATTGCCATCCTCGTGAATTTTGAACCCTTCTGCTCTACCTTCCTGTATCTTCTGTTGGATCTTCTCAAGCTTGACATTTCTGATCTAACCAGCTCAAATCTCCTCGAATATGGTGGGAATGAGTGTCAGGGAGCTCATGTGGGCCTCAAGGTCCCCTTACTGAATCATCTCAATCTCCAGGCTCGAAAACTCTCTTATCATTCGGTCCATGACCACATGACACAGTACAGAATGTGAGGTCTTCCTACTTAGGGTGTCTACAACTACATTGGCCTTATCCTCGTGGTAGGTCAACTCTATGTCATAGTCTTTGACAAGATCCAACCACCTCTTCTGCCTCATGTTGAGTTCCTTTTGAGTGAAGATGTACCTGAGGCTCTTGTGGTCCACAAAGAATCTGCATTTTTCTCCATAGAGATAGTGCCTCCAAATCTTTAGAGAAAATACCATGGCAGCCAACTCCAAATCATGTGTAGGATAATTTTGTTCATGCTTCTTCAACTGTCGGGAGGCGTATGCGACCACTCTGCCCTTCTGCATCAACACACATCCCAACTCGTGCTTGGATGCATCACTGTAAACCTCAAACCCATTAGTACCCTTTGGTAGGGTAAACATGGATGCAGTGGTCAATCATCTTTTTAGCTCCTAGAATGTTTCTTCACAAGTCGCGTCCCACTAGAACTTTGTAGTCTTCTTTAGGAGGTTGGTTAATGGTCGGATAATCCGGTAGAAATTATGCACGAACCTTCTATAATACCCAGCCAATCCCAGAAAACTCTAAGCCTCGGCTATATTCCTAGGAGGCTTCTACCTTGTCATGGCCACAATCTTGGCTGGATCTATAGCCACCCCCTCTGCTGATACAATGTGTCCTAGGAAAGCCACCTCTTGAAGCCAAAATCCGCACTTCGATAATTTTGCATACAAGCGATGCTCTCTCAACAGATTTAGAACAATGCAGAGGTATTGCTCGTGCTCCTCATCCCCTCAAGAATACACCAGGGTGTCATTAATGAACACCATGATGAATCGATCTAGGAATTGGACTGAATATCCTTGTCATCAGATCCAAGAAAACCGCAGGCGCATTCGTGAGGCCAAATGGCATTACTGTAAACTTGTAGTGTCCATACCAGGTTCGGAAGGTGGTCTTCATAGTATCTACATCAACGATCCTCACCTGATGGTACCTCGACCTCAAATCGATCTTAGAGAACACTGTAGCACCCTTCAACTGGTCAAAAAGATCATCTATCCTTAGGAGTGGATACCGGTTCTTCATTGTCAGTTGGTTCAACCCTCGATAGTCGATGCAAAGGCGGAGACTACCATCCTTCTTCTTTACGAACAAGAACGGTGCTCCCAAAGGTGACACACTCGGTCGAATATATCCATGCTCCAATAGCTCTTCCAACTAGGCCTTTAACTCCTTCAACTTAACCGGTGCCATCCTATAAGGTGCCTTTGTGACGGGCTCAGCTCCTGGCACCAACTCGATCTTAAAATCAATTTCTAGAACTAGGGGCATACCCAGTATCTTCTCTAGAAACACATTTGGGAACTCCTGGACTACTGGGATGCTATCTAGATCGAGCATATCCTTGTTTAGCTCTTGAACACTGCATAAGTATAGGGGATACCCCTTCTGGACAAAGGAATACATAGTCACTGTCGATACCACCTTGGTAGCAGGCTTATACTGGGTCCTTCTGCATGAAACCCTAGTTCCCTTCGGGCCCCATAAGATCACATGCTCTTGGGCATAATCAATGACGGTCTTATATCTCCCCAACATGTCCATAACTAGAATCACATCAAAATCCTTTAATTCCATCCCAACCAGGTCCACTAGGAAATCTACCCCACCTATAACTAAGGCCACATCAGAAAACAACTGACTATACTCCACTTTATCACTGGAGGGAAGCGTCATGGATAGTTCTATTTTAGTAGTAGGTGACAATCTAGCCTTAACAACAAAAGCAGATGAAATAAAGGACAAGGTGGCTCTCGAATCAAACAAAACATACAACGGCAGAGAGCGGATGCTAAATATAATAGTGATGACGTCTAGCTGGCTATCACCCTCTGCCTGACTAATCACATTCAAGAGCCTGCCTGACTGGCCTCCCTTCTAAGGAAAAGGTCTGGGTCCTTGAGGCCTTCCCTAGGCTTCTTTGGCTGTGGCACCGGCTGGGGTGGGTGCCTACTGGTAGTGCTGCGGGGGTGCAGTATGGAGGTACTACTAGTAAGCCTACTGTTGGGGCACTAAGGCTCCCCCCTATGGTGCCTAACAAGGTTGATACTACTGAGTAAGTGGTAGCCTCCAACACTTGATCAATATATGGCCCAAATTTCAACTGTTCATGCCGGTCACCAACCTACCTCCACAGTTCCTCCCCGGGTGGTTTCAACGACACTATCTACATGAGTTTCCTCATAGGGGTCCTAAGCCTCTAGTGGGATCTCTTGGTGGGGGTCTCATTGGTCCTCTTGACCCTGGCTGGGTCCTAGCCCCATAACTTTGGCCCTTGGGTTTCCTCTTCACAAGGATGGTGGCCTACTCTTAGACTAGAGTAGCAGCGAGGCAGGCACACTCGTATAGTGTAGCGAGATCAGTAAATGGTACTGCACCCATCATCCTGTGGATGCTGAAGTTCAACCCCTGTTCAAACTGAAACACCGCTATGGACTCGTTAGCAATGATCCTAGGGGAAAAACGTAGCATCTCTATGAAGCGGTCATAATACTGGCGTACTGTCATTGACCCTTGGGAGAGATGCATAAGTTCTCAAAGCTTATCCCTCTTCAGGCTCTCAGGGTAGAACCGGGAGTGAAGAGCTATCTTGAATGCCTCCCAATTTGCCAGGGGACCGACCTGGGTACGGTACTCTACCCACTAGGCATCTGTTATGCCTCTCAAGAAGAAGGCAGCTATGCTGGGCTACCGAGCCGGGGGCAGTCCATTGCATCAAAAGGTCCTCCTCCCCTGAGTACATTGGAGGGTGGTGCCCAGTAACTCTTCGAAGCCAATCTTCACCCGTGCCCTCTGAGTAGTGGGGGTGTGAGGTCGGCACCAAGGGCCAAAGCTGAAAAAATTCCATGAAAGCCACGAAGGCCTCCTCTAAATGCCCTAATCGACAGTTCATCGCCATTAGGAGCTGCAACTGAAAAGATGAGGTTAGAAGCGAACCCATTAGTTTGTGGTAATCATATCACACTATTCCCCTTTTTTGATAAAACACCAAATCTACCCTTACGTTCCTCACCATGGCCTAGACACAGAATCGTTAAAAACCGAAGGGTTTCGTTAAGGTATGACAATACTTCAAATCAGGTAAAACTTTGTAAATTAAATTATGTTTTGAAAAGAAACATGCGTGGTTTCGAGGACCAACGCTGTGATACCAACTTGTAATACCCCAAAATTTACAAATGAAAATTTTTGTTTAATAAAAAGGTTTAGCGGAAATGAAGTAACAAAATGTAAATTATAGGGATATTACTGCCACATTTAGTACTAGACCGGTTTACTTCTACCGTTTTAGTACTAAAGGCTAGGGTTGATTGGGATAGACATCAAACACGAGTCGATAATTCAAACAAGCATTCATAAAAGAAATGATTCGTTAACTAGAAAGGAATTTAGAGTCCAGTAATCACAAAAAGGTATATCCCAAAAGTACGGTTTTAAAGTTCTAAACAACAGAGAACATCATACAACAGAATAAAACAAAATATAATGATATAGGAAAGAAAAAATGGATGATAGACTCTGCCCATGTCACTCTCGACCCTTATGCTAGGTCTAGACTCAACTCTCATCCTCGCTCGATGCCTCATAAGCGTCATAAGTATCGAAGATAGAATCATCGACCTACACCAAGTCAGAAGGGCCTTCTGCTCGTGAGAATGAGCAATACCCATGAAATGGGTGGTCAGTACGCTACGTACTAAGCAAGGTAACTGTATACTAAGGCTAACACATAAGAGCACATAATATAATCACAACAACATGATAGCATATAGTCTCTCAGGTAAATAAAGGCCAACGACAGTCCTGATAAACTAATTATTTAATCTCGGAATAGTGCTCATTTTGCACCATATTTTATACCGATCCATGCGAGTACGGGAACTCCACTATTATAGCCGGTGGATCGGTCGCTTATAAGGTAAAACACACCTGACCACTATTATATTCTGGTGGATCGGTCCCCTGGGCAAAACGCTCCTGGCCACTATTATGCTAGTGGATTGGTCTGGCCCTGACCCTCATGGTGTTCCACTGTAAGTACTTAGTATCTTTTATGTATCTTATTAAATTTAGGGTTTGGTTTACTGAGGTGGGGATCCCCCACTATTATAGCCAATGTATCAGTCACTTATAGGGCAGTACGCACCTAACCACTATCATATGCCGGTTGATCGGTCTTCAAGGCAACCCAGCACCTGACCACTATTATGCTAGTGGATCGGTCTGGGCCTAGCTCAATAATCTTCCACTTTATATGATTAGTCTTTTACTATGTCTTATTCAATATATTTCACCCTAGACATGCATGGGTAACTATATCTACACTAATCCTACCAAGAGGGCCTATCCCATATCTTGAGACTTCTGCACCTCCTAACTTGCCCACACATCCTTCCCTTATTCCACTTACTCACACCGAGAGCCCAAATCCTAAGTGTGTAGGTCATGGCCCACTACTTTATACCCCAAATTCCACTCACCACCTTACCCTAGGGTTTCCTCTAGAAACCCTAATTTGGGCCTATGTGGCCCATCCTCCTCTATCTCGCACAACCTAAACTATTTTAACACCCCGCATGTCACGACCCTTCGCTTCAGCCCTCACTTCATACCTCACTCATCCTCATTAATTTTTTTGTTTTATTATTATTTTTTCTTTGTCCACTTTCTCAAGTTAGGGTTTCCACCCAAACCCTAGCTTGGTCTCCTATCCCACGTACTATTTTTCACCCGAAGCCACCAGTTACCCAAGTGATACTTTTATTACCTTCCTCATGCCCAAGGCAACTTTCAACATGTAAGGTTTGCCCTATGCGGGATCTAACCACCCCATGCAAGACCCTCGATATTTATCATGCAAAACCCTAAAATTCACATGCAAACCCTAGTTCTTCCCATGCAAATCCTAGTTCATCCCATACAACACTAGTTTCTCCCACTATTTCATTTTATTTATGTCCCCCCTTTTATTCACCACTCTTGGATCATGGATTATTTAGGTCATTCTTACCAACGTTAGCCAGCTTAGTTCCCCTTAGTTATCTTATTTTCCCATTTTTCTTTTTCATGCCTCCATCCCACATCACCACAATAAATACCCTAGCATGCATGTCCTAAGGGCCACATCACATCACGTCACAACTTGCAGCATATCCATAATAGCACATACAAGAAGATAGCACATGAACATACCTCTAATCCAAGTCGTGCTACACATAAACAGTTAAGATAATATCATATAGTACACGACATATAATTATATGGGACATCCAAGGCATGTAAGACACATAGCACACATGCGGCCTTAGCTACATCCTTACCTAAAATGTCACTGGGCTTGGCGCACACTCCTACGCCTCCTTAGGGTTTTGACTCAATTCACCTAAAAGAGGGAAATACTATGGGTTAATCTCCCTCCTACCAAAATTACCAACATTTCCTATCTTACCCTATTATGGCATACTATTAAGGCTAATAATGGTAATAGTAGTTTTATAATTAAAAGTAGGGTTATTACTCTCAAAATAATTAACCATGCCACTACTAACCAAAATAAGTCTTATTGATATTCACAGTATTAAAAGTAATAGTTTCAATATTACTCGTAATAATATTATTTTACTTTCTGTAATAATACTAATATCGACCCCACATTCTAGTAATAATAATAATAGTGATGTAAATAATATAGAAGTAATGACTATAATGATACTTATATTAATAATGCTAGTATTAGTAGTAATAATGATACTAATAATAGTAGTAATAGTGATAATAGTTTCAATCTTGAGAATAATGCTAAGAAGGTTCTAGAAATTATAATAGTAGTAGTCTTAGTGATAATATAGTCAAGTGTAATAGCATAATAATAATAATAATAATAATGGAAATGATAATAATAATATGGGTAATGATGATGATGATGATGATGATGATGATAATAATAATAATAATAGTTAATAACAATACTATTAATATTATAAATCATTAACACTTATATAAAAAAGGCTTAAGGGTTAGGAAATTAAAATACAACCTAGGCTTGTTGGTGGAGATGATGACGGTGGCGGTAGAGGAGGAAGAGAGGTGGGGAGACGGGGATATAGGTTAGAGGAGTGGGAATGAGGGGGTGTTTGGGGTGGTGGAAGGTATCTTAGGTGGATAGGGGTGGAATGGAGGTGGTGATGCAATCAAAAGTGGCGGTGCATGGTGGTCGAGGCGGTGACCGAAGTTGGTGGAAGGTAGAGGAGGGAGAAGGAGAGGGAGGGAGTGAAAGATAGAGGTATGGGGAGGTAGATCAGGGTCCCTTGGTTGTTTTAGGGGGTAGAGGTGGCATTATTGGCAGTAGAATCGGTGGCAGACGGTGGCACGAGGGGCAGTGGAGAGTCAAAGTGGGCTCTTTAGGAGGGGGACTTTGTAGGGCAAGGGTGGCTCCTATAAGGCAAGGCAAGGAAGGAGGGTGGCTTATTTGTGTAGAGGGCAGTGTAGGGAAGGTTTTTGTGGCCGGAGTAGGAAGTGGTGATGACCAACGACGGAGAAACAACGGTCTGTTTGGGCAGTGGCGCATGGTCAGTTTTCTAGGTTACCAAAAATCGAAACCCGATTATGGCTGCCTTAGGGGGTGTATATAGGTCGATTAGAAGGGAAAATGGCCGGCGAGGGTAGGCCAACCCAAGTCTACCTTCGTAGTCCATTTCGACGGGGAAGAGGGGATGGCAGACGAAGGAGAGGGAATGGCCAACTAGTTTTAAGTGATAAGAAAGATGGCGGGGAAGAGAGGAGAAGAATGGTGGGTCAATCGGCGTGATCGGCAATTGAAATTTTAGTGCTGATTGGGGGTGTTGTTGAAATGCCCCGAAAAATTATAATTTTATAAACTACATTTAAAGGATATTTATTATAAAAATTATTTAAATAAATTATTTTCATTAAAATAAAAGGATATTTAATTAGGAAAAATTAAGAAGAAATTTATAAGTATTTTTATTATAAAAGGATTTGGGTATTTTAGCTAATTAAGCATCTTATTTTGAAAATTAATTAAATAAATTATTTTATTTAAAATAAGAATGAGAAAATATTTTTAAATTAATATTAATTCTATAAATAAATTAATTGGAGAAATTTAGGGTGTTTTGCTAATTAAAAAGGAATTTATGAAAAATATTTTAAAAGTCCTAATTTAGCCTAAAAAGGGATTTAAATAATATTTTATTTAAATATTATCATTTTAAAATATCCCAAATATTCTAATTAATTTAATTAAGCCAACCCACTATTTTTATTTTTCCCCTTTTTCCTTTTTCCTTTTCTTTTTCTTTTTCTTCTTCTTTTCTTTTTCTTTCCTTCTTCTCCCCGAACTGGGCCAGCCCGGCGGCCCAGTTCCCTTCCTTTCTTCCTTCGGCCCAGCCCGTCCGCGCGCCGTTGCCTCCTTCTCCCGCCTTCAGCGCGCCGCGTTTTGATTCCACCTCCACTTAAACGCGTCACTTCATTAAAGCACCTCCCCCTCGCGCCGAACCGCCCGGTCCTCCCTTCTTTTCTTTCTTTTCTTCACCGACCGCCCGGCCCCACCTCGTCTTCTTCCTCCATCGCGCCTGCCAGCCCCGACGTCGACCAACACCTGCACCGCCGCTCGCCCTGGTTTTTCGCCGCCGGTTACGGCCGTTTTGACCGGCCGTTTTTATCCCTATCTCTTCCCCCTGAATCGCCGTCCCTCTTGAACCAACTAACTCTCCATTTCTCACGTGATTTTCCCCTCTCTCTCTCCTGCGCACACCCATGCCGATTTGCTGCCGCCGGCCAAACGTCGCCTCCGGCGACCTGAACCCTACCTTCCCTATCTACTAACCGGCCTACAGAACCCTAAACTATCTGATTTTCCTATAAATACCCCCCATAATAACCTGTATCGAGCCTTTGGTCTTCATCACCCAGAATCCCGACCTTACCACCGCCGCCCATTTAGACGCTTCGACCACCGCCTCCGGCCAACTTCACCGCCGTCCCTGGCTACCCCTGTAATCCTTGAATGTTCCTCTAGCTAACCAAAACATTCATCACCCTCGATTCTTTCTGCAAAATCCTCCCCGACTATGTGAAATTCCCTTCTCGACCAACCTGTCTTCCAGCCCCCGCCACCCTTCGCGCCGCCCTTAGCCACCTCCTCCGCCGCTAAAGCCGCTTATTTCTCCTCCCATTCGGTGCTGCAGACCCTGCTCTATCTCCCCATGCCTTTATCTTCCTTTTTCTCCCTCTCCTCCTCTCTCTTCCTAATTCTCCTCCACTCGGCCACCGCCGCCGCCGCCGTGCGCCGCCACCGCTGGCTGCGCCACCACCTCTATTCTGTCCCTCTCCTTCTGGGGAACTCAAAACACCCAAGCTTCCATTTTAATTCTTCCTATCTTGTTCCCAGCATGCAACTTTCCCTTCTTTCCTCTCTTTTTCCGGCCACCGCCACCACCGCCGTGCTCCGCCGCCGGTGCCGCCAGTTCCCACCAGTATAAGGTTGAACCCAAGACCCTATGAACCCTTCTTCCTATTTTTATAATCCTTAATTTAATTTATTTCAATTATTTGAAATAGATTAGTATTACTTTTATTATTATTTCTATTATTGTGTTATTAATATTATTATTGGTATTAATGTTTTGATTATTATTTCTGCAGGTTCTGAAGCTCTAATATATTTTAATTCGATCTTGTCATTACTATAAGTATTATTATTATTGTCATTATCCTAATTAATAATATTAAGGTGTTATTATAATTATTGTTATTATTAGTATTTTTATTATTTCGAATTACCATTATTATTATTCTGTAATTAATATTACAAATAATTTACCATTAGTTTTGTTATTATTATTACACTTATTATATTGTTGTTACATTATTTTAGTACTTTAGCTATTATTATATTAGTGTCATTATTATTATTAGGGTAAAGTCTTTAACCCCATATTATCAGATTTTATAATATTTCTATTAATATCTTTAGTAAAGTTATAATTTTGTTAATGTTATTGTTATCAGTATGTTATTATTTGGTCAAATCCCTCAAGTGGAATAGGAGCGTGCTCCAAGACCGGTGTCGTTTTAGGTAAGGAGTGCTAAGGTCTTTTATGTGCTTATGTGTATTATGTGTTTCGCATGTTATGTATCTATGTTTATTATTATTAAATATTTTATATGTGGCATGACTTGGGGTTGAAGTATGTTGTGCATGATATGTGTTGTGCATGTGAGGAAGTCGGTGTGGTTTGTGTGGGAGAAAAGATGAAAAGTAGGATGGAGAAAGGAGTTGACTAAGGGAAGTGATTTGACCTACTTTTATGGTTTTATAAGGAATAATCTAATGTATGGTTTTAGGTGGAAGTGCATAATTTATGGTTTTATGCGGAGAATATAATATATGGTTTTATTTGGGAAAATGTAATTTATGATGTTATATGGGAGAATTAAATTATGGTTTGTTTGGGAGAATTTAGTTTATGATGTTATTTGGGAGAATGTAATTTATAATATTATATGGGAGAATTTAAGTTATGATTTGATTGGGAGAGTTAATTTATAATTTGTTTGGGAGAATTTAGTTTATGATGTTATTTGGGAGAATGTAATTTATAATATTATATGGGAGAATAAGTTATGATTTGATTGGGAGAGTTAATTTATAATTTGTTTGGGAGAATCTAATTCATGATGTTATTTGGGAGAATGTAATTTATAATATTATATGGGAGAGTCTAAGTTATGATTTGATTGGGAGAGTTAATTTATAATTTGTTTGGGAGAATCTAATTCATGATGTTATTTGGGAGAATGTAATTTATAATATTATATGGGAGAGTCTAAGTTATGATTTGATTGGGAGAGTTAATTTATAATTTGTTTGGGAGAATTTAGTTTATGATGTTATTTGGGAGAATGTAATTTATAATATTATATGGGAGAATTTAATTGATTTGGGAGATTTAAATTATGATTTTTGTGGGAGAATTTAGTTTATGATGTTATTTGGGAGAATGAATTTTATAATATCATATGGGGGAATCTAAGTTATGATTTGTTTGGGGGAAATTCAATTTATAGTTTTCCTTGGGATATTCTAATTTGTGATTTTATGTGGAAGAATCTTTATGGTTTGAATTTAGGATTTGGTAAGGATGAATATTTGGTTTGGTATGGATTGAATTTAGGGTTTGGTATGGACAAATCTTTGGGTTTTATATGGCTTGAATTTAGGTTTGGAATGGGTGAATCTTTGGTTTTGTGTTGATTGAATTTAGGGTTTGCATGAAGAAGTTCGAAGGTTTGCATGGGGAGGTTAATGTTTGCATGGGTATGAAATGTATGTGTGGAAAGTTGATTTGGGATGTAGGGAACATAATATAAGTGTTGTTTGGGCGTTTATACACTTTGGGTGAAAGATAGTACGTAGAGCATTATCTGGGTACGTAGGAGACTGAGCTAGGGTTTGGAGTGGTTAATTATGGTTTGGGTTGGTTGATTAGGGTTTGGTGTGGTTGATTAGGGTTTTTGGTGTTATCATGTGTATATGGTGATTAAAGTGTAATTGTGATGTGTGGTGATTTATGCATGTTTGGTGAAAGCCTTTGAATAAGATACTTAAGACATTAATCACGTAAAGTGAAAGATGTTGAGCCGGGCCCAGACCGATCCACCGGCATAATAGTGGCAGGGAATATTTCCCTCGCGACCGATCCACCGGCTATAATAGTGGCAGGGCATGTACCCTCGCGACCGATCCACCGGCAATAATAGTGGGGGATCCCGAGCTCAACAAAATCAAATCCTATAGTTGCCAAGACATGGGAAAGATACTAATTACTTACAGTGGAACACCGTGCGAGAAGGGGCCAGACCGATCCACCGGCATATAATAGTGGCAGGGTATGTTACCCTCGCGACCGATCCACCGGCTAAAATAGTGGCAGGGTATGTTACCCTTGCGACCGATCCACCGGCTAAAATAGTGGGGTTCCCGTACTCGTATGGACTTGATAAAAAGTATGGTGTGAAATGAATTCTAATAATAGATTAATGAAACGATTAATCCAGTCTACAATCGGGCCTTGTACTCTTACTTTGATGGTCGTGTGTATTTATGTGATCATATTGGTCTTATGCATTATTATTATTATTTCTGCATTATTGTACAACTATGTGTTGGCCTTAGTGATCCAGTCACCTTACTCAGTACTGGACCCGTACTGATACTACCTTGGTTGATGGGTCCTGTGATGATCCACCGATGGTGGGGAGCAGACCTCTTATGCAGGTTTAAGATCAGAGACTGTTTGGGGTGGCAGGCCTGTCTTGAGAGAGTAGACAATCCGAAATTTGACCCATCGGGTTATATGTTGTTTAAATGTATTTCTATTTGGAAGTTACTAGTGTTAATAAATATTTATGCGTACTCTGATTTTAATTGTATCATCTTTCGAATTCCTTCATGAATTGTTAATTTGAATTTAACGTAAATCTTTTCTTTAGCCTTAGCACTTGGTACTGGAACGGTCGGAGAGAACCGGTCTGGTACTAAGTGTGGCGGTAACATTCCCAGAATTCACAGGTTTTAAGTATTTATAATTTAATTGCTTCCGCTTTCAAAAAAAAAAGTAGTGAATTTTGGGGTGTTACAGTTGTAGCGATGCGAGGAAGAAGAAGAAGAAGAAGAAGAAGAAGAAGAAGAAGAAGAAGAAGAAGAAGAAGAAGAAGAAGAAGAAGTAGAAGAAGAAGAAGAACAAGAAGAAGAAGAAGAAGAAGAAGAAGAAGAAGAATAAGAAGAAGAAGAAGAAGGATAAGAAGAAGAAGAAGAAGAAGGAGAAGAAGAAGAAGAAGAAGGAGAAGAAGAAGGAGAAGAAGAAGAAGAAGAAGGAGAAGAAGAAGAAGAAGAAGATGAAGGGGGCTGGACCGACGGTCCAGAAGAAAAGAAGAAAGAAAGAAAAAAAAGTCGGACCAGCCGGTTGAGGAAAAAGAAGAAGGATGACATGGGCCTGGGCCGCGCAAGTTGGAAGGGAAAACTAGGCCAAAGGTGGGCTGGCCTAGGTCGGGGGAATGGAGAAAAAGAAAGGAAGAAGGAAGAGAAGAAAAAAGGAAAGAAAAGGAAGAAGAGAGGGAGAAAAGAAAAAAAGGCATTATGAAAAATAAGGAAAAAGGTGGATTGGGGTTAATTAACATATTTTGGGTATTTTGGGATATTAAAAAACATATTAATATTAAAATAATAATTAAATTTTCTTTTTAAGTTAATTAGGGTTTTTGAAAGATTTTTCCTAAATTCATTTTTAATTAGAAAAATACTATAATTTTCCTATTTAAATTATTTATTAATTTCTCCTAGATTTGCCTTAATTAATTCCCTCTTATTTTAAAAACATAGTTTACTTGATTAATTTTCCTAATAAATCCTTATTTTTCTATAATTTCCTTAATTAGGGTTTTGAGGTATTTCATACATAGCAAATATAAATTTTAAGATGAGGTATGAACATTATAAGCTCAATATAACATTCTTTGGGGACACGAATGTGAAAATGATGTTCATAGCTCTCATAAAATAGATATTATAGCAATACCTTGATTAGTTTGTTATAGTCTTCAATTACAACACCTTGATTTACTCTAAGACTTATGAGGATTACAAGCAACACCTTAGACAGACTTTAGAGTTGTTAAGGTCACATCAGTTGTCTGCCAAGCTCTTGAAGTGTGAGTTTATATCGGAGAAGGTTGCTTTCCTTATTCATGTCATCTCAAAGGAGGTTACTATAGAGGATTCATCAAGTATTTTTCTAGGTTCACTCATCCTTTGACTACCTTGTTGAAGAAGATGACACGCTTTCATTTGGATAATAAGTTCACAAAGGATTTCAAGGAGCTAAAGAGAAGATTAAATTTAGCTCTAGTTCTTTAATTGTCATTAGATATGGAGGGATTTGAGATATATAGAGATGCATGCAAGTTTAGCCTTGGGCATGTGTTGATACAACATAGGAGGGCAGTGGCATATGCTTCTCAGTAGTTGAGGGAGCATTAACATAACTATCCAACACACAACCTTGACCTAGCTATGGTGGTTTTATACTTGAAGATATGGATATATTAATTGTATGGAGTATAACATAATTTCTACATAGACCATAAGAACCTCAAGAACATCCTCACTCTTCCTGATATGAACATGAGATAAAGAAGATGGTTAGAGCTGGTTAAAGACTATGATTTGGGGTTGACCTACCAAAAGGGGAAGACCAACGTTTTAGTAGATGCTCTAGGTAGAAATACTTCTCACTCCTTTGGTTCACCTTACCAATTGGATTTTCATGAGTACATAACATTTTCTACATCTCTCAATTGAGGAGATATGTGGTTGATCCATCACACCTCATACAACCAAAGTCGATTGAGTTTGATGAGGTGTTGCCTTATGAGGAGAGTCTATTGATGATTTGATTCCAAGAATTGATAGATGCATTTGAAGGTTGTTCCACTAGTGAAGGCCATGTGGTCACATCATATAGCAGAGGAGGCCACTTGGGAGTCTACGGAGGAGATTCAGATGAAGTATCTGGAGTTGATTGCTTAGGTACATTACGTGGTTAATGCTGCGTCTTTTAAGGTGGTAATACATCTCTCTTAGCCCTTAGTTATTGTATTCTTATGGATAATGGCTTTGGGTTTTCTCATGTTTTTAGCTTACAACTATATGTTTCTTTTGTGGACTTCAAGGAGGAAGTCTCCTTTAAGGTGTAATGCTGTAATACCCTATCCTAAAATCCTTTAAAATGTGTTTAAAATTATGTTGATATAAAATAAATTAGTTTTTTTTTATTTAAATGGGCTTAAAGTTTTAATAAAAATATGAATTTTAGCCGTACCTATTAATTGGTGCGCTCAAAGATTGACTATTTTATTCTAGACAAACAAGATGACTAGTTTGCCCAAATTGATTAATTGATTCTCTTGTGATTTTAGATCCATTTTTTATTTTGATTTGAATCCCTTTCTAATGGATATGAAAACTTCTAAATAGAGTCCATTTTTGTAACACCGCTATTTTTCACTACCAAAATGTTTTCTTAAAATATTTGTGGAAGTAGAAAACACCAAGAAAAAATAGGGTTTTACAATCATACGTGGCATAGGATAAACATTTGCCACCTACCTCATGTCAAATACAAGGCTAAGCCAACAAAAAAATTTAAAAATAATAGAGTGCACAAAATAATAGTTTAATTAAACAACTTCAAAGAGTGTTTACATCAGAGGACTCTAATGGGTTCAGACCAAATCATTATAAAATACTTGTAGATAAAGTATGAGACTATAATAAAATAAATTAGGGTATGCCACCCGATTTAAAATCTTGGTCCACCACGAACCCCTCCAAAACCTTCTTGATATCCTTATTCTCAATCCCCAACCCAACTAAGATTGGCCCTTTACTAGCCTTTCCTAAAGAATTAACATATAGTCCTCTACTCATGGAAATGAACAAGTGACTAAGCAAATAGGTACATTAGTATGATATGTACTAAGTAAGCCAAGTTACTCCCTCTATGTAACATAAGTATACCAATTTATCATGCACAAACATAAAATATAACATGTATTATGATAAGGCTATATATATGGTAGAAGTGCATATAAATATGCTATCATCCACCATTCTAACAAAGCAGAATTCATCATGCTTAGCTTCACAACCTTCTCACATAAGCACTTATACTTGTAATGGCAAAGAGAATCTAAGTAGCCTCTAAGGTTTATTTCTAATTATCTAATTCCTTAGGTTATACCATTCCATATTTGAGACAAATCAATTTAATTAATCGATGTCCCATTCCACAACTAATTAGTCATTTCGACCATTAGCCAAGTGTATAAACCAACTTTACTCATTATGGTCAATCATATAATTACTTCCATTTGTTAACCAATCATTAACCATTAAATTAGCTATCATTCATAAATTATCAACCAATATTCTCATCCATATATTATTATCATCGAGCTATGGACTTTGCACCATCCCATGGTCTCACATACCATGGAAGCCTATCCGAGTAAACTACATAAAGTCCAAGCTGAAACTAATCACCAAGTGTGTCCAAATAAAGCCAATCACCAAAATGAACATAAGTCCAGCCTAAAGTCAACAAATATGGATATAAGTCCAAGCCGAAGGCAATCACTAGAATGGACATAAGTTTAGGCCTAAGTAAACTATTATGGACATAAGTCCAGGCCAAAGCAAACCACCTAGGTAACCAGACCCTTTAGTATCAATACCCTCTTGTACATCATTAGTATCTAAAATAGGTAAGACACTGTTACCTTTTAGGATCCCCCTAAAGGTAATGCCTAAAGACAATAAAAATACCTGAAGGTAGACTAACCCTAGATAGCTAATCAAAGATTGGGTAACCAAGACCCATACATAACTTGACTTTCTTTCATTTTACTTTATTAGTATTTTATGCATAAAGATGGGTGATCATATAAGGCCCGTATGAAGCATGTAAGATAAATTTTTATGTTAATCCATATCAATTCTTTTATTCCCATTTTCCTAATCATGTGTGTTTCCCATTTTCCCTTGGCTAATATTATTCCTATCCACCATATTATTTAATTCAAGCCCATGCTAAGTTTCATTACTTTTTTCTTAATATCATATCTTATGATAAGTGAAATACCCATTTAGTCCTATCATTACTCATACAGTATACTATAACTTGTGATTTATTTTATTCCTTTCATTAGGCCAATAATCCTTAATAAAATCTATATTTTATCCCATTAATACCCAAGTTATAGTCCCAAATATAGCCTCAAACATAACGAAACAATAAATAAACATGCAAACCAGTAGAACCAATCGATTGTTCTGGTAAAACTAGTTGATCAGTTTGGGTCGACCGGTTGATCTGTTTGACTCACCCAGACCATGATTTTCTCAAACTAGTCAATTAGTTTAGGCAAACCAATCAACTCTCCATAGAATAATCGATTGGTTTTGCTTAATCAGTTGATGGGTTTAAGTAGAGAGTAAGACCAAGGTCTCTCCAGGCTTAATAGTTGAAAGGTTGGGCAATTACTCAAGTATTCTAAGAAACAGTCGATCAGTTTAACCTAATTGGTTGATCAGTTTTCTTGAACACAACACCAAATCATAAATTTCATGTAAATTCTTGTATATAAATCATTCTTAGCCACATTAAAACATGTATCAATATAGTCCAACATATTTTCAACCCGATTAACATGCATTTCTTAATATGGAATCATCATATCCTATTTTTACCAATTTTCATTTATTCTACTCAAATCATGTAAATCACATATAAAAACTATATTATTTCATGCCAAGATGTAGAAATAAACTAAAGGTAACACCTAACGTGCAAGAATATGTTAAACATTTTAGAAGCAATAATCACTTATTTGGTGTAGGAAAAATCCCTTGAAAAACCAAAAATTCCAATCGTGGAAAATCTTATCTTTAAAAACCTTAAAACCATAATCTTAAACTCAGACATCGTACCAAAACCTTGTTAAAATTTTGAACTTAGAAATAGAAAGAAATAAGAACATACCACTTGAAGATAAATAAGGAAGAAGCTCAACTAGACCACTCCACCTTTTTCCCCAAAATCTAACTCTTCCTTACTTAACAATAGAAACAAGTGAGAGCTAGATATAGGATCAAAAGAGTGTGAAAAAACAGATTAGTAAGGATCAAAGTATGGAGAGAAGGGAGGTGAATACAAGGCTTAGACAATTTAGTGGATAAAAGAAAGGTGCATAGCAGGGATGAGTGGGGCTATTTATACCCAACCAATTGAAGGAAAAAAATTTAGGGTTTGGGTAGGAATCGAAACATTATAATTGATTGTTTGAATTCTATAAGAATGGATGGAATTTATATAACATTTACTGACCTATTCACTAGAGCTCAAATGGTGTCTCTAGAGAATGCAGCTAATTTAGACTAGAATTAGCATACACAAATGGAGTAATGGAAGTTTAGCATGGATCGAATCTTCTAGGTGCTCAGAATTATTCTTGAGATTGAAGCATTGATCTCATAATCATGCATAGGAGAGAGGAGAAAGAAAATAATGATGAGATCATCTCTCCCCCTCAATTATCCTAATCAATCTCTAGATCAATTCATAGTAATATTTAGGTTTAAATGCATTATGAAAATAGTTAGGAATATCTTAGGGACAAATTGGCATAGGTTGGTAAGGTTCCATTCCAATGTAAGGGATTTTTCAAAAAAATAAAGCTCGAAAAATATGACTAGCTCGACAAACAAGTCAATTGGTATTAGTCTACTATTTGACAGTTTTTCAACCAGTCGATCAGTTTCCCTCCAACCAATCCATCAATTTATTAAAGAACCCTAAATTTGATGAAATGACAAACCAGCCAATCAGTTCATGAAACCAACCGATATATTTGTTTGTAAAACTCAATAAACTCCATTTTTCAACATAATTTCAAATCAAACTTTGTCCCAAACCAAATCATAACATTAAATCAAAATCACAGGAAAAAAATTTGGGAAAAATTATCATTCAAACATTTACAAAAATTTGGGGTATTACAATTTGTGCTAATAAGAATATCTTAGTGCTCTAGGTTTATGTTCACATTATTTAAATCATTCCATGATTTTAATCACTCATATTTTTTCAACTTGTACTTTTGATACATGCCTCACCTTCTATCTTCTCTCTCATATATCCCTCTCTCTTCTAGTAGTTGGTTTGCATGGTTGACTTCATGCATCCATTTCCTAATAGCACGTAACCTCCATCACCCCACAATATTTGTCCTTACCTCTTGGTTGCACACACTTAGCCAGATCAGTCTTATCTCTCTCTCTCCCCTATGAATGTTGACCATCCTTCACATTTATACCCTCCATTACTTATCTATTTTTGTTTCTCACCTAATTTTCTTGCTCTATTTTCCCTTTTGTTTGTGGAATATTAAGTGTTGAGCATTTATTCACTATTTCCCTTTCTCCTCTATACAAAAAGAAAATTAGAAACTTGCTATAGCTTCCTTCCTTCTTTGGTTGAGCATTGCCTCCTTTTTCTTCTTCTAATCTTGGATTTATTACTCCCTTTTTTCTATTAAACAAGAAAGGATTAAGGTTTGATAAAGGTTGAAGATTTAAGCTTCTTTTCCTCAACATTCTATTATTGAGAAAAGGTTATGTTATTTTTGTTCTTCTTTTTCTTCACCTAATTCTTCATTGATTTTTAATGGATTTTTGATGGTTTTGACTTTTATTTTCTTAAGAATCAAGGTCCTATTAGATAGCCATCAAGTAGTAGTTTGATTCTAGAAGAATTACTCTAAGGTAAGACATTCTTATCTTTAACATGAATGATGTTTTATTGTTTATTAAGGTTCCATGTTTTTGGTGTGTGTTGTGTGAGCATAATCTAATTGTATTCTATAATTTGAGAATGTGGTATAATTTTTTCCTAAATTTATGCATTGTTGGGTTTCTTTAATTCTATGCATGAATTGGTAGTTTGTGCATGATTCATTAAAATGCCTATATTATCATTTATCCATGGGTTTCCATGTGAGCAGCATGTCTTTTCGTGGCTTTTATGACACAGACTCTTTCTAGGATTAACATAGTAAAGTTGGATAAATTTTGAGTGTGTGCATCCCTAGTATAGGTGATGTTTTATGCAGACCAGTTGATCGGCATATTAAATCCATTGACTGGTTGTGCGAATAGTCATGTAATAACCTTTTTTTTTTCAGAAACCTTAAGTATAAATTGATTATTTTATGTAATTAGTTATAATAAATATTTTAGGATTTTTTTACTAAAAATATTATTAATATGTGTATTATTATAACATATTAGATATAAATTTAATTAGTTAGAAGTTTGATAGATTTTAGGTTATTAAATTTAACCTTAGTTCATAATTGGTACCCGTTTCATCAAATAAACTTCATCCAGTAACCTCAAATTCTAACAAAAAATTTACCCCAACTATTTACCTTGATATGTTACCGTAACCTATCCCCTAATCTGTGTGAGAATCCCCTAACCATCACCCTAATCTCTCCTTCCCTGACACCTTACTTGTAGATCTCACCCTCTATTACTCTACACCATACCTCCAGATACAATGCTTACTTTCCTCTCTATGTTTTGCTCCACCTTCTACCTCAAGCCACCTTCCATTTAAATCCCTCCTCCCTCTCATTTTTGTGTCATAATTTAACCCCCCAAGAACTCACACTTCCCCTCTTTCTCCGAGCTTCCTCGGGTAAGGAAAAGCTCCATCATTTGCATTATTTTTCACCATTTTTACACCATCAACTACTTCCTTCACACAAAAAATCCATGCTACACCTTCCACTATTAAATCCCATATCCTAGCTGCATAAAATCTATATAATCTCCCCTCCAACTTGTAGCAAAACCCCCCAAACCACCCCCTTGCTGCATAGAAAATCACCATAACACCTCCCCACTCTTTAGCCATTTATGCCGATCCCTTCCCCTTGGATTTTTCCATTTGTGCTGATCCTCCCCACCTTATTGCACCTTTCATCCCTATAGCCCCTTCCTTAGCTTCACCAATTTTGTCGGTTCCTACCCCTAGTTTTGGCTTACTCCACTGTTACTCCTTCCCTCTTCTAGGTTACTTCTACCGATTCCTTCTCCTTTGTTGCATGAGCTTGTTTGGCTTCCCTGCTTTTTTCTTCCACTAGTTAGTAATACTTGAGGTATTTTAATTAATTTTATGTTACATTTATGATATATTAAATGCTAATGTATATGTTATTGGGTGTTAACTTCTTAGGTAATCTTTAAGAATCTTGGAGAAAGCGGTGTTTTATATTTTTGCACAATCTTGGATTTAAGTAAATCTAATCACTCATAAAATGGTATAAATTATGTGCAATCATTATAGGAACTTTTAAGCCTAAAATCATTCAAAGTGTTATGCTTTTCAAGTGTTTTAGCATGCACGATAAATTGATAATATGCTAAAAAGATGATATACATGATTATCGATAATTAAGTTGTATGCATAGCAATTTGTCAAATGTTTTATGTCCTTATATCTAATATTTTGTTAGGGATTAAATTATTACCATGTTTTGATTCAAATTCCATGGTATATGCTTCATGAATGCTCATCTATATAAGTAGGGTTACAATAATACGCATGGACACATAAGCACATGATTAGGGTTAGTTTATAATAAATTCTATTTTTTTTATGGAATAGGGTTAGAGATATGATCCTACATGTACTATGATGATAATATGCCTATTTAAATGATTTATCATGCTTTAAATGTACATTTGTTGTTTCATGAAATATGTGGTATATGGTAGTTGCATGATTAGAGTTTTGGGTGGGCGTAACCCACTAAATGAATGAAAAGAGGAAAATACACTTAATCACCAAATTGTAAATATTACCTACATACTTAGATAATGTGAAATATTTCCTTGCTACTTGCACTTGAAAAATATCTCAAGATGATCGATTAGTTGTGAGATTAGTCAATTGTTTGAATGAAACCATTGACTGGTTTCTATGAATAGTTAATTGGTTCACCAAATCCATTGACTTGTGACCTTGTAACCAAATTGGCCTAGTCTTTCCTTAGACCCATTGACTTGTTTAACCAAAACTATTGACTAATTTTCTATAAAAAATTGATTAAAGAGACCAATAAGTTAACTGATCTGCTAGTGTTATCTTATCCTAGGTCTGGTTAATAATGGAATTTAATTGTTTTTGGTATTATCACTTGGAAACACCTAAGATGGTTAATAATAAAATTTTATTTTATTTTGTATTATCACTTGGAAACATCCAATTTTTTTAACAGTGGAATTTAATTGTGTTTGATGTTATTACTTGGAAACACCTAATTTGTTATTGTGGATTTAATCTCTTATTTGTGATATCATTTAAAAATTTATAATAATGGAATAAGGTGTTGTTTGAATCTTTTCTCCAACTTTCGTGGTAGATGACAAGGAGTTAGTGGGTGATTCGCTAGTGGCTTATATTTTTCACTTAGTACCTATTTCTATCTCTACTTGGTTGTAGTTGGTAGGAGGTATGCTCATATCTTTGAGGTATAGGATAATATTGTGGTAGGAAGACATGGCATCGGTGTCTAATACAGGTGGGTGAAGTATCCCATATACAATCCCCTTGGCACTTTGTGTTGTCCATTACATAGGAGAGTGTGGTATCCTAACTTTTTAGCCCTTGTGATAGAAGCATTCAATGTTTGGTGGGTGAGGCATCTCGATACAATCCTCCTTTGTGTACTTTGAAAACTTATAGAGGGCATGGTATCCCGATATGTGTTAGCCCTCGTGACCGGTACATTTAATATGTGGCAAGTGTGGTAGCCTCTAAAAAAATCCCCTTTGATGTATCCTTACAACGTGTGGTGAGTGTGGTATCCCATTGTGGTCAAACAAACTATCTTAATGATTTAAAATTATGTTGTCACTACAGGAAGAAGTATAATATGGTTTACATTGGGTGGATTGTGTTTCATTTCGCGTATTAACAATTATTCCATGATTTCCATGCAAGTATGCCTTGTTATATTACTACCATGAGTCTAAGTGTTAATTTATATTGGTATGCTTATCACCTTGCTATTATGTGACCTCAATGTGCTACATCAACCTTATCATGTTTTAGATAGTATGTTCTACCAATACTTTACCATACTAATACTCCACTTGTGTGGTTACTATAATGATTCGGCTTTTGGTCCGGGAGTAAAAACCAATTTATAGGGGTATGACTCTCAATTAGAGTATGTTGAGGGCAATTATGTGGGTCAGTAGCTGACCATTTATTTGGGTTGGATATTTATGTTTATGTGTAAGATTTAGGCTAACTAGCTAGAGTAAAGAGTGCCTCACTCTTTCGAAAAAGGGTGTTACCCTACTTTACTATATATCAATTCAAATCTTCATATATATATATATTGATACTTAACCTTTCAATCCCTTTTTTGCCTAATTTTTCCTTATTATTTATTATCTCTGCATTAAAAGTAACAGTCATAGATAAAAATAAATCAAAATAAGTATTTTAATTTTAATTATTTAAATGCTTAAATATTATAAATTATTCTATTTAAATATTATAGATTTTTAACTTAATATCTAATTAAATGAGTTCCACTTTTTCAACTATCTAACTTTAATACCCCATTTTTCTAAAACCCCAATTTAATTACTATTTTTATTTTTTATAAATAAAAGTGTATTAATTTGAAAGATTTATTATATTCTTTAAAAATATAGAAACCCTGGTTATGTTTTTAAAATATTTCATTCACACATTCTTAACATTCCTTACCGTTTTAACTTTTAGGAGACTTTTGACACATTTTTGGATATCAAACTTATTCAAAAAAAATTCTAATTTCTTCATATTTTTATTCCTTAGATATTTTTTTAAGTCTCCTTGACCTTTTCAAAATTTTAAATGGTGAATTTGGGAAAGGAGCACTACTCATTGTCCAATTTTCCCTTCTTCAAATTTTAAGTCTAAAAAACTTTTTTTTAGCTAACAAAAAATTATGAAACTTTGGGAATACTTATATATTGTTATATTTAGTGTAAATATTAAATAAAAAATGAGTTTTAAATATTTTTAAAAAATATTTTTAGACAAATTCTTCCATTTTCTGCATACTTATCCCTTAAAACTCGAATTTCTCTTAGCAAAACTAATCCTAAATATATAAAAATTACTACTAAATTTCTAAAATATCTAGAATAAAGTTACACCACTTTAGTTAACCCATGAGACCTTTTGATTTTTTTTCAGCTCGTAGCACCTTATTTAATTCATTTTCTAGCTTTATTACCTAAATATCAAGCTTAAATATCTAACATTTACCAAACAATCTTCCTACTTATTTATCTACCTATTCCCTTTTCTTTTACCCTTCTATTTTGAAAACACCCTAGATAAAAATTTACACGTAATGTAAAGTTGTTCAAGAGTGAATTACTCTTCACATCCACTACCAAAAGGTTCTCCCTTTTAGAATTTAAAAATAGTGATGTGTTTTTATTAATGATCATTCTTCTCTCAGTTTATGAGCCTTAAAATCTCAATGACCCTCTCAAGATATTATTTATAGCTTCACCTATTTATCTTCTCTAAATTCACTAAATGAATATCTCAATAATGATAGGCAATACTCACTAACTCTTTTAATTGATTTTTGAGAGGTTGTGATTACAAGTGTTTCTCACTAAAGAAAAGATATGAAAGTGTTGATCTTTGAATGAGATGCAATATAGCTAGAAATAATTTATGATATTACAATTTGAGAACAATTCTAGCTAAGAGAAGTGAAAAAGGAACACTTTTTGGTAAAAAGAAACATAGAAACATGAAAGTTTAGAATATAGAATGAGCAATTGAATGATTTTAGTGTAAGAAAGTAATTACACAATCAGTGATCTAAAAAGGTTTTTTTAATAAATATAGAGAAACCTTATTTATAAGGGGATTATGGCCATTTGACACAATCTATCAAAAAGTTGTTTCACCTAAAGGGTAGAAAATCACCACTTAATGCTAACCAGTCGATTGGTCTGGAAAAACCAGTTGATCAGTTGAATGGCTAGTCGATTGGTTTATTCCAACTATTTGATTGTTTATGTTTTGACCAAAAATGAAAGTTATCATTGTTTGAACCAGTCGATCAGTTTAGCACTGTACACGATTGGTCCTAAACCACATATGAACACCATCCTCATACGGTGATACTAGTCGATGTGTTATATGTACCAATTGATTGGTTTGTCAAATGGGTCGATCAGTTTGTCAACCAGTCAATAGGTCTAGAGAAACTAGTCGATGTGTTTAAGTAGAGAGCTACTAAGTTTCTATAGAAATGAAACCCATGGATTGGTTTGTCATAGTGGTCAATAGGTTTGTCATACTAGTCGATTAGTTAGTTAACCAATCAATCAATTTGGTAATAACAAGTCTGATGCAGGAGCATCCATTGAACATAATGATTGTTATATTCATTGTAATCCTCAAGTTAAGGAAGATGATTTAGCTTTCATAATATTTGAGCCTATCATGTTAAATATTCTTGATAATTCTAATATGCTTGACATTAAAAACCATTCAAGTTATTCTTGTAGGTATGTTACATATTTGCAAGAAGATGATGTTCATACACATTGATGTGTACAAGTATTCCAAGGCATACAAAACTATGACATACATGGGATGATACATTACAACAAGAGATAGAGTGATGATATTCATTATTTTTATAAACTTGTTTTAAACCCTAACCCTAAGTATATTTTATGTAAGTTAGGGTATGGCTATAATTTCATGTATGTATCTTAGTCTATTGTATAGCTTTGTAATATTAATCCTTAGTATCATTTAACTAATGATATTATTCTATGGATTAAGGTTAATATGGGATTAATTCAATCATGATTAATGGGCTGGATTAGGTGGGTAAACTTGGCTGGTTAAGGAAGCTCACCACCAAGCTTATTCTTTCCTATATATACCTTTTGTGCACAACATTTGTGGAGAGAATTGAATAGAATGAATAATAAGAATTTTGATAAAACTTTGAGCAAGAGAGCTAAAGTCTAATCCTCCCTTTTGGGTCTGTATTGAGCAAGGAAAATCCGGGATTAATCCTTCCTCAAATCTATATTCCACACGACACATTTGAACACCTTCAAATCTGCTGAACACCTTCATCTTGTAACATCAATTTCTTCGTCCATAATCCACCAAATCACTTCATTCTTTTTGCATTAGATCGTGGGTGACAGCTTCTAATACAAATTTCAATCCAACCTTCCGTTACTTTGATAAAAACCACATCAAAGTCGATGTGTTTAAAAAGAGAGCAATTGAGTTTCTACAAAAATGAAACCCATGGAATATTATTTTTATTAATCCAATCAATCGGTTTTTCAATAACCAGTTGATGTGTTTAAATAGAGAGAAACTAGGTCACTACAAGATGGAGACCCATGGATTTGTTGATTAAACTAGTCGATCTATTTGGGTCAACCAATCGAACAATTTGTCTGAACCAATCTATGTGTTTAATTAGAGACAAATTGAATTTCTGCAAGCTTGAAACCTATGTACTAGTTTTTTAAACAAGTAGATTGGGTTCTCAACAAGTTGATTGGTTTTCCTAAACTAATTAATGTGTTTCAATATGGAAAATTGAAACCCATGGGCTGGTTGTCAAACCAATCGATTAATTTTTGAACTAAATAATTGGTTTGAGGAAACCAGTCGATCAATTTTATACACCAATCAACCTTAGTTTTAACCAAACAATATTAATTTTAACACAACCAATGGGTATGTTTAAACTAAACCAGTCGATCGGTGTGATGACCAGTCAACTGGTTCTGACTAGAACTAATCAATTTGTTCGGGAACTACTTTTAAAAGATTTATAATATGAAATCCAGTCAATTATTTTTCAACAAAGTGTTTCTGTTTGAAATTTAACCTTTTCTCAACTTAACTCTTTATAATATGCCTAGGACATATTAAATGCCAAGCTTCATGTCTTGGTTCCTTTTGTATGCATTGGTTTGCTTAATATGGACACATAAGAAAACTCATTAGATACTAAAATTTATTTTTTATCATCAAAACAAGTATAATGATATTACATAGCCTTTGAGGCTAACAATATCCCCTTTTTTGATGATTAAAAACAAAAAGTGCATAACTATAACAGTGAACAAGTATTGAGTGAAAATGCTAGCTATACACTTATTGGTTTTACACTTTTAATCTAAGATTCTCGAATTATCTCAACATTTTGGACATCAATAAAAGCTGAGAATGGAAAGGGTCTAAACAAATATAGAAAAGAAAACACTGCCCTTTTGGGAAGGAAGATCTCCCCCTAAACAAGTGCATGGATTAAAAGGAAACAGAAGCAACAACGAAGATTATATTCATGCACCATTATTTAAGCAACATATAAATAATAGAGAGATGGAGAAAAAAAGCCAAGTATTCATTAATTAGGTGAAATTCATAAGTACATCACATAGAGAGTATACAATGAGACTGGTTAAGTATATAGTCAAAAGAAAATAACCAAAGCCTAAGATAAAAATAACAAGACTAATCATGATCATATGGGACATAAAGGTTCTTATGGGGTGTTTGCTAAACCCATTGATGGAGCCCTAATAGATCACCAATGTCATCGCTAGTAGAGGCCCCAAAATTAGTAGATTGCATGACATCACGTCTAATTTAGGAGGCCTCTACGAGAGATGCACCAATGATAGATCTTTAATGGCTTTAGCAACGATAGGTGTAGGAGAGTGAGCAGGAGTTGGAGGGGTTGCGGTGTTGGCAGGAGGAGTGGCCACTTTATCCTAATGTTGAAGGGAAAAGTCAAGTTGGAAGTGAGTTAAAAAGGTATGTAACACTGACTCTATGGCTTGCTAGTGACGATCCATGGTGTTGAGCATGTTGATAATTAGGAGGAGTAGATAGTGTACACCGGTAAGACTGACATGATTGATGGAGAGAGGAAAATGTTGTGCATAGGAGGTGGATGGGGCGGAGGTGGGATTGGAAGGAAACCATGTGGAGGATGATAGAATATTAGATAGAGCTAGAGGATCATCCGATGGAGGAGAAGATCATCAGTAGGGGTTTGTGATGGTGGAGGTGCTGACGGCATGGAGATGTGACCATTGTGGTGAAGAGAGGTGAGAGCTTTAGAAGCAATCTTGAGTGTCTGACTATGAAAAATCATTTATCCATGTGGTGGAATGTCACCACATCAAGGATATCAAGGCCGCTATATAGTTGCAGTGGTATAGCCAGAGAGCTTATGAGATTTATACAAAAATCCTAAAGTATGCATGTGATGAAAGATCTGTATCCTAGGGTGGCTAGACTATATCTAGCTATGTGTGACATATGCCAAAATATATCACCCCAAATCTCATGGTAGTGGATGGGAGAATGTGATCCACCCCATACCAATCATTGAGGGTCATATTAGCTATAGATCCCACGCGAGGGAACAAAATGGAGGACACCATTTACTGGCACACCCACTTGATGGGTGGGAGACAATATGATCTCCTAGTGCCTCCATAGACAAAGTTGTAGTGATGCATGTCTTTCAGGATCATATATTAGATGTAAGTACACATCCGTTTGACATAAGTCATGTCAGTTTTGATATCATGAGGAATCCTAAGGATATATGTAAGCTGGGCTTTATCAAGTATGATTAGGACACCCAAGACATTATAGTGATGGTGTTCCCCAACACATAAAAATTAATATTTACATAAAATAGGCAAACCAAGTCAGGATAGACCAATTCTTTGAGAGTAAAGAGAAGGAGAAGGAGAAGGAGAAGGAGAAGATCGGAAAAGGATTTCAAAAAGGAAGTTTGAATCGATTAGTACAAAAGTTGGCATCTATGCATTTGTCGGGTATTAACTTCTTTTTATGGAAGGATTTGATCCACTATTTTTTATCATCCATAGTGAGGAGATGCCTCGGTGGTCTGGGTAAGCCGATTATTCAAAAGGAGAGAAGCTCTTGAGGTAGAGGAGGAAGGGTGAGCATAATGGTTTAGATGTGGTGGAAATAGAGGGCCAGTGTCATCCAAAGAGGAGGAGGATGAGAAGGATATGGAAGAGGGAGCATGAGGTAGATAAATTGCTAGTTCCTCAAATCTAATCGTAGTTTGAGATGGACGGTTCAGTTGAGTACAAGCCCATTTCAGGGAGGAGCTCTAGTACTCCCACGATTAGTGGCGAAGGTGGTTCATTTTTGTTTCGACATTGTTAAATGATAAGAAATGTCAGAGAAGAGTGCTAGATGGGAGAGAAAATGGAGGGAGGATGAATCACATATTCAAACAGTTATAATAGAGTTAAATTAGTGCACAAAGGGTATAAAATTGATTGATTGATGGCTTAATTTAGTCGATTAAAGGTCAGGATGAATCAACGATATCAAGGATAGATAGATTTGAATTTAGGGTTGAGGGATGAAATTACTTATGATCAAGTGATTTTGATGAAAATTGACTGTAACACCCCCAAATTTACTACTAAAAAATTTCGTTTAAGACAAAGGTTTTAGTGGAAGTGAAAGAATTAAAACCATAAACTTGGGGGTATTACCGCCACACTTAGTACCAGAACGGTTCACTCCTATCGTTCCGATACTAAGTGCTAAGGCTAAACTAAACAATCGTTACGTAAGAGTCATCAAAACATAGGTCCATAGTTAACATAGACCATTCACGAAAACCACGAGTCAACAACAGTTAAAATATCGTTAAGATTGCAACTTAAGAGTACGGTTTCAAAACAAGAAGCGTAGTACAAAGTATAGCTAAATAAAACAGATCCCAATGGACCAATATCCGGATCGCCTACTCACTCAAGTCAAGCCTTCCACCCCGAGTTAGTAACCGATCAAACCTGCATAGGAGGTCTGCTCCCAACCATTGGTGGATCATCACAAGACCCAGTCAATCAAGGTAGTATCAATAGGGGTCCAATACTGAGTAAGGGCGCTGGTGCGCTAAGGCCAAACATACAATCATACCATATAGCACACATAGCACCATCATATAAACAACATGCGATAACCCGCAAGACAAGGTCTGAATACTTTTCTGGTGACTTATTCTTCATTCTCATTAATGATAATAAATCCATTCCACACATTCTTCAATAATCCATGTGAGCATGGGGACCCCACTATTATAGCCGGTGGACCGGAAATAAAAACACAGGGCAGGATGCCTCTGACCCCTATTCTTACCGGTGGACCGGAATGGCCCCGCCTCAACATGGTGTTTCACTATAAGTACTTAGTATTTTTCCCGTGGTTTAACTTATTTACTTTGGGTCTATCGAGCCGAGGCCCCCACTATTATAGCCGGTGGACCAGGAATAACCATACAGGGTAGAATGCCTCTGACCACTATTATAGCCGGTGGACCGGAACGAAACGCACAGGGCAGAACGCCTCTGACCACTATTATAGCCAGTGGACCGGAACGAAATGCACAGGGCATAATGCCTCTGACCACTATTATAGCCGGTGGACCGAAACGAAACGCACAGGGCAGAACGCCTCTGACCACTATTATAGCTAGTGGACCGAAACGAAACACACAGGGTAGAACGCCTCTGACCACTATTATAGCCGGTGGACCGGAACGAAATGCACAGGGCAGAACGCCTCTGACCACTATTCTAACCGGTGGATTGGACTAGGCTCGGCTCAACAGTCTTTGCTTTACGTTATTAGTGTCTTATCCGTGTCTTATTGAATCACGCAACACTCTTGACATGCATAAATCATTCTCTTTATACTGTACACATCACAACTAATAAAATCCCACATCCATAACTACACTTTAATCAATAAATACACATGATAACACCAACAACTCTAAGCAGCCATAACCGACCCTAATTGTCCACACCAAACCGTGGTTACCCACTCTTAACCCTATTTACCATAAAAACCATACTTAGCCATCCCAAACCTTAATTATCCTCAACAAATCACAATTAGCTACTCAAACCCTACTTAATCACGACGGCCCAGAGTTAATCACTCCAAACCCTAATTCTGTCTCCTCCATACCCTTATAATACTCTATGTACTATTCTCCATCCAAAACAGTTAAACACCCAGATCATACATGCATTACCTTTCTTACATCCCAAATCAACCTTTCATCCGTAAATTTTGCTCCCACGCAAATGTTACACATCCCATGCAACCTCTCGAACTTTTCATACAAACCCTAAATCCCATAAAATCATTAACTCCCATGCAAAACCCTAACTCCACCATGCAGACCCTAATACCCCCATACAAACATTAATACCACCAAACCATAACACCACCATGCAAACCCTAATACCACCATAAGCCATTAATACCACCATGAAATCACTAATACCACCATACAGACCCTAATACCACCATGCGAACCCTAATACCACCATGAAATCACTAATACCACCATAAAAACCCTAATATCATCATGCGGCCATTAATACCACCATGCAACCATCAATAGCGCCATAGAACATTAATACCACCATACAAACCATAACACCATCATGCAAACCCTAATACCACCGTAAGCCATTAATACCACCATAAAATCACTAATACCACCATACAAACCCTAATATCATCATGTGGCCATTAATACCACCATGCAACCATCAATAGCGCCATAGAACATTAATACCACCATAAAAACCATAACACCATCATGTAAACCCTAATACCACCATGAAATCACTAATGCCACCATACAAACCCTAATATCATCATGCGGCCATTAATACCACCGTGCAACCATCAATACCTCCATAGAACATTAATACCACCATACAAACCATAACACCACCATGCAAACCCTAATACCACCGTAGGCCATTAATACCCCCATGAAATCACTAATACCACCATACAAACCCTAATATCATCATGCGGCCATTAATACCACCATGCAACCATTAATATCGCCATAGAATATTAATACCACCATACAAACTTCAAGACTCCCATGCATGGTTCCCAACTCTCATTTATTTCGGACATTCCTCCCACTTAAATCTTCTCTCATAGATCATGAGGTACTTAGGTCAACCTCATATCCCCCTTAGTGGTCTCACTTCCCATTTATTTCCGGTCATCCTTATATTTCCAACTCATATTACCATTTATCCTAACATGCATGTCCTAGAGGGCCATAACATAGTACATCATAAACATCATACATATACGTGTCATGCTCATATCATGGAAGCACATACAACATACCTCAATCTCCAAGCTGCGCTACACATAAGACAAGTTATACACAAATCATATAATACATGGCATAGCATGGCATACACAACATTCAACACATCCATGTCGCACATAGCACAAGGCCATTAGCTTCGTCCTTACCTAAGGCGACGCCGGGCTTGGAGCATGCTCCTCTAACTCCTTAGGGCTTTGGTCGGGATTACCTATAAAAGGGGGAAATGCTAAGTATTAGTTTCCCTTATAAGTACCATAATCCCTTATTCTAGTTTAGGATTAGAGTTTTTATTACTAAAGAGGGTGTTATACAAAAACTAGGGTTTTTACCTTAGGATTAGTATACTAAATATTAGTAGTCAAAATATATTTATTTTTTGGATACTTATTGTTACACTTATTTTATTAAACCCATTAGCCCTATTCTTATAATAGTAATGTTCATGCTAACTATAGAAAAATAGTGATAATAATAATAATAAAACTAATAATAGTGACACTAATGTTTATAGTGATAGAAACCCTAGCATTTTTAAGACTAAGTCTAATAATAGTGTTATATTTGAAATGATAATATTATAAGGTCACAATATTACAAGTAAAATTTTCCTAAGGGTGATAATGATAATAGTTGTATATTCTCGAATAATAAAAGGGTTCAAATGCTTTTGATTGCAATAATAAGGTAGTTATAGTAGTAATAATAGTAATAGCTAATAATAGTGTCCTAGTAATAAGGTTAGGGTTAATGTTAAATGGTAGGGTAATAAGGTTGAAGTACTCTTCTTAGTTAACAACCACATGATATTTACTAGCTTAAGTTAAGTAACATGGATAAGAACAAGTAGTATTATTGTTAACAAAATGATAAGGGTGTTAAGTATAATAATAATAATAATAATAATAATAATAATAACACTAATAATAACGATAATAATAATAATACTCCTAGTAGTAATGATAATAACAATAATACAACCAAGTAAGGTTTAGCAACCACAATAATAACCGTAGTAAGGATAATAGAAGTAATAATAGTAATATTATTAATAATGTTAATACTAATAATTATAAAAATTAAGATTAAAGTTAAGTATAATAAAAGTTAGGGTTCAAAAGGGATGTTAGTATTAGTAATAAAATAAGACATTAATAATAGAGACAATAATAATGGTAATAATGACAATAATAATAATAATAATAATAATAATAATAAAAGTAATAATAATAATAATGATAATAATAATCATAATAAGTATATTAGTATTAATATTAGTAGAAAATAGTAGCAGTTATATAAAACGGGTATTAGGGTTTGGATGAGTGGAGGACCACCTAGGGTCGGTGGTGGTCCGGCGGCGGCACGTGGCGGCGACGGCGGCAGCGGTGGAGGAGGAGAAGAGAAGAAAAGATGGAGGTGGTGGTTAGATGGGAGGGAAAAAGGAGGAGTTTGAGGTGGGGAAAGAAACAACAGGTGAAGGGGAGTGGAGTGAGGGTAGTGGCGTGGCAAGGGGTGGCGGCGCGCGATGGTTGGCGCGGCGGCCGAGGGTGGTGGAAGATGAGGGAGGAAGGAGGAGAGGGAGGCAGGGGGATTTAAAGGCAGGGGAAGGTAGAGGAAGCTTCCCTGGGTATTTTGGAGGGTGGAGGAGGTGCTGGTGGCAGCTGGGTTGGCAGTGGAAGGCGGTGCAAGGGCGACGAAGGCTAGAGGTGGTGGTTTTCGGGATAGGAACTTTGCACGGCTAGGGCGGCACGTGCAGGGCAAGGCGGAGGGTGGCGGTGGCTTGGTTTTGTAGAGGGAGTTGCAGGGATGATAAAGGTGGGCAGAGGTGGCGGCGGCGGTCTCTGGTGACGGCGGAAAGCCCGTCTTTTTTAGGCGGCGGAGAGGTAGGGTTTCGCGGCAAAAATAAAAAAAGGGAGCTGATCGGGGCTGCCAATGGGGGTATTTGTAGGCAATTGGAAGGGGAAAATGAGAAGGGGAGAAGGAGGCATGCGGGGCAGGTGTGCAGGTGGCCGGCCGGTGGCAGGCTGGGTCGAGGAAGGGGAGAGGAAAAGGGAAAGAGGTGGGCACGCGGGAAGGGGAGAGAGGGACTTGGTCGGGGTCGAAAATAGAAAGACAACGACGGGGAGAGGGCAGAGAGGGGAGGCCGGACGACGTGCTGCTATCGGCGGCAGGGCTGCAGGGTTTGGCAGTTGCAGATCAGGGTTTGGGAGGGAGGAAGACGACGACTGGACCGATCGGTCCAGGGGAGAAAGAAAAGAAAGAAGAGGGCGGTTCGGCCGGCTGGGGGCAACGGGCGACGAAGGAGTTGACGGGCCTGACACGCGAGATGGGGGAGGGAGGAAGGAGAGTTTGGGCCGCGGGCTGGCCCAAACCGGGAGAAGAAGAAGAAGAAAAAAAATAAAGGAGGAAGAAAGAAAAAGAAAAGAAAGGAGAAAAAAGAAAATGGAAAATGATAAAGTAAGTTGGGTTGGGGGTATTTGGTCTTTATTTATTTATATAATTAATTTAGATATTTAATTTTAATAATAATTATTTAATTATAATAATTAAATCCATTTTTAAATTAGTTAGGCTATTTTGGATAAATTGCCCTTAACTTCCATTTTAATTAGTAAAATGTCCAAAATTTTCTAAATAATTTATTTATTATTTTCTCCTTATTTTCCTCAATTATTTTCCTCTTTATTTAATAAAGTAATCTATTTTCTTAAATTTTTTCTAATAAATCATTACTGGCCATAATTCCTAAATTAGGATTTTTGGGGTATTTCATTGACACTCTAGAGAGGAGTTGTTGTTGTATAAGATGTCTATTGGAGCAGGAGGAGAACAATTTGATGGATTTTAACACTAATCTAATGATTTTCAAAGGAGAGGATGTGAGAGGGTAAGGAGAAGTCCAGTGGTTTGTTGAAACTGAGGTGAAGGGTTTGAATAACATGAAGGTTTGGGAAAAATAGCCAACTATTCTTCCACCAATCGAATAGTATAGAATAACCAATCGATTATTCTTCAATTGATCTATTGGTATAGAGCAACCATTTGACTAGTTATGCGTGTGGACATAAGTCAGCAAAATCTCAATGACCCTAGTTTTAACCTACCAGTTAACTAGTATGCCAACTAATTGACTGGTTTTGTTAACCAATCAATTGGTTACCCAATTAGGTATTGTTTTTAGCTATTTTTTGTGGTTTTTAATAATGCATTTGATTTTATTCCCTAAATCATTCGATGGAAAATTAATTTCATGACACAAATCATATGTATAAAGAGACATGACATCCATTTGAGGATAGGAAATCAAGTGATAAGCTTAAAGGCCATAATTTACCCCTCAATACAAAACATTTCACAATTTTGGGAGAGTTGTATTTTTATCATATAATTGTCATCCCAAGTTCTCTCCTAATTATTGTGAATCATTCTTCAATTAATGGTTTTGTAAATATGTCTCCCCATTAATGTAAGGTATCCACATTCAACACATATATCACCTTTTTCAAAATGATATCTTATGAAGTGATGCCTTATTTCTATGTGTTTTGATTTTGAATGTTAAATAGGAACTTTTTATGAGACATATTACACTGGTGTTATCACATTTAATTGGAATTCTTTCAAGTTTAAGGCTGTAGTCACTTAATTGATGTTTCATCAAAATTAAGTGAATACAACAAGCTCCAGCAACAATGTATTATGTTTAAACTGTAGAATGTGTGATACGAGATTATTTCTTGTTATGACAACTAACTAGTGATTTGCCTAAAAATTGTAAAGTACCCAATGTACTTTTTCTATCAACTTTGTAACCCACAAAATAAATATCAAAATATCCAATTAAATCTAAAATAGTGTCATGAGGATAGAACAATCCTAGGTTACGAGTGCTAATGAAATATCTAGCATATAGTCATACACTAAACATGATATCAAGTCTAGAAGTTGTTACGCAAAGGAGTGAGCTAATCATACCTCGATATTGTCTTTGATCAATGGACTTACCTTTATCATCCATGTCAAGGTTCATTGTAGTAGCTATAGGAGTGCTACATGATTTACTTTCATGTATCCCAAAATTCTTAAGTAGTTCTTTTGTGTTTTTTTCTTGATTCACATAGATGCTGTCATTTTATTGTTTGATTTAGAGTCTAAGAAAATACATCATCTCCCCCATCATACTCATTTCAGACTCATTGGACATGAGAGTAGAAAAGTACTTGCACATGGACTTGTTAGTAGCACTGAAAATTGTCATTAATATAGATTTGTGCAGGCAGTAAGTCCTTTTTGGTTTTCATTAGAAAAAGGGTTCTATAAATTTTTCCTCTTTCAAAACCTTTGTCTAATAAGAATTTACTCAACATTTCATACCAAGCTCTAGGAGCTTGTTTTAGACCATAAAGTGCCTTATTGAGTTTTTAAATTTGAATAGGTTTTGAATTGTCCTAAAATAAAGGTGATTTCTTAAAATATATCTCTTATTTTATAAAACCACTGAGAAAAGCACTTTTGGCATCCATTTGATATAATGTAAATGCATGGATGATGTAAATGTGAGAAGCATATGTATAGCCTCGAGTCTAGCTATGGGGGCAAATGTTTCCTCAAAATCAATGCCTTCCTCTTGGTTATATCCTTCAAAAACCAATCGGGCTTTGTTTCTAACCATAAATCCCCCTTCATCTATCTTATTTCTAAATACCCATTGAGTCACAATGATGGGTCTATTTGGAGGCGAAGGAAATAATTTCCAAACTTGACTGCTCTCAAATTAGTTAAGCTCATCTTGCATTGCTATGATCCGAGTTTTATTATTCATGGCTTCCAAGTGAGACTTCAGTTATATTTGAGATAAAAAAAGGTTAAATGGTTGTGAATGTTACCTTGTGATGATCTTATTGCAATACCTATTGATGGATCCCCAATGATGAGTTCTTAAGGGTGCCTACAAGCATATCTCCATGCTTTAGGGAGATCCTCTCTTACTTCATATTCTTGTTGGGAGATTGGTGGTTCTTTATTTCTTTCTCTTTTTTTTTTCCATTTTCCAATAGGTTTTCAATTTGAATGGAAGGACCTACTCCTTCCTCTTGATATGCCTACACACTAGAGCACGATTCATCAAAAGCAACATGTATAGATTCTTCAACTAACATTGTTTATTTTTTGAAGATTTGGTAAGCTTTACTATGTAAAGAGTACCTATTAAAGATACCTTCATCAGCTTTAGAATCTAACTTACTGAGATTGCTTTTTCCACTATTTAGGAAGAAGCACTTCCAACCAAGTGTGCATAGATAACTCACATTTAGTTTCTTACCTTTGTAGAGCTTATAAGGTGTCTTTTTTTAGCACGACCCATACAAGTACTGTATTCATCATGTCGATAACAGTTGCAATGGCTTAGACTCAAAAATATTTTAGAAGCTTAGAGTTACATAGCATGGTCCATGCAACTTCCTCCAAGGTTCTATTCTTCCTTTCTACCACCCCATTTTTTGTGGTGTTCTTGTTGTCGAGGAATTGTAAGTGATGCCATTTTGGTCACACAATTCCATAAATTTTGCATTCTCAAACTCCTTGCCATGATCACTCCTTATAACATAATCATTGATCATTTCTCTACTTGAATTCTCTTAGCATGCACAAGAAAGGCATTAAAGGCATCAACTTTAGTAGAAAGGAATATTATCCATGTATATCATAAGTAATCAGCTACAATGACTAATGCATATTTGCAACCACCCATGCTAAAGATCCTAGTAGGCCCAAACAAATCCATATATAGCAATTCAAGTGATTGAGTGGTAGTCAACAAATTTTTTGGTTTGAAGATAATCCTATGTTGTTTCTTTTATTTGCATGCATCACATATTCTATCTTTTGCAAAGTTCATCTTTGGGAGACCACACACTAAGTCTTTTCTAGCTAATTTACTTAATATATCCATGCTACCATGCACAATTCTTTTGTGCCACAACCATGCATCATTATCAACTATACTCAAATATATATCTTGTAGTTTTATTGATTTGACATTAAGCATATACACATTATTGATGAGTGGGCATACAAAAAATATATCTATATCTATCCTATTTGAAATCATGTAGTGCAAATTTAAAAAATTAACCAAAAATCCTTTATAATAGAGTTGAATATTACTTAGTAAGTTATGTTTGAGGCCATTAAATAGATAAACATCATTTACGAAAGGTTTAGTGTTACTAATACTAATGGTGCTAACACCGATGATTTTTTCATTTGAGTTATCTCCAAAGGTTACACTCCCACAATCATATGGAGTGAGCTTAGAGAACATGGTTCAATCACCTATCATGTGTCTTGAGCATCCACTATATAGGAACCATTTTTAAACTTTTTTATTGACCTTGAAGCATACCTGCAAGAAAAAATGTCCTATTTTAGGTACCCCTTTAATGGTTACTTACTGGGTTCGTGTTTAAACCATTTGGGATGGTTCCCTTAGGTACCCTCACCTACTTGAATTTTGAATTCACTTAGGTATTCTTTGAGAGCTTGCATGATGATGCAACATGGTTGGGTTTACCACATACATTACATAGGGTTTTCTTCTTATGAGTAAAAGTGAATGTTGAACTTTGTGCATGCCTATATATTGTAGATAAATGTCTATCTCTCCCATGTATAGTATAGTTATTTGATGTAGGTGAAGCATTTACTTGATGAGATTTTGAGGCTTTCATAAAGATATTTTTAAGTGTTTGATGCTTAATCACTTCCTTATTTCGATAGCTTAAACCTTCATGGTCTTTACTGTACTACTGAGCACCTTATAGTATGTTTAGACCCTCTTCACCTTTTGTGAATGTATATGTAATTTTCACAAATTTGTCACACTTTTCTTTTAATTCCATTATTTTTACTTCAAATTGATCTATATTAATCTCATGATCAGAGCAAGTGTATTTATTGTATTCATTAAACTCGGTGATTTTATTTAATAACTCAATTTTGACAAAAAGCATGTGTGATTCAAGAAGGAAATTTTTGTTTATTGTTAGAGTGTGTTGGTCATTTAAGTGATCAAGTAATATCTTCATATTTTCCTTCTCTTTAGCTAATTTAGCATTATAAAATAATGAGTCATACAAAACACTAAGTCATCATATGAGTATATAAATCAGATTGTACCTCATTATCATCGAAGCATGTGAGTGAGGTAGAGGTTGATGATTCTTCTCTTAATAACATAAAGCGAAGGTTGGAAACTTCTTCCTCTTCTTCTAAGGATTCACCTTCACTTGCACCAAAATAATCTATGGCTTTTTTGGGCCCTTGTCCTCCTTTATTGTTACTTGAGTTCGTTTTGTTCCTTGCCATTTGTTAAGTTATTTTGTTGTTGAACTCATAGCAGTCACGAATGACATGCCTAGTTTTTCCACAGCTGTGACATTTGAATGTATGATCAACATTGAAGTCTTTAGACTTCCTTTGGTTGCTAGAAGAATCTCTTTGATTCCTATTTCCTCTTGACTGGAGGAACCTCTTGAATTGAGTGGCTATGAGTTCCACTTCTTCATCATTCATAGGAGGTTCTTCTTCTCCTTCATCACCTTTTTTTTCACCTAGGTTGTCAGTTGTACCTTGTTGCCTTGAAGATGTCGAGGCTTTTAATTCTAGAGGTTTCATTCTTCTTTCTTCTGCTCCACCCTCCAACTTTGATTGTTGAACCATAAGGTTGTCAAAAAGCTCCTCAATGGTCATTTTACCTAAGTCTCTAGCCTCTTCAATTATAGTTACCTTAAGGCCCCATTCTTGTGTAAGACTTCGTAATATTTTTATTACTTTCTCTTCTTCTATAATTTCCTTCCCCAATGACTTAATATTGTTTACTATTGAGGTTAATTGGTTGCTTAGATTATTCATGCTTTCACCATACGTTATGGTAAAGAGTTCATACTCTAGTGTGGAGGGTGGTTCTTTAATCCTTAACCTGTTTTGTACCTTTATAGGTCAGGATGAGCTTATCCCATATGCCCTTGGTGTTTGTGAAGTATGATACTATTTTTTTACCAAACCCACATTATAGAATTATGATGGCTTTATCGTTGAGAGTTAGCCTTCTCTTTTCAGCATTGCTAAGCTCATCTCTTATCTTTTCTACAATCTCACTATCAACCTCCTTTATGATCTTGATTGGCCCTTCAGTAACAATTTATGATATGTTTTAGTCCTGTGATTTGATTAAGAACATTATTTGGTTCTTCCAATAGGGAAACTTTTAACCATTGAACAATGGTAGCTTAGTGGTGAAGTTGCCTTCGTTTAAACTAATGGAATCCATTCTACTTGTGGATCTTTTTACCTTGGATTGTTGAATATTTTGAGAGGTTCCTAATGCTTTGATACCAATTGAAAGCACCCTAGAGGGGGTGAATAAGGTTTTTGTTGATTGGAATGAGTAAATAAAAATTTATACTTAATATAAAATAGTTCAAGAGTGAATTACTCTTTATATCCACTACAAAAAGGTCATACCTTTTAGATGTTTGAAATAGTGATGTATTTTATTGATGATCACTCTTTTCTTAGTTTATGAGCCTAAAAATCTCAATGAACCTCTCAATAGATGATTTGAAACTTCACCTATTTATCTTTTCTATATTCACTAAATTAATCTCTCAAGAATGATAGGCATCACTCACTAACCCCATTGATTGATTTTTGAAAAGTGATTGTAATTACAAGTGTTTCTCACAAAATAAAAGATAGGAAAGTGTTGATCATTATATGAGATGTAATCTAGCCAGACATAATATATGATATTATAATTTGAAAACAATTCTAGTTAAGATAAGTGAGCAAATAACACTTTTTAGTAAAAAATCAAAAACATAAAAATTTGGAATATTGAATGAGCAATTGAATGATTTTAGTGTAAGAAAGTAATTATGTAATTGATAGATGAGATTTATTGATTATTTTCATGTCTAAAAGTATCATTTATCCCTCATTAATTCTATTAGATTTAATCTTTTTGTCGAGTTTTCCTCCTTTGAATAAATTTTATAGGAAAGAAAAGAATTGAAGAAATTCAAGGAGAAATCAATGAAAAGAAGAAATCAAGTAGAGAACACATAAAGAAATGTTGAATCAAGGAGAGCAAAGTTGGAAAGGGAACAAATAGATCAAGAGAAGCTAAGCTGAAACTTTCAAAGGAATTGAGTGGAAAGATCAAAAACACGGGGGTCCCGTGTTTCATAAACACGGACCGTGTTCTTTATCCCGGGTATTGATCTTTATATCCTTGTCAGCAGAGCAGTTGGAGGAAAACACGGGGGTCCCGTGTTTCTAAAACATGGACCGTGTTTTCATTTAAAAACGTGTAACTGTTCGCGCGACTTGTTTCTGATAAATTTTATCTGAGAAAAGAGTTCGGGACAGAAGGGAAGAATCGAAAACATTTGGAATGTATTTTTCTTCCTTTATTCCTTTAGAACATACATGAAATGCAGAATTCCAACTTTTGATCTTCTTGAATTATTTTGATGATTTGACATTCTGTACTTCAATTGATAAGTTTCTTCTATTCCTTTGTAAATTTCAGTATCTTCGTTTTTGCTGAATCTAAGTTATTTTTCTGTAAGTTTATTTGTGTTCACTACATTATTATCTAATTGTTGCAAGAATAGAATTTGTGAATGCATTGTTGTTATCAATTTCCAAAACCTTTGTGTAATTGTATGAATTGTGAATATGCAGAAATTTGAGTAATTAGAACAGGGTAGGATGAATTGAGGATGGAATTATAACCTAATTACCATTTTATACTTTAAATGTTTGATTCTAGATGAGGTTTAATTGAATTAATGGATTGAATTGAATGATTCCATATCATAGATTAAGATTCTTGAACTAATTAGATTGATCACCTATTTGGTTTAGAACTTGATATTTGCTAAGACAATGAAATTAACCCGTAATTGTTAATTAAACTTGTCTATAGTAACAAAAAGATTAATTATTAATCTTATCCATTAATTCGTGCAATTGCATGATCCGAGCTTTTGTGATTATGATTGTAGTTGGCTGCTTCCCGTTCATAATGTTACCATTAATTGAATCTAGTGTTCTTAACCTAGATTATTAAATGGGTACAAAATTAAATTGAGAGCATATTCAGTTTATTAAGGTTAAGAGGAAGTATGGGAATTTGTTATCATGAGTTTCCTAAGTCAACATTAAATTGTTTAGAATCATTCTTCTTATTTGAATGTATGGCATTTTAATTCCATCAACAATTTATTCCTCCCCTAATTGTCAATTAGTGATCAAGATTTAGTATAAACGAATTTAGTATAAGAATCAATGAAATTGTATAAACGGGGTTATAACATCAATAGCAAAATTAGTGATTAAAACGTCATTCCTTGTGGGTTCGACTCCTTCTTGCCATATACTACGTATTTGGGAATTAGGATTTATTTATTAAATCTGTTGTGCATACGACAGTGCATCAAATTTTTGGCACCGTTGCCGGGGAATTGGCAATTATAATCTCTACTTTTGTTTTTGTTTTGGTTTCTTATTTTAGTTTTAGATAAATTCTTCACGTGAACTCATCTAATCTTTCATTGTGTGAAATCTTCAGGCATTCACAATTGAGATCATTTGCAATCGACCATCAAGGACAAATTATTCCCGCCATAGATCCAAACTCATCTTCTCCAATTGTAGCTAAGACGAGAAGGAAATTGGAACAAGCTAGTCAGATTCCATCACCTTTTGAAGAAATTTCCACAAATTTGGGAGAAGATAATATAAAGGATTTGTGTAGTACACCTTGCTACATTAATCCATCGATGGCGGATCAAACTCTCAAGGAGCTAGCTACTCCTGTCTTCAACCCTAATCTTTTATGCATTAATTATCCTACTGATAATGATACTTGTGAAATCAAACCGGGGTTAGTACGAGCCTTACCTATTTTTATAGGTTTTAGAGACAACAATTCCATGGGTTCAAGCTGTTTCACCGACCCAAATAAATTTCTCAAGGAATTCCATATAGCTTGTTCTGGTATGAAACCGAATGGAGTAAGTGTAGAACAACTTAAACTCAAAGCTTTTCCTTTTGCTTTAGCTGATGCTACTAAGGAATGGTTATATGATCTACCAGTAGGCTCAGTAAATACTTGGACTGATATGCAAAAGGTTTTCCTTGAAAAATAGTTTCCTTCATCAAGAGCAACTAATATAAGAAAGGAAATATGTGGTATTAGGCAAGATGGAGGAGAATCTTTACATGAATATTGGGAACGTTTCAAGAAATTGTGTGGTAGTTGTCCTAATCATCAAATTAGTGAACAATTATTAATACAATATTTTTACGAACGTTTATCTCCTATGGATCGCAATATGATAGATGCTATTAGTGGTGGTGCTTTAGTTGATAAAACACCCATCGAAGCTAAAAGGTTAATTGCTAATATGGCATCTAACTCTCAATATTGTAATAGGAGTAATCCTTCTATGTCTCAACAGGTGAAAGAAACCAATATTGCTGAATTAAAAACGCAAGTTTCGAATTTGACAGCTCTTGTGGAAAGAGTTGTAGGAGAAAAGATTCCTGCCAAGGTATGTGGAATTTGTTCTTTTACTGGTCATCCAACTGACATGTGTCCTACTTTGCAGGAAGAACAACAAGTAAACGCCATTGGAGGACAACCATTACCAAAAAGGAATGATCCATTTGCTCCAACATATAATCCTGGATGGAAGGATCACCCGAATTTAAGGTATGGAAACGCTCAACAAAGTGGTGGCTCATATTTCTGACCACAGATGTATCAAAATCAGCAAGGAGCAAATCCACCTCCCGGGTTTTTCCAAATTCCAACAAATCAGCAAAGACCACCATTTCAACCGATGCCTCCACCACAAGTTCCACAACAATCGGGAGGTATGCCTTTGGAAGATTTGGTAAAATCTTTAGCTACCAATACCTTACCATTCCAAAAAGAGACCAGAAATGGTATTAAGAATTAGGAAAATCAAGTGAGTCAACTAGCAGATTCCCTTGGAAAAATGCAAGCACAAGGCTCTTCAAAATTTCCTAGCCAGACTGAAAGAAATCCTAAGGAAAATGCTAGTGCTATCACAACTCGCAGTGGAAAACAATTGTCAGATTCAAGAAAAGTGAGTGAAGAAGATGACACAAGTAAAGAGACAGATGAAACAATGGCTGAAGAAGAAATAAATGAAGATTCACAACAAACGATGAAGAGTAAGTCACATTCTCCTATAAAAATTCCTGCTCCTTTTCCTAGCAGGTTGGCCAAAAACAAAAAGGTAAATCATGACAAGGAGATATTTGACATATTCAAGAAGGTAGAATTTAACCTTCCTCTCATTGATGCGATCAAACAAGTACCTAGGTATGCAAAATTCCTTAAGAATTTGTGTACTAACAAAGGAAACTTAATGAGAATGAGAAGGTAAGTGTGGGAGAAAATTTATCAACAATATTGCAAAGAAAGCTTCCACCAAAGTGCAAAGATCCAGGTATTTTCACTATACCTTGCAAAATTGGAAACACGAGGTATGAAAAATGCATGCTTGACTTAGTTGCTTCAATAAATGTCATGCCTTTATCTATCTTTAACACCCTAAGTCTAGGTCCTTTAAAGGAAACTCGTGTTGTTATCTAATTGGCTGATAGATCTAACACATATCCTGAAGGGGTTATTGAAGATGTCTTAGTTCAGGTTAATGAGTTGGTTTTTTCTGCAGATTTTTATGTGTTAGATATGCAAGATAATGTTTTAGTTAACTCCTCTCCTATATTGTTAGGGAGACCATTCCTGAAAACTTCAAAAACAAAAATTGATGTCCATGATGGAGTGTTAACCATGGAATTTGACGGTGAAGTTATTAAGTTTAACATATATGATTCCATGAAATATCCTGCAGATGGTGAAGAGGTATCTATGATTGATGTCATTGAGAATTTAACTGAAATGGTGTACCAACTTTCGTCAACTGATCCTTTGGAAATAACTTTGACACAAGGCATAGCAACTGAGAAATTGGAAGAATTGAGCAAATTGTATGACGTTGATGAAGAAATCAAGGAGGTAGTGGCCGCTTTGGGAACATGTCCGAGTAGAATTAGAAAATTTGTGGATTTGCCATTGATAGTGGATAGACCTATACCTTCCATAGAACAACCACCTGAAGTGGAGTTGAGGCCTTTACCTGACCATCTCAAATATGCATTCTTAGGAGATAAGAATACCCTTCCGGTTATCATATCTAGTGAACTAACATCTCAACAAGAAGAAAAACTGGTTAATGTGTTGAAGAAATACAAATCAGCTTTGGGATGGACAGTTGCTGATATTAAGGGTATTAGTCCTTCAGTTTGTATGCATCAGATTTTAATGGAAGAAGATGTGAAGCCAAGTAGACAAGTACAACGTAGGTTGAATCCGATAATGATGGAGGTTGTGAAGAAAGAGGTTTTAAAATTGCTAAGTGTAGGAGTCATATACCCAATTTCTGATAGTAGTTGGGTAAGTCCACTTCAGGTTGTCCCAAAGAAAACAGGAATAACAGTAGTGGAGAATGATAAAGGAGAGATGGTTCCTACTAGAGTTCAAAATGGTTGGAGGGTATGTGTTGATTATAGAAAGTTGAACTCCATGACTAGGAAAGATCATTTTCCTTTACCATTTGTGGATCAAATGTTAGAACGGCTAGCGGGTCATGCTTATTATTGTTTTCTTGATGGTTATTCTGGATATGTGCAGGTTCCCATAGCTCCAAAAGATCAAGAGAAAACCACATTTACATGTCCCTATGGTACGTTTGTGTATCGACGTATGCCATTTGGATTGTGTAACACTCTAGCTACATTTCAAAGGTGTATGGTAAGTATATTTTTCGAATATCTGGAGAAAATTATCGAGGTATTCATGGATGATTTCAGTATTCATGGAGATACTTTTGAAGAATGCCTAGGTAATTTGACCCTTATCTTGAAAAGATGTTTGGAAACATATCTTGTGCTAAACTCTGAAAAATACCATTTTATGGTCCAACAAGAAATAGTTTTGGGACATGTTATTTCAGCCAAAGGAATTGAAGTAGATAAAGCAAAAATTGATCTTATTTCTTCATTACCTTATCCATCAACTGTCAAAGATGTGCGATCATTTTTAGGGCATGCCGGGTTTTACCGTCGATTTATCAAGGATTTTTCTAAAATAGCCCAACCATTATGCAAGCTTCTTCAAAAAGAAAAGGAATTTCAATTTGATGACGCATGCCAGAAATCATTTGGCTATTTAAAGGAAAAATTGATAAGTGCACCCATTCTTCAACCACCTGATTGGAATTTCCCATTTGAATTGATGTGTGATGCATCTAACTTTGCTGTTGGTGCGGTGTTAGGTCAACGAATCGGGAAAGAGCCACACATGATATATTATGCCTCACGCACATTGAATGAAGCTCAGCTTAACTATACAACTACCGAAAAGGAGCTTCTTGCTATTGTCTTTGCTTTGGATAAATTTCGTTCTTATCTGTTAGGAACTGAAATAATTGTATATTCTGATCATGCAGCGTTGAAATATTTTTTAGCAAAGAAAGAGGCAAAACCACGACTGATTAGATGGATTCTTCTACTCCAAGAATTCAATATACGCATTAAAGATAAGAAAGGAACCGAAAATGGAGTAGCAGATCATCTGAGTCGGTTAATCAGAGAAGTTGAAGTTGAAGTACCCATCAATGAAGCATTTCCGGACGAGCAACTTCATGTCATTGGGAATGAGATACCATGGTATGCTGACATGGTAAATTTTCTAGTAGCTAAGGTATTTCCCTCACACTTTACAAAAGCACAGAAAGATAGAATGAAAAGTCAGGAAAAATATTTTGTATGGGACGATCCATATTTGTGGAAACAATGTGCCGATCAAATCATTAGAAGATGTATTTCTGATAGTGAGGTTTTATCTATTTTACACTTTTGTCACAGTTATGCTTGTGGGGGACACTTTGGTCCCAAACGAACAGCTTATAAAGTTTTAGAGAGTGGATTCTTTTGGCCTACATTGTTTAGGGATGCTCATGAATTTTGTAAGACGTGTGAAAACTGTCAAAAGACTGGCAGATTAGGTCCTAGAAATGAAATGCCACAAACTCCTATCATAGCATGCGAAATCTTTGATGTTTGGGGTATGGATTTTATGGGACCCTTTCCATCTTCTTTTGGATTCAAATACATTCTTTTTGCTGTTGATTATGTATCAAAATGGGTGGAGGCTAAGGCCACCCGTACTGATGATGCTAAGGTTGTTGCAGAATTTCTTCGAACTAACATTTTTGTAAGGTTTGGCGTACCAAGAGCCATCATTAACGACAAAGGTTCACACTTCTGCAACAGAACCATAGAATCTCTATTAAAGAAATACCATGTGACACATCGAATATCTACAGCATATCATCCACAAACCAATGGTCAGGCTGAGGTATCCAACCGGGAGATCAAATCAATTTTGGAAAAAATGGTGAAACCAACAAGAAAGGATTGGAGCTTACATCTTAATGATGCCCTCTGGGCTTATCGTACAGCTTTCAAGACTCCAATTGGTATGTCTCCATATCGTCTGGTGTACGGTAAGCCTTGTCATCTACCAGTTGAGTTAGAACATAAAGCTTTTTGGGCCGTAAAGAAGTGTAACATGGAGTTAATTGAAGTTGGAAGACATAGGCGACTCCAACTACAAGAATTGGAAGAAATTAGAAATGATGCTTTTGAAACTGCATTGAGATATAAAGATAGAACTAAGGTAGTTCATGATAAGTTCATTCTTAGAAAGAGTTTTGAAATTGGTCAAAAAGTTTTATTATATCATTCTCGATTGAAGTTGTTTCCAGGAAAATTGAGGTTGAGATGGATCGGCCCGTTTTTTGTGACTAATGTGTTTTCTCATGGTGCAGTTGAAATTAAGAGTGAGAAAATAGGAAAGATGTGGAAGGTCAATGGACACCATCTCAAACCTTACTACGAAGGACATCAAGTGCACAATTTGGAAGTGTTTGATCTTACCACTCCCAATTATGAGGACTGAATGACTCACATTTGGTCACTTGGGAAACACCCAAGTGTTGTATATAAGTTTTCTGTATCTCGTACTTTTCTTTTTACATATTTGGTATATATTTGTATGTACATAATATGTATATCTGTTAAAAAAAACACGGGGGGCCGTATTTGTGAACACGGCCCGTGCTTTTCTCTCTGCAGGAAAATTTCAGAATTCCACAGAGCTCCAAAATTAACACGGGGGGTCCGTATTTCTAAACACGACCCGTGTTTCTTTCTCTGCAGAAAAATTCAAAATTCTAGAGAGCTCCAAAATTAACACGGGGGGTCCGTATTTCTAAACACGGCCCGTGTTTCTTTCTCTGCAGAAAAATTCAAAATTCCAAAGAGCTCCAAAATTAACACGGGGGGTCCGTATTTCTAAACACGGCCCGTGTTTCTTCCTCTGCAGAAAAAATTCAGAATTCGAGAGAGTTAGAAAAATAACACGGGGGGTCCGTATTTCTAAACACGGCCCTTGCTTCCTTCTCAATCAGCAACAGAACGCTTATCAATTAACATGGGGGTACCGTATTTATGAAATACGGTAAGTGTTTCCTTCCAGTTTCCTTTTTCTCCCCCGTGTTTTCAGATCTGAAAAAACACGGCCCTTTCGTTCTCTTCTCTCCATTTTTTCGCAGCTCTTCTCTGCGTGTCTTCTCCTTTGAAATCCTCCAATCTCTCATTAAAAACTTCAAATCTTACCAAATCCTACTCCATAAACCTTCCATTTTCTTTCTCCACCATTAATTTCTTCTTCTCCGCAGACTTTTGTGTCATTCCACTACAGAAACTGGCAGTGCCCTTCTTCTCAAACCCTAATTTGAATTCGAGCATAAACCCTTCCATATTTTGGAAATTGCATTAGGGTTTTTGTGGTAACTGTCATTCCAATAGTCTTCCTCTGATTTCTGCATTGTTATAACCTACTTTCACATAATCGAGGTACGTTTTTCCCCATCATGCAGAAATATTGTCTCGGTTTCATTGTTTTACTTAATTGATGCTGATACAAAGAGTTTCGACATTGGGTGATTTTATTCCATAACTTGCATGATTATTGATTGGGATAAATAATATGGTTAGGGCATATGTATACATGCAATGAATATTGTTATAGTTATCATTGCAGCCTAATCATATGCTCTAAGAGCAACATTTTGTTTGCTGAAATTTCAAGTTAAGACATTGTTTCTTATCATCCAATTGATAATTTTTAGGTAGATGGCACCGAAAAAGAAGCACCGTGCTGCAGGCGAATCATCAAGGTCTCGATCATCACCAACTCAAGCGAGACAACGACGTAATCGACCCAACGATTTAGGTATAATTTTTACCACACCCGAACAACAACAAAGGTACGATTACTTGTCTCAAAGGTATATTATTGGCACTCGATATCTGGATGATGGCTGTTTGCATACATTAGGTATTCATAATCAAGTCATGCACATGCTTGAAACTATAGGCTTGCAAAACTTTGTCTATTGTACGAATCATACCTATAGGCGCTTGACTTTAGAATTTTTGAGTACTTTTGAACTGTGTGCTGAAGTTGGTGACATTGGTGATACTGAAAATAATCAAGGGTATATTTCTTTTCGCCTTTTTAATGAAGATAGGCAATTAGCAGTGCATGAACTTGCCCACATTTTCATGTTGCCTTCACAGGGATTCAGATTCATTTTACCCTGGTTCTATGCCAACAATTTTTCCGCTAAAATAGGTGATATAGCGAATATGCCTACTCCCGATACCTTCCGCATTTCTGAAGCCAAATACTCTAGGATTTTTAATTTAGTTTTCCGATACATTCAAAGGCTTTTGGCTACTACCATCTTTGGGAGGGGAGATAGTACCGAGGTAGTTCGTTCAATTGAACTTTTCTTCCTCTACTCTATGCTTGAACATTACTCTGTTGATACTGCCTATTTTATTGCAAAACAATTTCAAAGGGTCGGTAATTCCAAACAGGGAGACATTGTTATCGGTGGTTTAATTACCACCATCTGTGTAAGTTTGGACATACCCCTTCCTGAAGATATGCCCATTGAGGCCATGAGCACCCGCATTGATATTGAACATTGTCTCCTTACGCATCTTATTGAGCGTAGGAATAATGCGTGGTACCTTTCTTATCAGGGGCGTTTTTTCTTTCCTCTTCCTAACCCAACCAAAACTGACCCTTTAAACCCATTGAATTGGTAGCTTAGTGAGGATGATGATAACCCTGCCCCATTAGCTATCGAACATCCTATTCCGCCTCATGGTGCCCATCCACCACCACCACCACCCCGATCCCAAGCCAGCTCTTCTTCCGCCTCGACATTTGTCCCCGAATGGCATCTCCAATTTCAAAATCAAGTGTATTCCCAATTGGATTCCATTCGACATAACCAAAATCAGATGATGGAGATGATGAAGAATCTCTATGATTTCCATCTCGGGAGCCGAGACCCACCTCCACCTCCCTCTTGAAACCTATTCTTTATCTTTCTTTTGCATTTTTTCATTAGGGACAATGAACATAATAAGTAAGGGGGGTGCATTAGTATTCATAGGCTTGTGATTATTCTTAAGTAGAAATAGTTAGTAAATTTTATATTTGTATGCTAAGTGGTAGTTAGTTAATTTATTCCTATCTACTTTACGTACTAGTTATTCCTTTGCAAAAAAAAAACACAGGAAGTATTAGATTTGAGTAATCCATATACGAAGTAAAACAAAGTATGGGATTGAATTATTTTCAAAAAGGATAATCTTATACTTATTGTATGTTTTGATCAATATCTTTTGAAACCTTAAAGATAGAAATTGAAGATGTGATAATAGTGCAGGAAAGAAAGTTAGAATGGTTAGACATCAAATCATGCATTGACTAGGAATAGGATGAAATGAAATTCAAAATTGGTGGATATAACATTGTGAGCGCTTGAGCCTAACCTTTGGATACATTGCTTATCCAAAATATATTTCTCTTTTGTGTGTGTTCTCCAATGATATGTGAAACTAGAATTTGCCATTACTTCTTTTCAAGACTGCATAGAACTTTAGGATATTTGAAAATGATAAAGGCACTCTTCTTTCTTTGTTAGCTACAAGACAAAATATCCCACCTTGAAAATTATTATCCATTGCATAACCCCTTTTGAGCCTAAAGACCTGTTCTATTGATATAACCTTTATTAACAACTAATCTCCATATGTATTTTCCTTCCTTACTCTACGACTAGTGGAGCAAAATTATTTTTTTAAGGAGAATTTTTTTTTGATAGATGAGATGAAATTTAAGCATGGGGGTGTGGGTATCATATATATATATATATATAAGAATAAGAAGAAGAGAAGAGGAGAATTAATTTCATGTCTTTTTATGTTATTTGGTTGAATGGAAGGGTTTGAATTTATAAAAAAAAAGGAAGAAGAAAAAGGGGGAAGTGAAGTAAAAGAGAAGAGGAGGAATTGTGATTTAATTGAAATAAAGAAATTGCTTCTCTAGTTGGTAGAGTCTAGCTACAGTACCAAAAATTCTATCCCACCTTAGAACCTTAGCCCCATTACAACCAAATTTAAGACCTTTTGATTCTTATATAATTTAGTTCTTTTTAGCGGTGGCAAATTGAGAATAATGGCAAACATATGGGAGATCATTATCATTTGGAGAGAATTTGAGAGTAAACACATCAGACCCTACACTAAAGAGTGAGCGTTTCCACATCCCGAAAGTAAGAATTAACCAATTTGAATTTCATTAATCTTAATCTAAATTGCATGATGAGATACTAATTATTATAATTTTCATTCCTTAACCGTTTGAGCATTTGATAAGACTTTTTTTAAGGTGATTTAAGATGTGATCCAAAAAAAACATTTATCATTGCTATTTCATGATTTACAAGTATTTTTCATTCCCAGTCCAAGTTGAACTTCGTACATGAATAATTCCAATCTAATAAATCTTGTGTTCCGTAACCTGTTTCTCTTGCGTTCCTTGATGTATTCATGTGCATGTTATGATATTGCTCGAGGACAAGCAATAATTCAAGCATGGGGGTATGTGATAGATGAGATTTATTGATTATTTTCATGTCTAAAAGTATCATTTATCCCTCATTAATTCTATTAGATTTAATCTTTTCGTCGAGTTTTCCTCATTTGAATAAATTTTACAGGAAAGAAAAGAATTGAAGAAATTCAAGGAGAAATCAATGAAAAGAAGAAATCAAGTAGAGAACACATCAAGAAATGTTGAATCAAGGAGAGCAAAGTTGGAAAGGGAACAAATATATCAAGAGAAGCTAAGCTGAAACTTTCAAAGGAATTGAGTGGAAAGACCAAAAACACGGGGGTCCCGTGTTTCATAAACACGGACCGTGTTCTTTATCCCGGGTATCGATCTTTAAATCCTTGTCAGCAGAGCAGTTGGAGGAAAACACGGACCGTGTTTTCATTTAAAAACGTGTAACTGTCTGCGCGACTTGTTTCTGATAAATTTTATCTGAGAAAAGAGTTCGGGACAGAAGGGAAGAATCGAAAAACATTTGGAATGTATTTTTCTTCCTTTATTCCTTTAGAACATACATGTAATGCACAATTCCAACTTTTGATCTTCTTGAATTCTATTGATGATTCGACATTCTGCACTTCAATTGATAAGTTTCTTCTATTCCTTTGTAAATTTCAGTATCTTCGTTTTTGCTCAATCTAAGTTGTTTTTCTGTAAGTTTATTTGTGTTCACTACATTATTATCTAATTGTTGCATGAATAGAATTTGTGAATGCATTGTTGTTATCAATTTCCAAAACCTTTGTGTAATTTTATGAATTGTGAATATGCAGAAATTTGAGTAATTAGAACAGGGTAGGATGAATTGAGGATGTAATTATAACCTAATTACCATTTTATACTTTAAATGTTTGATTCTAGATGAGGTTTAATTGAATTAATGGATTGAATTGAATGATTCCATATCATAGATTAAGATTCTTGAACTAATTAGATTGATCACCTATTTGGTTTAGAACTTGATATTTGCTAAGACAATGAAATTAACCCGTAATTGTTAATTAAACCTGTCTATAGTAACAAAAAGATTAATTATTAATCTTATCCATTAATTCGTGCAATTGCATGATCCGAGCTTTTGTGATTATGATTGTAGTTGGCTGCTTCCCGTTCATATTGTTACCATTAATTGAATATAGTGTTCTTAACCTAGATTATTAAATGGTTACAAAAATAAATTGAGAGCATATTCAGTTTATTAAGGTTAAGAGGAAGTATGGGAATTTGTTATCATAAGTTTCCTAAGTCAACATTAAATTGTTTAGAATCATTCTTCTTATTTGAATGTATGACATTTTAATTCCATCAACAATTCATTCCTCCCCTAATTGTCAATTAGTGATCAAGATTTAGTATAATCGAATTTAGTTTAAGAATCAATGAAATTGTATAAACGGGGTTATAACATCAATAGCAAAATTAGTGATTAAAACGTCATTCCTTGTGGGTTCGACTCCTTCTTGCCATATACTACATATTTGGGAATTAGGATTTATTTATTAAATTTGTTGTGCATACGACAGTGCATCAGTAATCAATGATCTAAAATGCTTTTTTTGTAATAAATGTAGAGGGACCTTATTTATAATATTTACCCTCAAGTAGGTCATTAGACATACTTGTCAAAATGTTATTTCACCCAATAAGTAAAAAATTGGCATTTAATACTGACCAGTAGATCGGTTTGGAGATTCTATTTTGTCAATTGCATGACCAGTCAATTGGTTTGTTCCAACTAGTCAACTTATCATGGTTTGACTAAAATGGAAAGTTACCATTATGTGACCCAGTCGATAAGTCTGAAGAAACCATTTAATCAGTTTGGCACTGTACATGGTTGGTCCTAAAGAACATATGAAGACCATCTTGGTATGGTGAGACTAGTCGATGTGTGCTATGTACAGTCGATTGGCTTGTCGAACCAATCAATTATTTTATCAACTAACCGATGGGTGTAGAGAAACAGGTTGATTTTTTTAAGTGGAGCAACTAAGTTGTATCAGAAATGAAACCTATGGATTATTTTTTCAAACCAGTCCATCGATTTGGCAATAACCAATAGGTATGCTTAAACAGAGAGCAATTGGTTTTCTACAGAAATAAAAACCATGGATTTGTTTATTAAACCAATCAATTAGTTTTTCAACTAGTTGATTGGTTTGGAAAAAAACTAGTCGATGTATTAAAACAGATAGAAACTAGGTCTCTACAAGATTGAGACCCATGGAGTGGTTGGTCACAGTAGTCGATCAGTTTGGCTCAACTAGTCGACTAGTTTGCCTGAACAAGTTGATGTATTTAAACAAAGATAAATTAGGTTTCTAAAAGATTGAAACCTATATATTGGTTAGTCAAAGTAATTGGTTGGTTTCTCAATCAGCTGGTTGATTTGGCTGAACCAGTTGATGTGTTTAAACAAAGACAAACTAGATTTCTATTAGATTCAAACCCATGGACTGGTTAGTCAAAGTAGTTGATTGGTTTCTCAACCACCTAGTCAATTTGGCTGAACAAGTTGATGTGTTTAAACAAAGACAAACTAGATTTCTATTAGATTGAAACCCATGGATTGGTTGTCTAACCAGTCGATTGGTTTTTGAACCAGCCCACTGATTCAAGAAAATAATTCAATCTTTTCGAGGAAATAATTCAATGAGTTTTATGCACTGGTAGATCTATCTTAGTTTTAACACAATCAGTGACTATGTTTAAACTGAACTAGTTGATCAGTCTAATGACCATTCGATTGGTTCCAACTATAACCAATCAATTTGTTCAAAGAATACTTTTAAAAGATTTATACTATGAAATCAAGTTAAGTATTTTTCAATAAAGAGTTTTTGTTTCAAATGTGACCTTTCCTCTACTTAAGTCTATATAATATACCTAATACATAACAATTGCTTAGCTTCATGTCTTGGTTCCTTTTGTATGTGTTGATTTGTTGAATATGTACACTTAAGCAAACACATTAGACACTAAAACCTATTCGTTATCATCAAAAAAAGTATAATGATATTGCTTAACCTTTGTGGTTAACACATTTAATCTCTTTCATCTTCTCTTCCTCCATTCACTTATTTGTCTTTATTTATTTTTTTTTTATAGATTTTTTTTGTGATTTTGTGCAAAGGTTTTAAGAAAAGGTGTTATACTTGAGGGATGATGTCATCTTATTTATTATGGAGCTTTAAAATCATGGTAAACATGAAAATACTTAAATTTGATATAATTTGTGCGTTTAACATGATTATATGTGTTGAAGGGTTAAAATTTATATATTTGATTTTGTATGACTCTAGGATTTTGTGATTGTTTCATGTTGATATTATTAAATGAATGTCTTTAAATTTTAGGCAAATGTTATTGGAGATTTTTCGGTTATTTTTTCTTCATATAATTTGTGGATTTGACTAAGTATATTAATTTCTTGAGTATACTATATCTATAACTTTTTATGAAGCTTTAGTGTATTTTTTATGTAATTTTGGCCTCTCATAGGATCCAGATTCTATTATTATTTTTATAAGATTTGGATGGTTGTAATGGATTTTTTTTAAAGTTTTTATTTTGTTATGACTTCTTATATTCAAAGTCTAAATTTGGATTTATATAATTAATGTTATGATTTAATGAATATTTAAAAAGAAAAAGGGCATTATTGTGTATTTACATGGCACCTAAGAATTGACTAAACTTTTGGATATTTTTATGTAATTGGGTGAAATTCTATGAAACGTTTCATGGGCTGGGCATTCTTATGTTAAAAGTTAGTTGTTTTCTTTATTTTATGGTCTTAGGGACACAATAGTCATTTTTACCTATAATCTTAACATTTCAACTAAATTATAGTATTAAGTTATGATAAATATTGATTAAGGATGTTTAATATTTAATGTGATAATTTTTGGAGTAAATTTACTATTTTAATTAGATAATAGAAATTTCAATTATTTTGAGGGAAAAATGATCATTTTGAAATGAAACTGACATTTCATAAGATATTATGATTATTATAAGATACTTTGTTAAAAATAATACTATATTTAATAGTAATATTTGGAATAATAAACTAACATGAAAAGTGAAATAACACAAATTGCTACAATTGATAATAATAAAAAAAATTCTTAAATATAAGATTCTTGGTATACTTTTATAATTTTTGATGTAAATGAGTAGTAAAAACATTTTGATATTGGTGTGTGCACTTATTTTAAGGTGGTGATTAGCAATATATCTAATACTTTGAGTAATTTGAGTGATAAGTGAAATAAAAGGATTTAAGGGTATTTTTTTCTAACTACGAATCGAACATAGTGCCATCTAACACTACTTTTGAATATCTATTTAAATATTATAGATTTTTAACTTAATATCTAATTAAATGGGTTATTCTTTTTCAACTCTCTAATTTTAATACCCCATTTTTTAAAAACCCCAATTTAATTAATACTTTTATTTTTTATAAATAAAAGTGTATTACTTTGAATGATTGATTACATTCTTTAAAAATATTGAAACCCAGGTTATGTTTTTAAAATATTTCATTCACACGTTCTTACCTTTCCTTATGGTTTTATTTTTAGTGAGGCTTTTGATGCATTTTTGGCTATGAAAATGATTCCAAACAAGTATAGTTTTTTCATATTTTGATTCCTTATATTTTTATATGTCTTCTAGGACATTTCAAAATTTTAAGTCATGACTTTGGCAAAAGAGCACTACTCATTGTCCAGTTTGCCCTTATTCACATTTTAAGCACCAAAAAAACTTATTTAGCCAACAAAAACTTATGAAACTTTGGGAATACTTATATATTGGTATATTTAGTCTAAATAGAAAATAAAAAATGAGTTTTAAATATTTTTTGACTATTTTCAGTTAAATTCTTCCATTTGATGCATAATTAGCCCTTAAACCCCAATTTTCTCTTAGCAAAGCCTATCCTATATATCTGAAAATTGTTACTAAATTTCTAAAATATCTATAGTAAATCTATATCACTTTATTTGATCCATGATACCTTCTAATTTTCATAGATATTTCCGCCTTATTTAATTCATTTTCTAACTTTATTACCTAAATATCTAACATTTACCAACTAATCTTCCCACTGATTTATCAACCTTTTCCTTATTTTTTTACCCTTCCATTTACTCTCTGCCCTAGTCTCGTAATCCATTAGTTTATTTATCTTTCTTTATTTCTTAAAGGTTTTATTTGATTTTCACATGTTTTAGGTAATTTTGTGCAAAGGTTTCAAGAGAAGGTGTTATACTTGAGGGATGATGCTATATTACTTATTTTTGAGCTTTAAAGTCATGGCAAAAATGAAAATACTTAAATTTCATAGAATTTTTTTACCATGATTTTATGTGTTGAAGGGTTAAAATTTATATATTTGGTTTTGTATGATTCTAGGATTTTGTGATGATTTCATGTTGATATTATTAAGTGAATTTCTTTAAATTTTAGGAAAATGTTATTGGGCATTTTAGGTTATTTTTTCTTCATATAATTTTTAAGTTTTTTTTATTATGATTTCTTATAATCAAAGTATTGATTTGGAATTATATAATTAAAGTGATGGTTTAATGAAGAATTAATATTAAAAGGGGTAGTATTATCCATTTGCATGGTACCTAAGAATTGACAAAACGTTTAGATGTTCTTATGTACTCATATAAATTTCTATGAAAAGTGTGAAAAGTTTCATGGGCTAGATATTCTTATGTTAAAAGTAAAGTTATTTTCTTTATTTTATGGTTTTAGGGGCATAATAGTCATTTCACCTATAAATTTAAGTTTTTAGCTAAATTTTGGAATTATGTTATGATAAATATTGATTAAGGATGCTTAATATTTAATTTGATAATTTTTTGAGTATGTTTACTATTTTAACTAGATATTAGAAATTTTAATCGTTTTGAGGGAAAAATGATCATTTTGTAACAAAATTGATATTTCTTAAGATATGTTGATTATTATAAGATATTTTGTTAAAAATAAAACTATCTTTAATAGTCATCCATGGAGTAGTAAATTGACATGAAAAGTGAAATAACATGAATGGAAACTCTTGTTAATTATTAAATTTTGTTTTTAAATATAAGATTCTTGGTATATTTTTATATTTTTTGATGTAGATGAATATTAAAAAAATTGAAATTGGTGTAAGACTTATTTTAAGATGTTGATTAATAGTATACTTGATATCTTGAGAAATTTGAGTGATAAGTGAAATAAATGGATTTAAGGATATTGCTAACTTAAGTAGCTTTAAGAAGGCTTCTAAGGTAAGGTTGTGTAGTAAATGTATTTCCTATAATTTTGTATGTGCTATTGCTGTTGGATATTTGGAAAGTCCCCATCTCTACTTTATAGTTCTCTTTCGAGCCCTATTAGGATCATCGATACTTTAGGGTTAGGGTGACCTAAGTGGTTTTGTTTTCCATAGCTAATAGTGCTATAGGCAATTGTATATGTCATAACTATTAATGTTTCCCTAGCCAATAAAATTGAGATGTGGTTTCTTTAGTCATCATGCCTTAGATGTATTTCCTTATTTGATGAACAAGGGATGTGGGTTCCTTGGTGTAACACCTCTATTTTTTCTCTACTAAAAACATTCGTTTAGAAATATTGCGGAAGTGGAAAATACTAGACACACCAAGGAAAAAATAGGTTTCACCACCACACCTATTATAGGATAGACATTTTCCACTCGTCCCATGTTAAATACAAGGCTAAGAAAACTAACCAAACCAAATACGAGAATAAAGTGCTCAAAGGATATAACATATACATACGATAAAGAAAACCAATTACAATGCAAAACCATAATTGGTTCCTAAAATATTCGAATCCATAGGAGAGAGTAAACTAAAATTACATAAATATAATTGAGATAAAACAAAAATAGGGAAAAGCCTAAAATCCTAGTCCCTTAAGGGCTTACAAAAGATCTCTGAGTATCCATCCTCTAAACCCTCATGCCCAACACAATGTAAGCTAACTACTGGCCATCCTAAAAAAACATAGGGTCTTCTGCCCATGGGATTGAGCATGTAACTAAATAAATGGGTATATTAGTATGCTACAACTAACTAAGCCAAGTTGCTTCTTTAATGGGAGTCAAAAACATGCAAGGCCATGACATAATATATAAGTCATGCTTACACGATATAATCTGATTTACATGCTTTATCATAGTTATATGATGTATCAAGATTTCATGCCATCTAATGAAGATAATTTGTAACTCATCATTCTTATCATCACAACATAGATATCTGTGATAGCAATAGTTAATCACATAATCTAGTTGTTCAACAACTCACTGGACTCTCCTATACTCTAATTATATCATTTACCCATTAAGTCAATCTTCCAAATTTATATAATCTTTTAGGTTAGTTATTTATACTCCATTATCCCTTTTTAGCAATGAGCTGGATCAACACCCCATGGTCTCATAATACCATAGGATCCTATCCAAACTAAAGGACATAAAGTTCATCTAAACCCATTAACCACTAATGTTCATCAAGCCTTGGCCAAAGCTAAATAACCACCTAGGTGATTAGACCCTTTAATATATATACCTCATATTATATCATTAATGTCTAGAGTAGGTAAGATGCCAAGATCTATTAAGATCCTACATGAAGGCAAGCCCGAAGGGATCAATAAATGATTGAATGTTGACTTACCATTTGTAGCTAAGCGAAGGTCAGGTATTCTAGACCCATGTACTGCTCGATCATCTTTTACTTTAAGTGATTAGTGTATTATTCTCCTAGTTTATGTTATCATATGAGGCCCATATAATAACTTAATTAACACATTCACATAATCATTCTATCTTATCTATTATTACTCTCCAAACCATGTGATGCATGCTCCACCTCGTTCTTCTAAAGTTGAAGGTCAAGAGTTATAATAATTGGAGGTAGTACCAATTGTTTTGGAAAATCTTGAACACCTTTGTAATCATGTTGATAATATTTCATTAAGTGATTCTTGTAGTATTTTATATGTTTGAAAGAAGATGAATTCACCAATGATATCTAATATGAAAGACAATAGCAATACAAGAGCTACAAAGTTGCGTGAGAGACAAAGCTACAAGACATAAAGCTTGATTATAAATTATTTTTTATATTATCATGATTAGGTTTTTTCTTTGATATTTTATGTAAGCTTTATAATATATTGTCATTATAATTATAACTCATTTTGTATACCATATGGGTGCGTTTTGGTTTAACTTTTATATAATTAGGCCAATTGATCTGGGCTTAATTAAAGAGAGTTAAATTCAGCCTATTACATATGTCGATATATGCATGCTTTTATGTTTGATGGATGAATAATGAAAAATGAAATCGAGAATGAGCTAGATCGAGGAGTTAGAGTGGAAACTTTAGTTTCTTTCTTCCTATATTTCTCTCAAGTGAGTAGTGAATCTTAGGAATAATTCTCTATATACATTAGAGATCTCTTTAGAAGTGATTTTGATCTAGGTATACATCAAAACATAACCCTTCGAACCTATTTTATAATCACCTACTTCAAATTCTTCTTTACTTGAGTCAACTTTGATGAATTTCAATCAAAATTCAAAGATCCTACAATTGTGAAGATATTCATCACTATCTTACACATCAAGATGTGGTGGGACTTCCATTTTCTATTAACCAAGTTTAGTCAATCCATTAAAATAATATATTTATACCAATAATCTTGATTAGATCATCCATTTGTAGCATCATAGAAAACATACTCCAATTTTCCCCTTGAAACCTTCCAAAGGTACTCATTAAGAATACAACGAATTATGAACTAATTAATACATCTATGTTAGTTGATTCTTGCCAAGATGTGTGTTCTCAACATTAAAGAATCAAATTATAACATGATATATAATATCAAACCATACCATGATCAAAGGGAAAAAAAATACTACCCTCTTTGGCCAAATCAATCAACTAGTTTGGGTAAATTAATTAGTTAGTTTGGCAAGGCCAAAATCCTAGAGCTTCTAATGAAACTATTTGATCGGTCCATCATACTGGTCAATTGTTCAAATACTAATCAATCAATTTTAGCAAACTAGTAGATGGGTTTAATTAGAAAGCAATCAAAGTCATTATAGATAACCCTATTGATTGGTTAAGACAACCAATCAACTGTTCTAAGAGCCGATTGATCGTGAAATACCTTAGAACCCTAATTTAAGAAATTATGGCCAACTAAGGATTTATTAGATAAATTAATTAAATAAATTACTTTATTAAAATAAGAGGAAGTATTTAAGGAAAAATCAAGAGGAAAATAATAAATAATTTCATTAGGAAAAATTAGGGTGTTTTGTTAATTAAAATAGAATTAAGGAAAAGTTATTCAAAATATCCTAAATTAATCTAGAAAAGGGATTTATTTATTATTTTACTAAATATTATTATTTTTAAATATTCAAAAATACTAAAATATCCTAAATACCCCAACCAACACATTTTCCTTCTTCCTTTTTTTTTTCTTTTTTTCCCCTTTCCCCCTTCTTTTTCCTTTTTCTTTCCTTTCTCTCCTTTCTCCTATTCTTTTTCCCTTCTTCCCCCGATTTGGGCTAGCCCCTAGGTCTAAAACCCCCTTCTTTCCCCATGTGGCCAAGGCCTGCATTGCCCATTTTCCCCTCGGCCGCCCAGTCTCCTAGCCGCCCGGTTCTTCCCTTCCTTTTTTTTCTTTCCCCGGACCAGTTGGCCTGACCCACTAGTCTCCTTTCTCTCGCTCCTCTCCCACGCCTTGTAAATTGATGACCTGCCTGCCCTACATGCTAGCCTGCCACTATTGACAAGCCACCACTATACCCCCTGCTTACCTCCCTCTCTCCCCCATCATTTTACTTTCCCTTTTCAACCCAACCAACCCCTTCCTCTCTCCTCAAGCATGCCCTCCCCCTTCCTTTTCTTCTCCCTTGACCCAAACAACTCCTGCTATTACAGACCTACACAGGTCTTCCACCGTCGGCCAGTGGTCCTGCCACACCTGCCTCCTTTTGTCTTCTTCCCCCTCTATCTTTCCCCCCTAAATTACCTATAAATACCCTCTAATTGCCCCTCAATTGATTTTACTTCCCTGCCAAGAAAATTACCCCTTTGCGCCATTGCCTTTTCAGATGACTACACTACTTCCATCGTCCAACATCACAGCCCAAACCACTAACCAAACCACTCCCTACAGCACCCTCCACTAAACCACACCACTCACCACCCTCGATTCCTCTTGTATGAGCCATCACAGCAATGCAAATTTGGCCCCTTGATCTGCCAATTCTCACCCACTATTTCCCTTCACGCAGCCGTGAACCGTTGTCCCAGCTACAACCACCACGCCCACTATCCCCCAAAAGAACCAATATAGTCCCCTATACCTTCCCTTACCTTCCTTTTCCCCTGCCTCCCTCTCCTTCTCCCTTATTCCCCATCCACCACCTTTGGCCACCACACCAACCGTCGCTCGCACTGCCACTTTGGCTGGACCACCACCACCATTCTAACCCTCTCAACTTAGAGCATCCACCACCACCTTAACCACCCTCTCACTCCCCCTCTTCTAGCTTACAAAACTATTTCTCCACCTTCTTTTCTACCTCCCATGCCACTGCCATTGCAACTACCGCTAGTGTCGCCTAATCACCATCATCCCTAGGTAGTACCCTAACCCCCACAATCCTTAATTATTATTAATGTAATTGTTATCATTTTTATAGTATTAATATCATTATTCTTAATATTATTATTATTATTATCATCATTATTAATATTATTGTTATTGGAATATTACTACTAATCTTATTATTAATAATAGTCAAACCCTTATTATTATTATTATTATTATTATTATTATTATTATTATTATTATTATCATCATCATCATCATCATCATCATCATCACCATCATCATCATCATCATCATCATCATCATCATCATCATCATCATTATCATTATCATCATGATTATTATTATTATTATTATTTTTATTATTATTATTATTATTATTATTATTATTATTAATTTGGGAACTATTATTACTAATGCTAATATTAACATGATTATTTAAGCCCTAATATTACTATTACTAAGATTTGAAGTATTATTATTATTATTATTATTATTATTATTATTATAATTATTATTATTATCATTATCATTATTATTAACCTTCACCCTATTGTTACTAAAGTTACTATTATCATGATTATTAAGACCCTTATTGTTATCATTCTTAAGATTTGAACTATTATTAATATTACTACTATTATTATTATCATTATTATTACTTTATCATTATTGTTAATATTACCTATATCACTAATATTACTATCACTACTAGCATTATTGTTATTATTAGTATCATTTTTATCATTACTTAGTATTACTAATATTACTATTATTATTACTAAGATTTGGGTTGTTATTAGTATTATCACTACTACTACTACTACTACTACTACTACTACTACTACTACTATTAATATTAAAGCTATTATCTTTTGTAATATAAATATTGCTATTAATACTTTAACATGAACCAATATAACTACTAAGACCTATTTTGACTATTAGTAACATGATTAGCTACTTCGAGAATAATAACCCTACTTTCGCTTATAAAACAACTACTATTATTATTAGCTCTAATAGTAGGCTCTGATAAGGGTAAGGTAGGAAATAATGGTAATTTTGGTAAGAGGGAAGTTAACCCTTAGTATTTCCCTCTTCTAGGTGAATCAAGTCAAAACTCTAAGGAGGCATAGGAGCGTGCTCCAAGCCCGGTGTCCTATTAGGTAAGGATATGGTTAAGGCCTTTTATGTGTAAGAATGTGCTATGTGTATTGGTTTGATGTGTGTTCTTTATATATATTATATTATCATGTTCTTATAGCTCAGCTTGCTAAGCATGGAGCTAAGGTAAGTTGCATGTGTTTATGATATGTGTTACATGATATTATTACTTGTACTTGAATTGTACCAATGTAATACTACCCTTTATGACTTGCATGATAGAAGGTTCTAAGTAGTATGATGTGGTTTTGAGAAAAATGGAAAAAGAATGAGGAAAGTGAGTTGACTAGATAATGGTAATGATAGCCTAAATATCCTGTGACCTATAGGTGGATAAAAAAGAGGAATAATGGGAATAAATTAATGGAATGGACTAATGTATGCATGGAGAGCCTAGGGTTTGCATGGGATGGTTAGCCTTTCCATGGGTATGGCTTTTATATAGAAAAAGTTGAATTGAGGACTAAGTAAGGTAAGGGAAGACTTATTAGACTAATTAGAATCCATATGTGAAAATAGTGCACAGGTTGATGTAAAAATGCATGGGAGGCTTGACTAGAGTTTCGGAGGAAACCCTAAGTGAGAGAAATGTGTAAGTAAAGGAAAAATAATAGGAATGGTTAGAATGAGGAATAAAAGATGGAAGGGGTGTCACATGGAGGAAAAGTAAGTCAAGTGACGTAAGTGTATTTGGGTGTTGAGTGGGTGACATGAAAGAAGGGAGAATTACTAGGGTTTTGAGGAGCTAATTAGGATTTTTGTGATCACCTGTGGGAGTTGGATGGTAAGGTTGTGATGTTGGATGTGATTCGAGGGAAGTGATGGTTTTGGTGACAAAGAAGAGTTTTGGGTTCTCTTGGTGAGTGGAAAAAGATGGGAAGCAAGTCTTGGGGTCCTAGGTGGTGTTGGACATGTGTCATGTGGAAGAGGGGATGGTAAGTAAGAGAGATGAAAGGATAATATCATTTGATGAAAAAGAGTTTCTAGGGTTTTGGGATGACCAACTAGGGTTTTGTGGCCACATGTGTCATAGGAGAAGTAAAAATGGGTTCTTGGGAATGAATTGAGTGAGGTGATAAAGTGGAAGAGCATGAGTTGTGTGGGATAGAGGAAGGTGGGGCCATATAGGAAAAATTAAGGTTTCCCAGAGGAAGACCCTGGAGAGTGATATTAAGTTGATTCAGAGATATGGAAAGTGGGACTCAGAGTTGAGTATTCATGGTAATGAGGAAAGAGTGGGAAAGAATATCTAGAGGCACTAGTAGGAGTAGAAGTCCCAAGATATAGGACAGGAGTTTTGGGAAGTTGAGTGTGTCATGTATGTCTGGTCGGGGTTGTGTGTGGAATAAGATACAATAAAACACTAAGCATTTAAAGTGAAATATTATTGACCCAGGGCCCAGTGAGGTTAAATATTTTCTAGTCAACCGGCTATAATAGTGGTCAAGTGCGTTTTGCCCTACTGAGTGATTTCGGTCCACAAGCTATGATAGTGGTCAGGTGAGTGTTGTCCTGTTGAGTGTTTCCAGTCCACTGGCTATAATAGTGGAGGATTCTGGGCTCGATAAACCCAAACTTTGCATGGTAATAAGTCATGAAAAGATACTAATTACTTATAGTGCAACACCTCATGAGTCGAGGCTAGTGATGATATATTTTTCTAGTCCACCAGCTATAATAGTGGTCAGGTGCATTTTACCCTACTGAGTGATTCCAGTCCACTATCTATAATAGTGGTCAGGTGCATTTTGCCTCGTGGAGTGTTTTTGGTCCACCGGCTATAATAGTGGGGTCAGGTACTCACATAGAATTAATATAAGAAATGTGTGAACCTAAAATATAAGGTATGGAAAAAACCTAATTATTATAGTGGAACACCATGTGAGTTAGGGCTAGTGAGGTTGATTTTCCAATCCACTGGCTATAATAGTGGTCTGGTGCATTTTACACTGCTAAGTGATTTCGGTCCACCAGCTATAATAGTGGTCAGCTGTGTTCTACCCTATGGAGTATTTCCCATCCACTGGTTATAATAGTGGGGTTCCCATATTCATATGGAATAAATATAAGAGATGTGTAAGATAAAATATTAGTCTAAGTCTGGCCTAATCTTATGAACCTGAATCATGCTTGGCATGTCGTACGTGCTATTTTCTTACATGGCCTTACTTGTTTGTTGCTTGTTGGCCTTACCCATATGGTAACCTTGCTTAGTACGTAGTATACTGACTATCTGTTTCATGGGTGTTGCTCATTCCCATGAGTAGAGGGCCCTTCTGAATTTGTGCAGGTAGGTGGGACCATGTTTGATGCCTATGACGTATTGGATGAGTTAGGTGGGGATGTGTGCTGACTATTGGACCAACTTGGGGTTAAGAGTGGATGTTGGCCAAACTCTCTTTATTCTTGTTTACTAATGGTTTTCATTTTGTTTATGGTGTTGTACCCTATTTTCCCCTTTGGAAATTTCTTTTATGTATCCCACTTGGGTTGTAATGACTTTTAAATGCGTACTTTGATTTTCATGTTATAGACAATTTGATTTCTATGAATATATGTTTAAGTTTGCCTAATTCTTTGTAAAAATTTTCTTTAGCCTTGTGGTTAGTATGAGACTAGCTAGGGGGCTGGGCTCGTATTGATCATGGTAGTAGCACCCTCGTGTGTGTATTTGCCTGTTTAAATAAAAAATTTCAACTATGATTTTTTGGGGGTGTTATAGATCAGTTTAACTCAACTAGTTCATCGGTTTGATTCAAGATAGTACATTATAGGAATTTTAAACACTTTTAGGACTCCAAAATCCAACCATGCCATTATTGTAACATTACCATTATAGAAAAATAGAGTATCACTCATGCATATATATTCATTAGGTTGCATTTATAGACAATCAAACATATTTTTCATGAAATTAGACTTTTCTTATAATTCTTAAATATTCCTACATGCATTGTCAAAATACCAACAATGTCATATATGAAAATAAAGACCATAAATTTAGTGAATATACTAGCTCACATGATCATTCATACAACATATTAAAAGGAAGAAAGACTTACGTGAAAACATAGCATAATTTCATACCAACAAAGCAAAACCTTTAGCTTAAAGATTTTAACTCTCAAAACCTTAAAGATAATAAATTAAAACTTAGATACCTTCTTATAATTCTCATAAATCAAGAAATATGAATTATGGGAAAGAAAATAAAATATATCACCACCAAAGAAAATCCTAGGAAATCTGTTGGAAACTAAGCTCAAATTTTCCAAAATTTAACTCTTTCTTGATTAAGGATGAAATAAAAGGTAGATAGAAAATGGATAAAAATAGGTAAATCAATTAGTGTGAAGGCTAAAAAAATGAGAAATGGAGCACAAGTGTGGGAGAAATCTCAGAATATTTTTGTTGGCTAAAAAGAGGTAAAGAGAAAGAGGACTAGGGATATTTATAACAAGAAAATCAGCTAAGGGATGAATGAGAGAGGTGAAATAGAATAAAATCATAATTTTATCATTCAAGATCAGACCATTTAGGGTGGATTTATCAAGATAAGGTTTACTTTCCTCCCAGATATCTAATGGTGATTTATGGAGAACGAATATCAAGAATTTATAGAGAATGGTCTAAAAAAAGAAGGAAAATGGTTAGATCGGTGTGGGAAACAAATCCATCAGTTATGTGCAGGTGATCTAAAATAAATAGCTTGTTCTAAGGTTATGTAGAGGAAAGTGGAAGAAAAAGACAAGAGGTGAGGTCATCCGCCCCATTTTGTTTTTTCAAAAACAAACATTTAAATTTGCTTGAGGCAAAGAAAAGCTATAGTAAATGCCATAAATGGTTACAAATTGCTCAGGAAGTAATTCATAGTTATATTAAAAAGAAATTCTAAACCATTAGTAGAATTTTTATAGAAAAAATCTAGGCTTAGAAACTCACTCAACTCAACAAACTAACCGACATGTTTGGTCAAATAGTTGATTGTTTTATAGTCCATTTGATTAGTTTCCCAAACTAGTGAATTAGTTTTTTCAAACCATGCTCAAGCTAAAAATGATGGACCAATCAATCACTTTATAGAACTATTTAATTGGTATGCAGAGAAAACCCATTATCTTTTAAAGTTTCTAATATTTTCTAATTTCTTGTTAAATTAAACACAAAAAATATTTTAAAATCAAGATAAAACACCATCCAAACTCCATTAAATTTAAGAATTTTTACACTTTATAAATCTCAAATTATGGGGACTTACACTTAGTTACTATGCCTTGGATTTGGGTAATATTATATTTTGTAAATGGCTAAATGAACCATATTATCATATAGGATATAAGTGAAATATATGAAATAAGTCAATTATCTCTTTATCTATATTAGATAACAAGTAGATATGGGAAATCTGTTGTCTACTAACATAATATGGATTATAATAACTAATGGATTTCATATGTATTTGTGGATTCTATAATTATATTAATGATTAATATCTTAGTGTTTATGTTATTTTAAATGTTTTTGAGATTTTAGGGTTTTAGTGAATAGTAACTATTAGTATGGATAGTAAGTAATAGTTATGAGTAGTGAGAATAGTGGAAAATATATAATGTGGTATAAATTCATAAAACAACATGTTCTTAAATAATCGAGCATGGTCCTTGTGTTTTGTAGTATGTTATATGATAGTGGAAAGATATTGGTAGATGTGGATTTATAAATATATGGGTTGCTTACTATGATAACCATCTAATGCATGTTTAAAGTGTTTATAATTATGTGTGCTTTAGCATGATCTGCTGCTTTCCAACATGTACCTATATGTTTTACATAAGCATGTTAATTTTTTTAGTAGGTTAATATGTATATGTCATGCTGATACTACACTTTTTAAATATTTAGTGTAGGCGGAAAGATTTTTCCATTTCTTTCTATTTGGTATGGAATGAGATTAGAGTTATCTGGTAGTAGTTTTGTTATGTGTCCTAGTTTTCTTAGGCTCTTGTTCCCTTTCTCCTTACTGTATTTTCTCTCAATCGTTTTAAAATCTTATATCATGTTGAGATTAGGTGACTTCCACCCTTGATCACTAAGTATGAGACTACTTTTAAGCTGAGAATTAGAAGCATATTCTCTATATTGATTGTGACATTAACATCCTAAATTTATTTTTTATATTCCAAAAACCATATTTTAAAAGTATATATTTGGTGAAAATCAAGGTGTTACACTAATTATGTCACTAACTTTATTTAATTTTTACATTTAAATGGTTTTATTGCTCGCAACATCTGAATTCTTATTATCTAAATGGTCTGGCAAGGGGAAATTTTTTGTATGAGTCCAGTTCATGGTAAAACTTCTCACACAAAATGCGTGGGTCCTAGTTTATACCCTATATATTAATTCAAAATGTTAAATTATCATACCTTGATGGAATTTTAATGATTATCAACTTTACGTACGCTAGAATTTTAATGATTAATTATCCGTCAAGGTTATTTAGTTATTGTGTAGGTATAGTCTTGGTCAAGTGCCAAGCACTATCATGATCACATTGCAATATGTTCAAATTTTTGTTTTAGATTTGTGGATGAAATAACTATATGCACCTACCAAGGTGCAAATAGATCTATGTGGTCTTATATATAAATATACTCAATATGCATATCATATAATATTTTTTAATAAGAGTGCACATTTGATAATGAGAAATCATATGATATAATTTTTTAAAATCTATTTTATTAAAAGATGTATTATGTTTTTAATAGAATCTAATTTAAAAATTATATTCTTATTATAAAATATTTGCATTCTTATTATAAAAGATATGTAATCTTTCCTAGATGCATATATTTTATTCAGATGTATATTTATGTTTTTTAATATATACATTTATATTATGTAAGGTGTGTATCTATAATTTGAAGGAAGTGTATATTGTTGGAAAGTATGAGTCTTTGTAAGATATGTATTCTTCCTATGCACATGTGTAGAGTGTAATAGTAGTATATAACATATTAGACAAAATAACATCAAATGCACCTTGCTAGGTGCATATGGATTTAGGAAGCAATTTTCTCTAGCTTTCCATTCTTGATTTTTCAATATATTTTCATTCATGTTGGAGTCTTCTTGGGCATTTTTCCTATGTATGCTGTGTGGAAGAACTATTATGTAAACGTTTGGGGGTGACTGGCAATATTGATTTTACTAGGGGCAGAGTCACAATTGCTTTCAATACACTAACTCTTGCCATAAGAAAACCCTTTTTTTATAATTTCCAATTATTTTTTATTTTCTTCCATTGATATACATTTTATTATTTTGCTAATATTTTATGAAGATAAAAACACAATTACACGAAGATAAAAAACATTACTATAATCATCTAATGTTAATAATATATTCAATGCAAGTAGAATATTGAAAAAATATTTATATACTATTATGTAATACGAAAAGTAAAGATACTTTTTGTGACATTAAACCAAAACAAGTGGGATTTGGTTATGAGAGATAGAGAAATAGGAAAATAGAGGAAAGAGTGTTTGTGATAATAAAAAAAATCATCCTCTAAAACAATGCTAGTGAGTTCATAGTTTTTGTGTTTCATTCATGAATGTTGTAGGTGGGTTGGGGGTCCTAAGTAATGTTATTGGGCCTCTATTGGGATTAACTAGGGGAAGGTGGCCCAATATAATGGTTGGATCACCATTACTTCCATTTACAACACGTGAGTTCAAGAATTTATACCCTTTTGTAACTTGAGAAAGTCAATGATATATATAAATATTTTTATCATTATCCATGGCAACTACTATTCCTCTTTAAATTAAATCAAAATAAATGTTTTGATTTTAACTCATTATACTTCATTAAATTTTTTAGATGGTGGATATTTTACTTGGTGGTTGTTAGGGAACTTGAAACCTTTATTTCCAATCATATTCTCCTTAGGAATTTTTTTATTGGTATGATCCTTTATATATTTTACTCCCAATCTTTATAATTTGATTTTGGACTTAGGTCCATCAATTTTAAACCTACAATGAAATAAGTCCAAACTTATAGAATTAACTATGTTTTATTCTATTCTTTGTAAAAGGGATTGGTGCATTCAAAAGTTGGAGCATATTACAAGTATATATGAATTTCCTTATTTTATAAATTATTAAATATTATTATTTCTCCATGTTCATTTCTCCATCCCGACCTATATACAATCCTAATGATTGTTTGTAATACTCCATTCTTAATTAACCCTTGTTGAACACCTTCAATGCAACTTCTTATTTTCTAGGAATTAATCATATAAATTATTATAGAATATCATATGGCTTATGTATTAGCTTATGAGCATTACATTATATGCTAAAGTTCATTAGTTTAATTAGTTTAAAATTGTTAGAAGGTTTTGTGGGTGGCAGTTAACCGGATCTAGTAGCCAGACCATTAGAGGTACTAGCAAGGGGTAATTAATTCTATGGGTGTGCTAGGCAACCAATCATCAACCAATTATTCACTTGTTTTTTTAAGCTACAATTCAATTTTTTTGCCTAGTATTTTTCTATATATGAGTTCCTAAGTTCATTCCATATAATTCCCTAATTTTTCTTATCTTTCCATATTTATTTGGTATTTTTTCAAATTAGTGCCTATTTTTTAGACTTTGTGCCTAGCTAAGTTATCTAAAAAACTTACCATGTTTGACCAAATTCTCAAGCCATATTGGTTAGATTTTTAATCAAATAGCCTTTACATTATTCTTTCAACTAGTTGTAGTAATAACCCATCTTTTTATAAAATGTTGAGTGAGAAATTATGGCAATTTTGGGTGTTTGATTTTGATTTGGTGTTATGATTTGGTTTGGGGAAAAGTTAAATTTGAAATAATGCTAGAAAATTTAATTTAATAAGTTTTTAGGAAAACTAATCAATTAGTTCCATGAATCGATTGACTCATTCATCGATTTAGCAAAATGATTTATGCTCGACTAAACTAATTGACTGGTTAGGGAATCAATTGACTAGTTTGTAGAGCAATTGACTTGTAGGCTAAATTAAGATGGGCATATTTTCAAAACTCAAAATTTTGGGAAAATTTCTTATATTGAAATGGAACTTTTTCATAATGAATTTACCTTAAAAACACCATCTCAAATCAATTTGGAAGGTCGATTGGGACAATTGAGGGTTAAGATAACCTCAACCTTATCTTCTTCCACCTATCTCCTTTACACATTTATGAGATTGTTGCTTCAATGTCAGACTTGATTGAACTGGTTAAGAAATGTAATTCATAAGATTTCTTCCACACTGACCTTCCATTATCCCTCTTTATGAATTGCATTTCTTGACTAGTTGACCTACACATCCCTTCAATTACTATTTGAGCTCTAGAGGATAGGTCAATATATCTTAGACAAAATATTTCCATTTAACACAAATTCAAAAGGGGAGAATTATGGTTTTCAATTTGTTTCTGACTACACATTGATTCGTATTGATTGGTTAGCTATAAATAGCCCTTATTACCCCTTTCTTTTCACCTTTCTTTTAGCCATGAAAAATACCTAACTCTCAATTATTCACCTCCTCCCTTTGCACTTTAAACATTATTGTCGAATTTCTTTCACTCTTCTAATTATTTCTCTTGCTCCCTCTTATTTTAATCATTAAGCTAGTAATAGTTAGATTTAGGAAAAAGGTTGAGTGGTTTAGCTAAGTACTCTCTAGTTTTCCTTTAAGGTGTTGTGTTCATTCTTTCCTCTATATTTCAAATTCAAAATTATATAATTTATGCACAAATTTGTGAGTTAAAACTTATTATTTTTAAGGTTTTAAAAGTTAAGGTTTTCACAAGCTGAGATTTTTAGTTTAAGGAAAGTTTTACCTACACCAAGTAAGTGATTATTGCTTTTAAAATGGGTTTTGAGTAATATTTCATAACTAACTTGGATGGTTAGATGGTGCATTTTGAGTGAAAAGTATGAATCTTGAGAAATGATGGGTTGTGATAATTAATGTTGAGATGTGAAATTTAAATAAGCTAAAAATGTGTTATGCAATGTTGAAACATGGTCCAATGTGGTCTAATGAAGATTTATAAGCATGATCTACTTCACTAGTTTCTAGAACAGTTGACTGGCTGACCTAACCCATCAACTGGTAAGTGTGTAGGAGACCTTGGTTTTGCACTCTACTCAAACCCATCACCGGGTTGGGTAGAACCATTTAACTAGTTTATGAACAATTGACTATTTTAATTAAATTAATAGATCGGTTTGAGGAAAAGTAGTGCTTTGTTGAATCAAACTGATGGCTAGTCAACCCAAACTAATCGGCTGGTTAGTGCAACCGATGAACTGGTTGGGCCAGACTGATAGACCAATTCGGCTGGTTTATGTGATTTGGTTCCATTTGGATTGGTTATGATTTAAGGCTATTCATGGAATTATCCTATTATTATTAAAGGGATAAAATACATATCTTATGATGGATTAATGATCTAATGAGTGGATCAAATGGACCATGGTTTATGACATCCTCAATGAGTAGTGTAAAGGTTTAATTGGTGTACCATTTATGAAATATGAAGGTTTTTTAGAAAAGAGTTATGAAGGAAAAAATTGATTAAATAAAATAATATTATGGTTATGAATAATATTAGACAAGGATAAATGGAAGCCCCACACCTGGTGTGGAAATAGGAAGGGTAAATATAGAAGAAACATATGATTGCCTTGTTAGCTCTTTGTATGGGCCTTGTATGATCACTTAACCTCATGAATAATATAGTAATCATGTAAAGAAAAAGATAAATAAGTTGTGTATGGGTTGTGTTATGTAATCCTCGATTAGCTATCCAGGGTTAGTCTGTCGTTAGGTATTTATTTGTTCTTTCAAGCTTTACCTTTGGGTAGGGTCCTAGAGATCCCAATGCCTTACCTACTATAGACACTAATGATGTAATATGAGGTGTCGATACTAATGTCCTCAGTGGTTGGCTTTGCTCTACACTTATATCCATATTGGTTGGCTTTAGCCTAGACTTATATCCATTCTAGTAATTGGCTTCAACCTTTACTTATGTTCACTTTGTTGATCAAATTTGGCCTAGACTTTATGTCCCTTGGTTTAGATAGGCATTCATGATATGTGAGACCATGGGGTGGTACACAATCCATCACTTGATGATAAAATTTAAATGATAAGTAATTGGATGATGAAATATGGACAGAGCATAAGGGGATGGTAAATAATAAAATAATAATGGGATCAATTGTTTGAATGACCAAAAAAGATAAAATCTAATTTGTACACTTAATAGCTTAAATGACCAACTAGTTGATACTTGGAATGATTGATTAGATGTTGACCTATATCAATATACGGAGAAGGAAATGATATAATCTATGTGACTAAGCAAGTTAGAAAATAAACCCTAGTGATTTTCTAAATTAATCCTCCTAGCATATGTGTAATTACCTATGTGATTATAATATAAAGCTAAGCCTCTTACATTCTGAGTTACCTGAGTTATGCATGATAGTATATCCTAATGCATTACTACCATTATGTATATGGCATTAGCATGATGCATATTAAATATGATATCCATATTATGATAGAATTTTTGTACTTGTGTTTTTCTTTGAGGATTCAACATAGCTTACTCAATATGTAGTGTACTGATTTTTCCGTTTCCTTGGTTATATGCTCATTCTGATGAGTAGAAGGTCATGTGTAGGTTTTTGAGGATACTTATATTACTAAGGTGATAAGAAGTTAGAGCAATTGAGTACCATATGGGTGAGACGAAGAGTTATCTAAGGAATTTATCATCAAAATTGTAACACCCCAATTTTTTACAATAAAGAAATTTCATTTTAAAACATTGTGCAAGAGGAAATTACCAAAATCACCTATAGAAAAATGGGATGTAACCACCACACCAAACATAAGGTAGACAACCCCTCCCCATCCTATGTTTAGGGATGGCAACGGGGCGGGTCGGGGACCCCATCCGCATCCCCATCCCCAAACCCAATAAGAAAAATAATCCCCGAACCTAACCCAATCCCTGATATTTTTTTATCAGGGATTCCCTAACTCAATCCCCCCGAGGATTAAATCCCCATACCCGACCCGATCCCCAATTTATTTCTCATTCTCGATTTATTCCCCATTCTTAAAATCCGACCCGATCCCCGAAATCCAACTTTATACCCAATCCCCGATCCCATCCCTAATCTTCAAACTATTTTTTTATATCATATCTTTAATTTATATTTTATAAAAAATTATATTATATATATATATATATATATATATATATATAATTATATAAAGAAATATATATAAAAAAATTTGGAGTAGGTTTAAGGATGGGACCTAAAACCCATCCCCGAAACAATCCACGTTAAGAATCCCAAACCTAAACCTGATCCCGATCCCCGAATTCTCTCCTAGAATTCGAACTAGAATGGGGAATCCCCGATGGGGCCCTGAACTCGCAAAGAAAATTACCATCCCTACCTATGTTAGATACAAGGCTAAGAGACCAACTTAACCAAAACACAAAAAGATCAAGAGAAGAAATATCCAAATATTCGCACTCATTTTCCTCTATTCTAAAGACAAGGCAGACCGTCAACCAGTCATCCTTAAATACCTACATAGGATCCTTTACTCGTGGGATTGAGCATACGACTAATAAAATTGGTACATCAGTATACTACGTACAAAATAATCCAAGCTGCCTCCTTAGTGGAATTTGTGAACATATGTGCCTAAGGCATAATATAGAATTCATATTGGTACACTTGATAATGCTCGCACATTACAAATTGAATTATATGTGGTATCATAATCATAAAATACATCAGAATTACATGTCACACCAACATAGATAATTTATAGGTCACCATTATCATAATCATAATGTAGATATCATGGATAACAACATATAATCAAGTAAGTAGATTATTTTAGTAATTCATTAAGCTCCTCTGAGGTCCATTTACCAAAATCACCCCTTTGGTTCCATATTCGATATTTACATAGTCCATTTTGTTAATTATTTATAGGTCATTATTCCTTTTTGAGCAATAAGATGGATTATCCCCCTATGGTCTATCAATACCATGGAAGTAACACCTAATACTAGAGGACATAAAGTCCCCCAAAGCCAAGATAACCACCAATGGACATAAAGTTCAGCTTAAGCCAAACAAACCACCTAGCTGACCGGACCCTTTAGTATTGAAAGTATGTAATTAGTTTCTTAAGTAGGTAAAGCATCAAGATCGACTAAGATCATACCCTAAAGTAATCCCCAAGGCACCCTAAACACTCAAAAGTAGACTAAGCCCCAATAGCCAATCAAGGTTCACATAATCTAGACCCATTTATTACTTCATCATCTTTTACTTTAAGTGATTAGTATTTTATTCACCAAGGTCGCACACCACACAAGGCCTACATAAAAACTAGGCAATCATATCCACATAATCATTCTAACTTAACCATCATTACCATTCTAACCATTTGATGGGAATTCCATTAGTACTTAGCCAATTTTAATCCATCAATTAAGTAAATCCATTTATATTAAGAAATTTGATTATATTATTCATGAGTTGCATCATAACATATCCACTTTTCCAATTAAAACCTTCTTAAGGCTCTTAATGATAATACCATAAATTATAAAGCAAAACCCATACAATAGGTTAGGAAGATCATCCCAAGATTTGTGTTATTATCATTAAAGAATTATGTCATAGCATAATAGCAAGTCTCAAATCATTACAATGTCAAAGGACGCAAGAAGAACACTCTTTGGATAAATCAATTGATTGACTTGGGAAAGCCAGTAGGTCAATTTGGCTTAGCTAAACCCTATATTTTTCTATCAAAGCTATTTAATCTATTTAGTGAAACCATTCAGATGTTATAAAATCAATTGAACATTTTTGACAAATTAGTCGAAGGGTTTAACCAAATACTAACTAAAATCATCATTATAGAACCATTTAAATGAGTTGGGATAATCAAATGACTGTTTTAATACCCAATTGAAAATGAGTTAGGATAATCAAATGACTATTTTAATACCCAATCGATCAGTTAGGCACCACCAATCGATTGTTTCAAACAAAGAGTAACCAAAGTTACTATAGACAAACTATTTAATTGGATAGTCTAAGAAGTTGACCGTTCTAGGAACTATTCCATTAGTTTGGCTTAAATATTTGATCATCTTGCATATAAACAACATGTTCAAGAATATCTAAACATGATTAAAGCTCTTAAATTCAACTAAATCAAAACCATAACTTCATCATATAACCATGTCCAAATAAGACTTTGTATAAAAGAAATATTTAACATGCTAATATACCAATCATGTTGCACTTACAAAGAATGAATAAAACAATCTCATGAAATCATATTTTCTCAAAATACTTAGATCTTCTAGCATGAGTCATCAAGATACTAACTTCATCATATAATCATGTCCAAATAAGACTTTGTAACCTACACTAGTTCACATGCTTATTCATTATACATCTTAAAGGCAATAATGACTTAATTGCAAGATTAGAAAAAAATCCACACCAAACAAAAAAAACCTTAACTGAGAATGCCAAATGACAAAAACATTGCAATAAAATTTTAAAACTGAGAAATATTTCTTAAAAATCATAAATAAATATAGTACAAATCTAAGAAATAAAAATTAGAGTGTACCACGTCTAAGAAAATTCTAAGAGCAATCCACTAATAACCTTAACTTGTTGCCAAACCAAACTCTATCTTATTTAAGGATAAAACAAGAAGAAGTTAGAGGAATGATAAGATGAGTTAAATGAATTAGGATGAAGACATGAATAAAGAAGAGTGAAGACACAAATATGAGAGAGTAAGTTATTATAATACTCTATTCTAAAAACTTCTAATTATATTTAAAATTATGTTGAATAAATGAGTTTTTTTGGAAAGGGCTTAAGATTTTAATAATTTTATGAATTTTAGATGTATAAAATGATTGGTTTGCCTAAACAATTGACCAATACACTCAAGAACTAGCAATATTATTTCCTAATAGACCAATTGACTAGTTTGCTCAAACCGATTAACTAGTTGTCTTGTGATTTTAGATCCTTTTCTTATTTTGATTTGAATCTCTTTTCAATATTTATGATAAATTCTAATTAGAATATAATTATTCTAATCGGCTTATTTTGGTGCTTTGGAATTATTTTGACATTTTCAGATTACTTTATGATTTTATTTAGCTAAATTTTTCCAAAAGCACTTTTTTGAGGCATATCTCACATTCTCTATTCTCCCTCAATTTCCTCTCTTTTTTGGAAATCATGGCTACATGTTTGAACTTCTACACCACTCTTCTTGCCCGACAAAGGTTTTCTATGTCTAATCCTTGTCACATCTTACCTTCCTTATCTCAACTTGTGATCTCCTTACACTTTAGGTTTCCCACACTCAACTAAAGTCAAACTTCCCTCTCTCTCACTTATGTATGTTAACCAACAATTTACTCCTATACACCCCATTCCTAATTTAATTCACTCATTATCATCTACATTTGTTAATTCTCTCCCTTTTCCTTTGAGAAAATTTTCCACGAGTAGGGCATTCTCCACTTTTCCTCTCTTTTCTTATATGAGTGGAAAATAAAGTATTGCCTCTTGTTCCCTATACCTTGGTCAAAATTATTGTCTATTATTTCTACTCCTAATCTTAGCCTTAGCTCTATGTTTTTACTCTTAATCAAGGAAAGGTTAAAGTTTTGAGAGATGCTAACTACCTTAGGTTTTGGTTTTGGGTATAAACTCCGAGAAAATGTTATATTATATTATATTTCTTCTCCTTCGTTTGATTTTATTTTTCTTAAGTATTATAAAGGAGTTTTAATATTTTTATTTTTAATTCTCTTAGGAATCAAGGTCCTAGTAGGAAACTATCAAATTAGGAGTATTCTATGCTAGAAGAATTACTTGAAGTTAAGGTATTATTATACTTTTATATGAATAAGGTTTTTTATTTCTTGTTGTTGTTCCATGTTCCTGTTATGTTTCTATTTTGAGCCTAAGTTAATTATATTATAGAATCTAAGCATGCAATACAATTTTCTTGTTTAAAATTGAAGCATGTTTTTGGTTCCCTGATATTATGCATGATGAGCATGATTTCGTTGAATGATTGTACTACCATATATCCATATGATTTTATGTGTACAACATTTTTTTATGTGCTTTATGACTTAGAGGCATAATAGGATAAAGAGGGTAAATAAAAATGTGGATCATGGGTTTGGGTGCTTTTTTATTCAAACAAGTCAATTAATTCATTATAATGATTGACTGGCTGTGTGAATAATTACTTGGTTTGGAGATTTTGATCAGATGATTATAAGATAAGTCGATTGGTTCAATGAACCAACTAACTAATTATTATGAGTAGTCGATCAATTTGCCAAACCCATAAAATAGTTTCATTGTAACCACAATGATTTGATCTCTACATAGACCCATCGGTTTGTTTGGTTAAATTCATCAACTGGTTTTCTATGAATAGTTGATTGGTGGGACCAACCAGTTGACTGATATACTTGTTTATTTTCTATTTCGGTTTGGTACGACCAAACAATTTCACCATGTTTATTTGTTAACCATTATTTTTCTTATGGGCCTTCTATATTAATATTCCCATGTAATTACAACATTTCAATCATGACTCCAACCATGTTTACTTAAGTTTGGTTTCATCTCTAAATACCTAATTGGTGGCTTACATGCCTTGTGATGTGTTTAGTGTTATCACTTGAAAACACTTAATTTGGATAATGATGGAATTAATTTGTAATTTGTGTTATCACTTAGTAATTAATAAATAATGGATTAAGATTTTTTTAGAGCCTTTTTTTCAAACTCTCAGGGTAGCTAGCCAGGATTTAGTGGGTGAGTCGTCCTATATTTTATATTTTCACTCAACACTTATTTCCTTATCTACTAAGTTCCAATCAGTAGGGGATATACATATATCTTTGACATATACTATGGCAAGCTAATATGGAATTGGTGTCTAATTTGGGTGGGTGAGGTATCCCAATATAAGCCCCCTAACACTTTATATTGTCCATTACTTAAGTGGATGTGGTATCCTAACTTTTTAGGTCTTACGGCTGAAGAATTCAAGGTGTGGTGGGTGAGATATCCTAGTATAAAATCCCTTGATATACTTTAACCAAGTGTGGTAGGTGTGGTATCCTATGTTATGTTAGCCCTCACAGTAGGTGCACTAAATTTATAGTAGGCATGATATCCCTAAAGAAAATCCCATTCGATATATTTTGATCCCATATGGTGGGTGTGGTATCCCATTGTTTGTGTATATATCTGTGAATTTTTTTTCATGGTGGAGAACTAGTATGGTCGGACAGATTATCTTAATAGTTAGAAACTAAAAGAATACTTATAATATGGTTTACATTATGTGGTTATGATGCATTTATTGTATTCTTCTTCCATGATCTCTATGCAAGCATGCCTTGTTATATTACTATCATGACCCTAAGTATTGTTTTAGGTTAGTATGCTTATCACCATGTTAATATGTGACTTAAATGTGTAGCTTGAGTCCTTATGATGTTTTAGGTATTTTATTTTACTAGGGCTTTACCATACTGATACAATATTTGTGTGGTCACTATGTTGATCAAGCATTTGTTCTGATGAGTAGAGGATGATTTGTAAGGTCCTGATTCTCATGGAAGGTGTAGTCAATGTTTGGAGGTGTGGTATCCTCAAAAAAAAATTCCCTTCTATATATCTTAACCATATGTGGTGGGTGTGGTATCTCATTGTGTGTGTATGCTGCCATCACTTTTGTTCATGGTGGAGAATTGAGTGTGGTCAAACATATTACCTTAATAATTGGAAATTTATGTGGTCACTAAAGAAATATTTATAATAGTTTTACATTATGTGGGTTTAATTCATTAATTATATTATTTTTCTTTCATGATCTCTATGCAAGCATGTCTTGTATATTAATAGCATGAGCCTAAGTGATTTATTATGTTAGTGTGCTTATCACGATGCTACTATGTGACAACAATATGTAGCATGAGTCTTTACTATATTTTATGTGTCAATATTACTTCATTGTATTGATACTACATTTGTGTGGTCACTATAATTATATAACTTTTGGTCTGGTGAGCAAAGGGCAATTTATAGAGATATGATTACTAGCTAGAGTATGTTGAGGATATGGGCTAGTACTTGGCCATTGCCTAGGGATTTGAGGGTTACATTCCCATTTAGTTAATAGTTAGACTAACCAGTTAGATGTGACTTTTTTCCACTATATTAGGATATTTTTTTATTCTTTTTGGTTATATAAAATCTTGGCTTTGATAACTGTATTTAGATTTTGTGAACTCTCTCCTTTATCTCTATTACCATTCTCACCATTACTATTTTCTATTTGTGGTATTTTTAATTGAGCATGTAGTATTTCACGATTATTCCATTTTGCCTTACATTAGGTATAGGCTAGGTGATGATTACACCTCTCTCATGGTTGATATAGTGGTAATATTCTCCTTTTTTGCTTTTGCAAATTCTTTTGTATTATCTTTAAAATAAATTTTTTTTCTTCAAATTTGAGGGTGCTATAGGTATCTCAGTTTTTTAAAGGAAGTGAAGAAGAAAGAGGATTATGGTTATTTATGCACAAAGAATTGGTTACAAAATGAGGGAGAGATGTGAAAAATATAAAAACCCTACTTGTCTTGCTCAAAATTAGACCATACAGTTTGAATTTATCATGTACACAACTGACTTTCTTCTAAGAGCTGGAATGATGTTTTTTTAGAAAATGTAGTTTAAGATTCCTCAAAAAAAAGGGTCAAATATAGGAAAGGAAAAAAGCCAGATTGTCATAGGAAACAAATATCCAAGGCGTGCAATAATTTTCTAGAATTCGCCCATTCAAACCTACACAAAAGAGAGAATATAATGAAGAAAAAGAAAAATACAAAGGGATGAGGTCATCCTTCCCTATTTATGTCAATTATGGCCTCCGAATCAATTCAAGGTAAGGATAAAATGAGATAAATGATTAAAAATCGTCAAAGATTGCTAAAAAAATCAAATTTGGATTGCCAAAGTTCCAAATCAATAGAATACCTTTTCGAGATATATTAGGTTCAAAAATCACACAACTTGACAAACTAACTAATCAATTTGGTCAAATAGTCAACTATTATACAAACTAGTCATTCATTTTCCCAAATCAGTCAACTAATTTTCTAAAACGAAAAACCCTTTCTAAAAATGACAAATCATTCAATAAGTTTATAGAACCAATATACTGGTACACAAAAAAAAAACTCATTTATTCTTAAGTTTTCTGGAATTTACAAATTCCTTTACAAATAACATATAAGATATGTTTCCAAATAATGATCAAACATCATATGAACTTCATTAAACACAAGAATTTCACAGTATATAAATCTCAACTTTACAGGGTATTAAAAAAGTTTTAAAACTTTGTGGATCACAATGTTTTGGTATAATTGATTTCAGGATAATTTAATTTTTTTATGATTATTTTTATAATCTTTATATTTATTTATATATTTTTGGATATAATAAGTCATCAAAGAAAACTGTTCTTCTTCTAATATTTATCCAATCTTGTGAGGATCAACCCCAAACTTTTTATTATTGATTAGTATAGATAAGAACCACTGATTATCATCAAGAATTTTGTGTCCCTTTTCATTTTGTAGTAATCAATTTTGCATTGTCTTCTTTTTAGACATTGTACACAATTATCTCAAGTTATTCACATTTTCTTCTTTCCTCCTCCTCCACTCTATAACACCCCTAAAATATAGCACTTAAAAATTTTATTTTGTGAATGTGTAACTTAAAAAATAATAGGTACTATCGCCATTCTTAGCATTATTCCAGTTTCCTTATCTTCATTATGTCAAGTTTTAAGGCTAACAAAAAAATTCAGATAAAAACAAAAATCAGTAGAAAGGAGAGAAAATGATATAAATAAATATTTATAGATAATGCATCCTTTATGAAACAATGATATCCAAAATATAATAGGGATATATGAGTCCAAAAAAAGGACCACAAAAGAGCACACAATAATGTGACACTGGTTTTCCTTTACACTCATCCCTTCTATCACCATATTAAAATAGTAAGGTTACAAAACTAGGGACCATCACTCTCTTAGCCTTCCTAACCATCTTAATGATGCTCCTAAAAACCCTTCAACGATTGTATGAAGTGCACATACTCATCTAAAAAGTGATACTGTGAGCATGAACTCCTTGTAATGAATAAATCACAATGCCTACAAAGAGGCATCATGTCAACATTGCACCTAACATATAATAATTGAAAAATATGCTTGAAATGCACATGCTAAAAAATATACAATAAATTAGTTATAACATATATGTGACAAATGACTCACTCTCATCTTACCAACATGCATGTCAATATTGGGGGAGTCATGTGTTGTTTGGTAAGTGGCAAGGACAAGGCTGTTAGAGGCACATACTAAGTGTAGGGTCTTTTTAGACAAAAGCACGGGGCATGGGGAACTGATGTTGATTTGACTCTAAATAAAGGAGATTGTTTGGCTTTGTTTGAGTTGGTTTGCAACAATGGTTAGGGTTAGTTTGGTTGAGGAAAAAAATAGAGAGTGGCTGGCACATGGGGGTGGTTGGGTTAACATTAGAGGAGTTTGGGAAGAAAATAATAATAAAGTATTAAGACCAAAACTAACAAAAAATTAAATAAATAATAACAATTAAAGTTAAGAGATTATTAAGTACTAAGAATTATTCTGTATCAATATATTATTTATTTTTATTTTTATCTTGAATTTTAATCTACTACTCCATATTATTAACACAAAATAATGATAATACTCACAATTATGGGACATCCAACCCTAAAATAATTTTTATAATTAATCACCCATAATAATAAATTTTATATTTAGGATATCTATATTATAGTTTTTCTAAACGAGGTATTATACCACTTATTTCCCTACACATGTGGCATCATCAACACCCTTCATTTCTTAGGTAATTTACACAAATATCTCATAAACTTAAGAAGAATACTTAATAACTAAGTTTCTAATCTTATCCACCATACCTCCTTCCTTCTTTCGTTCTTCTCCCATTTTGTGTCGTCACATTCTCCTCTCCATTTCATGGATTCCTCTCTTGTACTACTTTTTTTAAACTTAGTTTTCTTCCAAATTTAATATAAGAACCACATCCCTTTTGTCTTTGATTTGGTTTTTATGCATTCCTTTTTGCTAATATTTTCATGGTTTCCTCAAGGTTTGATGGAGGCTTATGGAAGGGTTTATTTTTGGTATTTGATACTTCTTGTAATTTGTTAATTAAGATCTTACTACTTTAGGTAAGATCATATTATTACATTATTCAATTTTTTGAATTGATGGATATGTGACATCAATATTGGTTGAGGGTTTGGCGGTTTTGAGGATATTTTCTTTTATTAAATTTATGGTACCATGTTTTAGATCTTAGTTTATAGAATAAATATAATGAGGAGCATGCTTTGATTTGAGTATGTTTTGATGCTTTAAATTATGCTTGAAGATTTCATGATTTTGAATTTTCTTGAGTGCTCCTAAGGGATCATGAATGCTTTATTTTTTTGGATTTTGATTAATTAGTTGATACTAAGATAATCATTAGAATTAGCAAAAAAAGTTTGATATATAACGTGTTGGTTAAAAAATATGATTAAGTATATTTAACTTTGATTAAAAGTTTGAATGTTCCAACACATTTTTCATATTCTTGATGGTATTCAATGTGTTCCTAGCTAATTACTCTATAATTACCCTTAGTTGGATTTACTTTAAGATTAATTATGTTTATGACATATTTTCACTAACGTAAATATTTAAACCAAAAAAGACCTTTTTTTTTACATAATTAGAGATTAATGGCCAACCTTTAACCATTGACTATTGACTTTAACCTCGTGAATAATAAATTTGCATAAATAGTTATTTTTTGTGAATACTAATTTTTGGTAAAGTATATTTTTTGGTTTTTAGATTTAAATTTCATGAAGTAAAACAACATTATTTGTTTTCCATGAATACTAATTTTAGTAAATATTAAAAATTTCCATAATTGACATGTAACCTTATTTTAGCTTGTTTTAGCTACTTTAATCTCTATTTTTCTCTAATTTCTGTCCTAACAATAAAAGGAAGGTTTTACTGTTCTTACACTTGCTTTGTGTTATCTGAACTTTTGTATTAAGTTTTGGGTATTTAAAGTGTGTTTTAGTCATTCAATGACTAGATAGATATATAATGTGATATTTAGACTTTAAGGCCTTGTTGACCTAAATTTGACTTTTAGTTGGTTTTATAGGAATCTTATTTGGTAGGATATACATCGGGTCTACTTTTACAAAAGTCTTTTCCATAGCCTTTAGCTTATACTTTTAGTGGATTCTATGATCCTTAGTACTCCTTTGTATTAGTGGTTTTCATGATTTTGAACTATTCGTGAACATTCTTTGAGGTTTTGTGTTAACCCTAAATGCTTATATATGAAAATGATTATATCTATTATGTGAGAGGTTATAGTAATCCTTTAAAACCTATAGAAGTTATGGTCATTCTTTAAAACCTATAGAGATTACAATAATCCTTTAAAACCCATAATGGTTACGTATTACCCTTTAGCATTGATAGAATTTATGTGAACATTTGTTTTCTGTTTTCATAAAATAGTGGGAGCTGCTAGCATGCTCAGTAACTTCTTTACTTTATATGAATCCTTTGGTCTATATAGGAGGTTTATACACTTAATCATTAGGTTACCTTTGGTGAAGCCACCAAGGTAGGAGACCACTAGTGGTGGGTAATAGATATCCAAGTTGCCATGGTAGTTGATGAGCCGTGAGTGTTAGACAAGTCATCCCTATATCAACCCCTTGGCACGGATTAATGTAGGAGAATCTCTAGCTCATCTCAATCTTATTCCTCAAGAGATGAAGAACAAGAATAATTAACATACTTCGATATAAAATACATTGTACTTGAAAATTCTTATGATTCTAATGAACAAGAATATTTATCATACTTGGAGATGGAACCTATTGTGCTTTGAAAATTCTTATGCTTCTAATTCTTTGCTAAGTAACTATTTTAAGTATTGTATATGTTTGCAAGAAGTTCAAGCTATTGAAGATATTTGATGTATAAGAAAATGGTATTACAAGAATTATAAAGTTGCATGGAAGAAAAGGCTACAAACATAAAGTTGGATTACATATGTTAAATCATTATATTACATATTCAGAGTGTGTGTAGCTTTGTCATTTTATTGTATACTTTGTAATACTTTTAAAATGGTATTGTAACTCATATGTATATACTTGTGTCATGCAAATGGGTTATTTTTATTAATAAGGCTGAGTATTTTGTCTTATTAATGAAAAGGCCTGCACATGTACATATACGCTTGATCTCATCATAGATAAGATGGATAATATATGAATGAAAATTTTGAATAGAGAGAATTAACACAAAGCCATGTGTTCCTCTTCTTCTTCTTTGAGTGAGATCCTTGGAGAGTAGTAGAGTGAATTCTATTGAGAAATAGAAATTTTCTCTTTAGATGTTTAAAGATCTTAGGTTAGATCTTAGCTACCATCCGATTGAAACATAGAAAATCATCATTAAAAAGTTGAGTACAAGGAAACTTTGAAGATTTTACAATACTTAAAGGTTATAGAATGTTCATGGTTTTGTAGAAGATTATATGTTGATGATCTTCCACATCACAGGTATTCATGTTTAGTGAAGCCAATCTTCTATTTATTAATTTCTAGCCATGATGCTCTTATGTTGAGATTCTTTTCTAAGATGGATATGTGTACTGATTCCTTCCTATGATGGCTATAATTATGGTTTTGACCTACATGTCTATTTGTGATAAGACATAATGTCCATATATGAGCATTAATATGTGTTTAGTGTAAACTCTTAAAAGCACTTGAGCGACCATGGATAGAAATATAAGAAATTGAGCTTGCACGAACATAATATGTAGAAGAGTAATAATCATAATTGAATTCTGAGAATGCCTTAGAGCTTTTCTTTCCTTATTTACATGCCTTATATACTTGAATGTTAGCATGCATTCCTATGGCATTATGCCATTTCCTTTGAATTTGTGTTATTATATGATATGGTAATGTGGTTGCATCAAGCACACTTATGTGTGATAATTAGGTCTTTCTCAATACTTTCATTGTACTAATACCCCACCATTTTACTATGTTCATGTTTGTCATGATTTGCTTATGCGGGGTTAAGAGTGTTGATTCTCTAGTTGCCTCATTAAGTGTTTTTGTTAGGATCATGAGGATCATATATTCTATTTTGACTTAGTTCTTTTGGAGCTATGTTAGATCTTATTGATCTTATATTTATTCTTATATTATTTTGTAAGTCTTGTATCAAACTCCACTTATGTCACATCCACACCTACCTCTTGAGATATGATTTTAATTTTAGCTTTGTAGTCGATATGTGTAAGGTATTAGTTTTATATCTGTTATGTTGGATATGGTGGTAATACTTTATATTCTCTATTTAGCTTGTATAAAATATCCATTAAAAATAATCTAGTTATAGAATAACTTTATTTATCAAGACTAACAATTTCTATTTGATTTGTTAGCCTCAAACTATTATGACCTAAGCGCAAATATCATACTCTTAGTGAATATTACGTTAAAATCAAAATAATACTAATTTAGAGGTTGAGTTTCACCACTATAAAGTGGAAGACCAACCGAAGAGTATTGCTTTTGCTTGACATATCATTTGTACAACTGAAGCATATTTGTCTGTTTACGATGGGTATCATTTTCCAAGAAAAAACTATGACCCATCCACCTGTCATGCCTCGGGTGGCTGGCTAAAATCTGTCCGGCAGTAATGGCAGCTAACATGTGCAAAAATCTTCCGTTGTGGCAAAGACCAAAGGGTCCCTACACGATCTAACAAAACCAACAGAAACGAAGAAATAGATTTGTGGATATGGCATGAAGATAAGGATTACAATCGGCAAGTCCCATTGGCCAATCTAGAGCCCCAGAGAATACCATCACAACCGTTAGATCCTTAAAAAATCCAGCGAACTAAAACGCTAATTCCCAAGATTGAACAAGAGCCACAAATCTAGCTTTGAGAACAAAATACAAAGGTCGGGCACATAACTTGCGCCGAACTTAACTTGCTGCTTATCCGTCCATCTTCTTAAAACAATAACTGTCTCCTCGGCCGCTGGAATCTTAGACAGGAAAACAAATGGCAGCTGTAACCACACAGGCTTCGATTGCCGGATTCCGACCCTGTGCATTGAAATCTAGGTTCCTGACAGGGACTACTCCAAGTAAACTTATCCGAGAATGCCCCGCAGCTAGATTACCTGCCACAACTTCATCATCTACCACTTGTTTCAAAGTTGAAGCCAAGAAGGGTGAATGGTTGCCTGGATTGGCCTCCCCAGTATACCTTAACGGCAGGTACGTTGGAGAATCAATCACAGTGTCTTCAATTCTCAAACTGCCAAAGTTTCAAAATACTCTAATACCGATTTATGTATATGAAATTAATGTAATACTTGGGATAATATACAATGATAGTGTATACTTGATGCTCGTTAATCGTAATCTATATGTTGAATTTCCGACTGATTTGGTTGAATCTGCTAATCATATTTGATGTAATATCCAGCCTTCCTGGTGACAATGGATTTGATCCATTGGGATTAGCTGAGGACCCAGAGAACTTGAAATGGTTCGTGCAAGCTGAGTTAGTGAATGGCAGGTGGGCAATGTTGGGAGTCGCCGGGATGCTATTACCGGAAGTATTCACAAAGATGGGTGTCATAAACGTTCCAGCTTGGTACGATGCAGGGAAAGCTCAGTACTTTGCATCCTCATCGACCCTTTTCGTGATCGAATTCATCTTGTTCCACTACGTCGAGATCAGGAGATGGCAAGACATAAAAAACCCTGGAAGTGTTAACCAAGACCCTATCTTTAAGCAGTACAGTCTGCCACCAAATGAAGTTGGTTACCCTGGTGGTATCTTCAACCCTCTTAACTTCGCACCCACCGAAGAGGCCAAGGAAAAAGAGATCGCCAACGGTAGTTACTATGTTCTATTACGTTATAAACTATCTTTTGTCTCCATGATTATATTAAGTTCTGAAATTTAAGATCTGTTATGAATTCTAATACAGGGAGATTGGCCATGTTGGCATTCTTGGGATTCCTTGTGCAACACAACGTGACTGGAAAGGGGCCTTTCGAGAATCTGTTGCAGCACCTATCAGACCCATGGCACAACACCATTGTTCAGACATTGAGCGGCAACTAGATCAGTGGTGATTAAATTCATTATTATGCGGGAAAGATGAGATTAGATGATCATGCCGTAATATTTTTGTTGTAGACATGAATATGAACCTTCAATGTACAGTGGATATGAAGCGGTACTGTTGTCTTTCTTGAACGTGATATATCTCTCTTTCTGGCCCAAAGCTAACATTTTAAAGTCAAGTGTTTATGGAAAGAGGTTGGTTAGCAGGTAAGCTAACGCAGCTCATTTGCATAATAAAGGAGTCACACTCAAGCCATTCTATTAGCGCTTACGATAATTTAATTATTATCCGGATGAGCTTAAATACGAAAGGTTTCACTTGTTTATTCACGACTTTGTCCAAATTTAATCCACTTGTAAACTCATTAAAGGAGCACTAATAATCAAATTGAACTATACTTGAATTGTTTATATATCACTCCCTCCATTTTTTAAACAAAATCTTTTTTATAAAAAAATATATTTTTTAACAAGTAAAGCATAATTTGTATTTTTATCTTTATTTCTCAATAAATATATAATATGCAAATTAATTATTTTCTAAAATAATATATAAATTACTAATAGAATTTTTTTTTGGAGAAACGGACCAAGTATTTCACATCCTTGTATCACCTAAATATTTTACTCTACCCGAACGAGTCTACTATAATCAAACTGAAACAGGAGTTCTCTTATTATAATTGCCGGTGTTATTATTTCGCAAACAGGAGTTCCCCCTCTCCCCCAACAGTAATTTTGTGTGTTCCCCACCCCCGACAACGGCAGAAATTAGGGCAGTGTTATTTTGGAAATTGGCTTTTTATTCGGTGGAAAAACTTTGCCTCAAATATCCTGATGTATTGGTAAATTGTGCCTTAAGTTTATCTTTGACATTGGCAAAAAATGCCGAAGACCTCCTTATCATCGGCACAAATCGCCGAAGTGTTTGGCCTGACATTGGCAAAAATTGCCGAAGACCTCCTTATCATCGACGCACATTGTTAACGACAAATTTTCTGGTAAAAGAAAATTGATTATTAATTATCGGATCGAATATAGGTACAACCTCTGTATAAATTCGGTACAAGATTTATATCCTTTGATTCAATCTCCTAGACGATTGATGACGTTGTGATTCGCGATGTTGAATTTTGGGCTCAACTTGTTCGGGGCTCATCTTGAGTTTAATGAGCTTGATCCAAACCTGTTGATGGCAATTTAATTTACTTGGTAAAGAGGGCACGATTTGGTGGTGCTTGATCCCTTCGAACAGGTTTAATGATGTTGAAGTTGCAATGCTTCAACGTTTTCGACTTTGATAATTTGGAAAGTTTCGTTCTTCGATTTTCGTTCTTCGTTCTTCGATCATTGGATCTTACTTCTTCAATCTTCGGATCTTCGTTCTTCGATATTCGTTCTTCGATCCTCATATCTTACTTCTTCAATCTTCGGATCTTCGTTTTTCGATCCTTGGATCTTACTTCTTCAATCTTCGGATCTTCGTTCTTTGGATCTTCGTTCTACGATCCTTGGATCTTACTTATTCAATCTTCAGATCTTCGGTCTTCGATATTCGTTCTTCGATCCTCAGATCTTACTTCTTCAATCTTCGGATCTTCATTCTTCGGTCTTCGACCTTTAGCTTTAGAGTGCTTGGGAGCGTTCTCTCTATAAGCTCTTGATCTCGGGACTTCAGTGTGTCTTCAATGAGGAGGGCTGCCCTCTATTTATAAAGAAAAGGACCTCATTGGCTTTTGGGCTTGGGCCCGTCTTGCGGTTTAGACTTAAAAGTCATGTTTCATTTAACTTAATTTTACGAACTCGTAGCCCTTTGTGAAATAACTTAATTTTTTCTTCTTTTTTTTACCTTATACTATTTCAAATTATGATGAGTGGTTTGATAAAAATATATGAATATTGATGATATTGTCACTTTTTTTTAAGTATATATATATATATGTATATATGTATATATGTATTTTTATATATATAATTTATTTATTAATTTTTTTTTACAACTCTCGAACCCCGTTCAACCGCTTCTCTTTGTTAACGGCCATCATCTTTTGAACCAGATTCGGATTCCGGCTGTTTTTACAACTGTCGAACCCCGTTCAACCGCTTCTCTTCGTCAATGGCCAGCATCATTTGAACCGGATTCGGCTTCCTGCTTCTTTTACAGCTGTCGAACCCCGTTCAACCGCTTCTCTTCGTCATCGGCCAGCATCTTTTGAACCAGATTCGGCTTCCGGCTGTTTTTACAGCTATCGAACCCCATTCAACCGCTTCTCTTCATCAACGACTAGCATCTTTTGAACCGGATTCGGCTTCCGCCTTCTTTTACAGTTGTCGAACCCCGTTCAACTACTTCTCTTCGTCAACGACCAGCATCTTTTGAATCGGATTCGGCTTCCGACTGCTTTTACAACTGTCGAACCCCGTTCAACCACTTCTCTTCGTCAACGGCCAGCATCATTTGAACCTGATTCGGCTTTTGGCTGTTTTTACAGCTGTCGAACCCCGTTCAACCACTTCTCTTCGTCAACGGCCAGCATCTTTTGAACCGGATTCAGCTTCCGGCTGTTTTTACAACTGTCGAACCCCTTTCAACCGCTTCTCTTCGTCAACGGCCAGCATCATTTGAACCAGATTCGGCTTCCGACTATTTTTATAGCTGTTGAACCCCGTTCAACCGCTTCTCTTCATCAATGGCCAGCATCTTTTGAACCGGATTCGGCTTCCGGCTGTTTTTACAGTTGTTGAACTCCGTTCAACCGCTTCTCTTCGTCAACGACCATCATCTTTTGAACCAGATTCGGCTTCCGGCTGCTTTTACAGCTATTGAACCCCGTTCAACCGCTTCTCTTTGTCAACGGCCAGCATCTTTTGAACCGGATTCGGCTTCCGGCTATTTTTACAGCTGTCGAACCCCGTTCAACCGCTTCTCTTCGTCAACAGCCAGCATCTTTTGAACCGGATTTGGCTTCCGAATTTTTTTATTATTATTTTTTTTTCGTCCACAATTTATACTCTTGCGGGCTAGGAGTATTACAGTGAAGATCTTTATTTTATGATTTCGCCTTTCAGAGTTTATACTCTTGCGGGCCAGGAGTATTACAGTGGCGATTTTTATTTTATGATTTTGCCATTCACAGTTTATACTCTTACGGGCCAGGAGAATTATAGTGGAATTTCTATGGGTAGTAACGCTTGAGGAACTTACCATTGATAGGGCCAACTCTTAATCCATCGCCAGCTACAATCTTGTAAGCACCGTTGGTGTAGACTTCTTGGACAATATATGGACCATCCCATTTTGCAGCAAACTTTCCACCTGTGCGGTGACTAAGAATGATGGGTCTTCGGATTGCAAGTACCATGTCACCCACTTGAAATGATCTTGGGCGCACTTTCTTGTTGAAAGCTCTAGTCATCCGAGCTTGATGGCATTCAAGGTTTTGTTGCGCTTGTAATCGTCGTTCGTCAAGTGCTTCCAATTCAACGAGACGAAGTTGGGCATTCTGATCATCCACTAGTCCTTCATGAATAGCTATCCGGAGTGATATAATCTGAATCTCGATCAGGAGCACTGCTTCAACTCCATAGACTAAGAAATATGAAACGACTTCAGTAGAGTTTTGTCGAGTTGTCCGATATGCCCATAATGCTTCTCCCATTCCCTTATGCCAATCTCGCTTGTTCTTCGACACTACTTTCTTTAGAAGTGTACACAATGTTTTGTTGAAAGCTTCCGCTTGACCATTTGCTTGAGCATAGTACATGGAAGATTTCCTCTGTGTGAATTCAAATTTATGGCATAAGTTGGTCACCAGCTGATTAACAAAGGGCTTCCCATTATCTGTCAAGATGTACCTAGGAACTCTAAACCGATAGATGATGTGAGTTCGGATGAATTCGACCACATTCTCCTTCTTCACCTCTTTTAAAGCAATAGCTTCAGCCCACTTGGAAGAGTAATCTGTCGCAACTAAGATGTATGCTTTGTCACTTGAAGATTTTGGCATGAACGGACCAACGATGTCAAGACCCCATGCTTCAAATGGCCATGATGCTACTGTAGGATGCAATGGCTCTGCTGGTTGATGAATGAAATTTGCGTGAAACTAGCATGGCTTGCACCTCTTTGCATAATCCATACAGTCTTGTACCATTGTCGGCCAATAATAGCCGAGACGCTTAATTCTATCATGTAGCTTAGGCCCAGATTGATGAGCTCCACAAACCCCTGCATGAGCTTCCTCCATAACTTCCTTTGCTTCTCTTTCTCCCAAGCATCGAAGTAGGAGTCCATTCGCATTACGATGGTAAAGTGTGTTATTGTGAAAGTAGAATCACACCTCTCTTTGTCGAATCTCCATTCGATGTCGAAGATCATCTGGTAACCTGTCATATTCCAAATAGTCTATAAGTGGTTGTCGCCAGTCTTCGAGGTCCACCTCATAGACAGAGACTAAGTTTGATACATCTTCCTCTTCGCCATGGATGGATGGTACGACCCACTGACTACATACCGGCACCGTTGTTGTTTCACCAACCCCTAATGCTATTGTCGCTGCCAAGTTTGCAAGTGCATCTGCAATCTTGTTTGATCCTCTTCCTATGTATTCCAGCTTCACTTCATGAAATTTTCCAAGCAGATGTGTAGCGTAATTGTGGTAGGGAATTAAATCCTCTTTCTTCACATCATACTCCTCTAAGAGCTGCTTTATTACTAGATTTGAGTCTCCATAGACATTTAGATCCTTGATTTCCATCTCCAGTGCCATCTCGAGCCCTATGATTAGTGCTTGATACTCTGCCATGTTATTGGAGCATAACTCTGTGAGCACAAATGAATATGCAAGCACATGCCTTTGAGGGGACACAAACACCACCCCAGCTCCAGCGCCATCTCTTTGTACAGCACCATCAAAGTACATTTCTCATGGAGGGAGGACCTCAATGACCAATGACTCCTCATCCGGTAGTTCATCTGATAACTCCCACTCAGCTGGAATTGGGTGATCGGCTAAGAATTCTGCTAGTGCTTGTCCCTTGATCGCCTTTTGAGGAATGAAGATAATGTCATATTGATTGATCACCAGAGCCCATTTTGCTAGTCATCCTGTCAACACCGACCTAGACATGACATATTTGATGGGATCTACACGTGATATCAGATGTACCGTATGTGCTTGCATGTAATGTTTTAGTTTTGGTATGGGAAAAACCAAGGCTAGACATGTCTTCTTGATTGGGGTGTAGTTGATTTCTGCTCCAATGAGAGTACGACTCAAATAATAGAGTGCTTGTTCCTTCCCCTTTTCATTTTCTTGTGCACACAATGCCCCTAGTGAACGTTCTTATGCTGCCACATAAAGCAAGAGCGGTCTGCCCGGTAAAGGTGCTGCTAGGATGGGTGGATTAAGGAGGTACCTCTTGATACCTGCAAAAGCATTATCACAAACTTTATCCCATTCAAAAGGCTCTCTCTTTCTTATGAGATAGCTAAATGGTTGACAACGCCCTGCTAAGTTTGAGATGAACCTTCGTATATAAGCCAGTCGGCCCTGTAGGCTTCGGAGTTCGTTGAGATTTGTTGGTCTCGGCATCTTTTGGATTGTATCAATCTTTGACTGATCAATTTCGATGCCACTATGTCGAACAAAAAAACCTAAGAATTTTCCAGACGTAACACCGAATGCACACTTTAATGGATTCATCTTGAGCTGATACTTTCTCAGTCGATCAAATACTGTCTTGAGATCTTGGATGTGGTTGTCTCTTCGTCTTGACTTAAATACCAAATCATCGACATAACATTCTACAACCTTATGCAACATGTCATCAAAGATCTTCTACATAGCCCTTTGGTAGGTGGCCCCTGCATTCTTCAATCCGAAAGGCATGACTCGATAGCAGAATACTCCTTTTGGTGTGCGAAAACCTGTGCATTCTTCATCCTTAGGAGCCATACGAATTTGATGATAACAACTATAACCATCCATGAATGACAATGCTTCATGTCCCGTCGTGGCATCCACCATCAATTATGTGATAGGGAGAGGGAAATCATCTTTCGGGCATGCATGGTTCAAATCTCTGAAGTCTACACAAAGGCGAAGCTTCCCATTTTTTTTCCTGATAGGGACTATATTTGCATTCCATGAAGGGTATTTAACTTCTTGAATGAAACCTGACTCAATTTGTCTATTCACTTCCTTCTCTATCACTAGAATGAGCTCTGGGTGAAAACAACGCAATGGTTGTTTCACCGGTCTATGTTTCCACTCAGGCTTGATGTCAAGTTCATGCATTGGTACCTCTGGGTCAAGTCCGGACATCTCTTTGTATGTCCAGGAAAATGCATCTTTATATTCCTAAAGTAACTCAATATATTTCTTTTCCTCATCAGGTTTTAGTAAAGCACTGACGAAGGTTACCTTGGGCTTCTCTATAGTACCCAAATTGACTTCCTTCAATTTTTCTACAGTAGCTTTCCCCCCATCTTCAAGTTCCGGGGGTGCTTCCTGTTCTACTATCTCTTGACTTGAGTCATCTTTGATAGTTATATGGTTGGTGGAAGCTATGAATTGTTTTGATGTGGAACTCTTCTTCTCTTGCTGCTTTTGCCCAGTGATGATAACATCATACTTCTTGATTCTAAGGGCTCCCTCTATACTAATTTGTAACTTGGCATAACTCCTCTGTTCTCTACGTCGGGATGGTAATCTCTTCTACTAACATTTTGGATGACCTCTCAAATCCTGGCAATGGAGGCTTAGTTACCTTCGCCTATCCTGTTCTTGTGACAGGGACCATGAGGTTTTTCTTCAAAGTCTTTACATCCTCCATTGTGGGAGTAGTAGCATCACAAAGGTTATGGCCACAGCTTGTGAGTGGAGTTTGCCCTTCTTTCCTTTTGGATTTTGGGACATACCTTAAGACCGAAGAACTTACTATCTTGTGACTTAAGCTCTGTTTAGGTTTAGAGTTCAGTTGTACTCCTTCGTGACCGGCTGACGGTCTCTCTATATCTACTACTTTATCGATTTGCTTCACCGCTATAGTCTTTCTTGCTGGTGGCACCCATAGCTTTATCTTGCTCGGCGTTTCCTCCACCTCATTATAAAACCTAGCATCTGCAAAGTGCGACTCAGCCGTTGTGAAGGGTCTTTCATCAGCAAACACTGTCTATACTCCATTTTTGAAGAATTTAAGGCATTGATGGAGAGTTGAAGGGACTACTCCATTATCATGGATCCAAGGACGACCCAACAACATGTTATAGGATGTCTTGGCATCAATTACATGGAATAACGTTGATGAAGTCATACTCCCAATAGTGAGGTCAAGATATATTTTCCCTATAGAATTTTCTCCTCCCAAATTGAAGCCTTAGATGAAAAGTCTACTATTTGATAGCTCTTCCATTGGTATTCTGAGCTGCTTCATGGTGAATAGTGGCATGATGTTTACAGTTGACCCTCCGTCAACCAACACACGACTAATTCTTTGGTCACGGGCATATCCCGAGATAAATATTGGCCTATTATGTGTTTTGGCTCCGAGCAACATATCATCCTCCGTGAAGGGAAGAGAGGCACAACAAAATGCATCACCTACGTGATTTCGTACTTCTGGCCCTTGAAGAGCTTTAATCATAACTTCTCGAACCTCTTTCGATAACTTGCTCAGCTGTTGTAAAATTTCATCATGTGAAAGTGTTTCAGTCATCTCGTCACTATTTAAGCCAAGTATAGCGAGAGCATTATCATCTTGCACGACATCCTCTCCTGCATCCTCTTCTTCAACTACACAGCAAGAAGTCGTGTTAACTTCATGAACTTCCAAGAATTTTGGAGGGAAAATTCTGCTAGTGTGATTGGCTTAAGAGGTTCTTGTTTCAACAATTCAATTGGCAAGACTCTTGCCTTTCTTGGCTTCAACTTCATCCCTTTCTTCGGCTTGGCCTGGCCTTTTTTTCTTCTGGGCTGCTTCCCCTGGCGTCGGCGTAGTTGAGGCTTTGAAGCTTGTTTTCTCTTTAGCATTCTTCTTGTCACCAAAGTCCAACCCTCGTCCTCCTCATCGGTTTGTATAGGGTCCTCCTTCACTTCAAGGTCTTCAACAACTGTGTGAGTTTGTGAACCATCACTTTTTGAGACATATATTAGAATTGGTTCCAAGCTTCCAAACTGAATCAACCGGCTAACCCTTGTAGGCACTGTCTTGGGCAAGTCACCCATTATGGCGATATAATTTAGGTCTACTGCTGGGGGTTCTAGATCGAGAAAAATTACTCCATATTTTGCTAATTTCATGATCCTCTCCTTCAAAGTGATGCATTTTTGAGTTGGATGGCTGATGCATCAATGGTACATGCAGTATCTAGGATCTTCAGTTCGTCCTGCCTCTTGCAGACGCTTTGGCTCCGAAAATTCTACTACCTTCTTTTCCAATAGATCATCCAACATCCCTGGGGCGTCCGAATCAGGAAATGGGTATTGTTTTGCCTCCAATTCCTTCAAAGTTGTCTGCTTCCTTGTGAACTCTTGCTTTGAGTAGTTTTGACTCCCGTCAGATCTTTGTGGCTTAGCTGAGATCTTGATTGGAGATGCACCAACAACCATTGCCTCCTTTGTCACGCTCTTGGAAGACTTCTCATTCTTCTTGAATTCCTTCTTCTCCTTAGGATGTTCAAACATAGGTATTTTACGTCCACGTTTAGCAATGTTCACCTCTATGTCGTGAGCAGTCGTAGATAACTCAGAGAAAGTTCTGGGTTTCGTACCCTGCAAGATGTACACAATGCCCCAATGCATTCCTTTAATGCACATCCCAGTAGCTGATACATCGCTGAGGCGATCCTGATAATTTAGGCTCAATGAATGCCAACGCTCAATGAACTCTTCAACAGGGTCATTCTCCCACTGCCTAGTGTTTGCATGTTCCACTATACTTACAGTTCGGCGAGCGCTGTAAAAGTGGTTGCTGAACTCTCTCTCCAACTCTTCCCAGCTATCAATGGACTCACTAGGGAGGTTAGTGTACCAGTCAAAGGCATTTCCCTTCAATGATTGCACGAATTGTTTCACCAGTAAATCTCCTCCAGTACCTGCATTATTACAAGTTTCGATGAAATGTGCTATATGCTGGCGGGGATTGCCCTTGCCTTCAAAATATTGAAATTTGGGAGGCTGATAACCAACGGGCATTGGCAAGTAATCGATCCTCTTTGTGTAGGGTTTCATATAAGAGAAGATATTTTGGGAAGCAATGCCGAATTGAGCTTTTACTACACCAGCAATCATCTCTTGTAGGCCTTTGGGAGTCAAACCTCCTAAAGGAGTCAGGTTGGAGCAGTCTTTCTCCTCCTAAAGCTTCAATCTATCAAAAGATTCATCCTAGTATTTTGCTTCAATGACTGCCTCTTTCTCTTTACTAGATGAAGCGTCACCTTTTTCTTCGAGTTTTTGCATGAGCATAGCGATTTGCTCATCCTTTTCTTTCACAGCTTTGGAGAGGATGTCAACGACCTATTTTAATTCTGCGAGCTATTCATCAATGATTCCAGTGGTCATCACTGGAGCGATTGAGTATGCAGAGTTGTCTGAATCTTCATCTTGGTTTAATAGAGCATGTTCTGAGGTAGCTCCTACAATGGGCAGCATTGATAGTTCAGCAACAGGGGCTTCAAGAAACATATCTTTGTTGCTTGAGGCAATGATTTTTGCCTTACTTCGTGTCAATGGCCCAGTGTGATTACTCTCACCACTGAGTGTTGCATAGTTGTTGAGGATGCTCTTGTTAGTGTTTGAAGCCATCAAGATGGGTAGTTGGAGATTGAGATGAGAGGCAAAAATGGAACCACCGGGTGCACCAAATTTGTTAACGACAAATTTTCTGGTAAAAGAAAATTGAAGAACAAAATATACTTTTATTGATTATTAATTATCGGATCGAATGTAGGTACAATCTCTGTATAAATCTGGCACAAGATTTATATCCTCTAATTCAATCTCCTAGACGATTGATGGCGTTGTGATTCGCGATTTTGAATTTTGGGCTCAACTTGTTCGGGGCTCGTCTTGAGCTTAATGAGCTTGATCTAAACCTGTTAATGGCAATTTAATTTACCTGGTAAAGGGGCACGATTTGGTGGTGCTTGATCCCTTCGAACAGGTTTAATGATGTTGAAGTTGCAATGCTTCAACGTTTTCGACTTTGATAATTTGGAAAGCTTCGTTCTTCGATCTTCGTTCTTCGTTCTTCGATCCTTGGTCTTACTTCTTCAATCTTTGGATCTTCGTTCTTCGATATTCGTTCTTTGATCCTCAGATCTTACTTCTTCAATCTTCGGATCTTCGTCCTTCGATCCTTGGATCTTAATTCTTCAATCTTTGGATCTTCGTTCTTCGATCCTTGGATCTTACTTCTTCAATCTTCAGATCTTCGGTCTTCGATATTCGTTCTTCGATCCTCAGATCTTACTTCTTCAATCTTCGGATCTTCGTTCTTCAATCCTTGGATCTTACTTCTTCAATCTTCGGATCTTCGTTCTTCGATCCTCAGATCTTACTTCTTCAATCTTCGGATCTTCGTCCTTCGATCCTTGGATCTTACTTCTTCAATCTTTGGATCTTCATTCTTTGGATCTTTGTTCTTCAATCCTTGGATCTTACTTCTTCAATCTTCAGATCTTCGGTCTTCGATATTCGTTCTTTGATCCTCAGATCTTACTTCTTCATTCTTCGGATCTTCGTTCTTCAATCCTTGGATCTTACTTCTTCAATCTTCGGATCTTCGTTTTCGATCCTCAGATCTTACTTCTTCAATCTTCGGATCTTCGTTCTTCGGTCTTCGATTTTTGGCTTTAGAGTGCTTGGGAGCGTTTTCTCTATAAGCTCTTGATCTCGGGACTTCAGTGTGTATTCAATGAGGAGGGGTGCCCTCTATTTATAGAAAAAATGACCTCCTTGGCTTTTGGGCTTGGGCCTGTCTTGCGTTTTAGACTTAAAAGTCATGTTTCATTTAACTTAATTTTACAAACTCGTAGTCCTTTGTGAAATAAATTAGACCCGTATTTAATTAAACTAAGCCCATTTGAAATATTTTGGCCCAATTTAATAAAATACGAACAGGACGTAAACAATTAAAATATTTTATTTTAACATATAAATACCAAATAATTTTTAGGAATATTTAATTATCCCTAATTTAGGTTGATTGACCATATAACAATCAAATATTATTTTTCTTGTTGTTATATATTTTTCCGGTGTCAACACACATGGCTGAAGTATTTGCCTGATATCGGCAAAAAATGCCGAAGGCCTCCCTTACCATCAGCCGCTCCTCCACCGCCTCGTTTGGCCGTTTTTTAATATTGGCCTTTTTCTTTTGCTATATCTAAAATTTGGTTATGTAATAAAAAAAAATTAACTCACACATTTACAGTTAAATTAATTTTTTATCTATAATAATAAAAAATTATATATTAGATCTACAATATAAATTATAATAATGCTAAAAAAAATAAAATTTAAACTCATAAATTTATAATTAAATAAAAAAATTTAAATAAATAATTTTTCATTAAACTCATAAATTTATAACATAACTTCAGTATATTTTAAAATATGCAAAAAGAAAATTGTCTGAACCATTGAAGAAAGAAGGGAGAGAAGGAAGATGAAAAAAAAGGTAAAAGAAAATATGAAAAAAAAGTTTTGGAAGGGATAAAGGAGAGACACGTAGGATAAGAATAATTTTAATAATTTATTTGATAACATTTTCTAAATAATAATTATTTATTTTCCAAATAACAGCTACCCAGAAATTATTGCTCCTCCCGGCTACACCAGATTGCGCCGTTCACTCCCAGCTATGGCATATTGCGTCATTCCCCCTCCCTAGCAACAACAAACCTTGCCGGTCTCCCTCTCCCCTTGCCGAATTTTTTTTCCATTTCCACCCAGCAATTTGATTTATTAGGAACTCGTCTCCTGCTGATAAAAATATATGGTTCGATGCGAAATGGTCGTCTATTATTTAAGGAAAAATATTCTATCAAAATAATTGATATGCTTGGTTCAATTTAAAGAGTTCAATCATATATTTATATAGAAAGGAAAAACTCCAATATTTTTATTATTCATAATTAAGCATATGTTTCCCTATAAAAATTTTATAGAAAGGAATAAATCTTTATTAATCCTTCTTATAATGACTAATAAATTTAAAAGTCCGTAAATTATAATAAATTTAAAACTTCAAGGTATATTTTTTTATTATAAATTTTTTTAATGAATTTATCATGATGAAATTAATAATTTTTTTTATTATATTATTATGCTAAAATCTATTTTTTTAAGGTATGAATAATTCATGTTTTACAACCTAAAATTATTAGAGATTTTTTATAATAGAGTAAATATTTTGTAATCGTGAAGAACTTATAATATGAAAATGGGTAAAACTCATAAGATAATTTTGATCATTAAATATTCTAGAAATGGAAATGGTGTAAGAGCAGATAAAGTCTCGATAAAATATGAAAGAATTGAAATATACGCTCGTACTATAAATATAAATACTGAAGATGCACGTATTATGAGTTCTAAAAAAATTATTGTTGCTTTTTAATTATTGGTGTTGAAAATAATAATGGTGGATGGCAAGTGACAATTAGAAATGGGACACACAATCATGAATTGGCAAATTATGAATAAGGGCATGTTGTTCTGGGTAAGTTAACTTAAAATAATGTTTAATTTGTTGATGACTTCATTACAGCTAATGTTAGGCCACGAAAAATCATATTGCTTCTTTAAAAACAATTTGAAAGAAATGTAAGTATGAGAAGGCATATTTATAATGCCCAATAGATGTTTAGGTCAGAAGAAATGGATGGTCAAACAATGTTATAACATGTTATTGGTATGTTGGTCGAGAAACATTATTTTCAATGGCATCAAAGAGAGCCGGAATTAAATGTAATAAACGAACATCTATTTGTACATCCCATATCTATTAATATTTTACTTGCATTTTATTTTATTTTACAAATAGTTTTCATGTATAAGACAAATAAATATCGAATGTCCTTACATGAAATTGTTGGACTAACACCAACACAATTGAATTTAAAAATTTTATGTGCATACACATATTATCTAAAAATGAGAAAAATTATTTGTGGGTACTTGAGAGGTTGAATACCTTAATGGATTTCTCTATGATTCCAACCACCATTATTACCGATTGGAAACTGGCTCTAATTTTAGCCATGGAATGTATTTTTCCCACTTCATGACATTTATTATGTAGATTTCATGTTAATAAAAATGGGGAGGAAAAGTGTAAGAAAGTCTCTAGCCATTCATTATTCACACATGGTTTTATGTCCTGATGGAAAAATATAATAGATGCCATAAATGAATAAAAGGAACGACTATTGTCATTGGAGGAAGATTACAAAAATATGTCTAGCCTAATTTCGTATCTAAAGACGAATTGGTTACAACCAAATTGAAATGCCCCAGAATTATTTATTTTGATATATTATTAAATAAGGATTTATTGGGAAATTAATTTAATTTATTATTTTATTTGGAATAAGAGGGATTTATTTAAGGCAAATTAATAGGAACTTATGAACATTTTTATAATGGAAAAACTAGGCTTTTTGTTAATTAAAAAGGAATTTAGGAAAAATAATTAAAAAACCCTAAATTAGCCTAAAAATAATATTTAACATTATTTTAAATTAATATTTTATTTTAGATACCTAAATTATTCAAATTAATTTATTTAAACCCAAAACCTTAAATTTTCCTTTTCCCTTTTTCCTTTTTCTTTCTTTTCTTTCTTTTTTTTCTCTCTCCCACCGGTTAGGCCTAGCGCGACCCAACCTACCTCTCCTTCTCCTTTCTCTGCGGCCCAGCGCCGTGCCTCCTTCATGCGGCATTTCAATGCCGCGTTTTGACTCGTTTCCGGATGAGACGCTACGTCTCATTTAATGACCAATTTAACCAGTGCGACTGGCCCGGTTCTCTCCCTTTTCTTTTCTCTCCCAACCGACCGGTTCACCCCCTCCCTCCTTCCTTCTTCCTCCCTTCTCCTCCATCGACGTAGCCTGCAACTTCCACCCCCGAAAATGGCCGCGCCGGCCACGAGGACTTTGACCGGCCGATTCACCCCTCATTTTCTCCCTCTTGACTCGCACATTGACTTGGAACGATCGATTATCCTCAACTCTCACTCGTTCCCTCTCTTTTGCTTCGTGAAACTTTGACCCCGACCCAATAAATCGCTGGCCAATTTCTGCCACCGGCCACCCTAGCATTTAATACCATCCAGGTGACCCCCAAAACCCTAATAACCCATCTAAACTCTATAAATGGCCTAGTTGTGGATGTTTTTGAAGCTTCTTCTTTCTCGAAACCCTAAGCAAAAACCACCCGCCACCACGACTTCAGACGCATCTTCTGACGCCGATAGCCAACCTCAGCGCCACCACCATATTCCAAATTCTTCATTGTAATTCCCTCTAGCTAACTAAACCCTTCACATCCTTCGATTCTTCTTGCATGAGCTGCCATAACCGTGCAAAGTTTGCTGCTCATCTCGCCAGAATTTTTACCCCGAAACCTTAAACCACCGTCCGCCATCACATACGCCACTTTTGCCACCCTATAAACCACCCAATATCTCCTACTAAGTCTCCTCCACCAAACCATAAGCTTATTTTATTTTTCTCCTTTCCCCTTCCCTCTTTTTCTTCATTTTTATCTCTCTTAGATCCATTTTCAGGCCACCTCCGGGAACCACCGCCGGTGACACCTGTACCCTCCAACTCAAGGTGAAACCCTAGACCTTTTAAATACTTACTTTCGATTTATTGATAATTATTATGCTTTTATCCTAATTTTTAATGTTAATTCAATTTTAATTATTATTATTATAATTATTATTATTATTATTGTTATCAACTGTATCTTAATTTCTAAATTTTGTTGACAGGTCTGGGAGTATTATTGAGTAAGATAAATTATTATTCTCGAATTTTGCTTATTTAATGGAATTATTACATGTGTAATATTATTATTATTAATATTTTTAATATTATTATCATTAGTGTAACTATTTAATTAATGTTGTAATTATTTTAGGAGGGGCGGAGACCAAAAATTCTAATTAAGCATCGCACTTTTACTTTTTATTAATATTATTAACATTTTTAACACTTTTTTATTATTATATTGTTATTATTATCATGTTTATTAACTTTATATTATAAGTATATATAACTTTAATATCATTATTGCAATTTTGAATGGTATTATTATTAAATTGGGGTGGTTCGAAAACCACCTTGTAATTTTTAAGAATTTTGGTATTATTAATATTAATTTTCTACTAATAAAAGTATCATTAATAATATTATACTTTATTATTATTATTATTATTATTATTATTATTATTATCATTCTATTATCATTACTATTTTGGTGAAGGGTGGAAACCCTTATATCACCACCCCTTTTCGAATGGAATTAGTAATTTAGTTGTATACTTAAGTAATATTTTGTATAGTTAATTATTGTGTAATATTATTTTAATTAAAAACTAAATATTAGAATAAGTTAGAGAATAATAAAATTTTATAAGGGAGCCTAATTCTAGTATAATTTTATATAGTAGGTGAACCCCTTCAAACCCCTCAAGTGGAATAGGAGCGTGCACCAAGACCGGTGTCGTATTAGGTAAGGGTGTTACTAAGGCCATTTGTGTGCTTATGTGCATTATGTGCTTCTTATGCCATGTATTCTATGTTAGCATTATTAATTATGACGTATATGATATGATGTGGAGTTCGCATACGATCGTGAGTTGTTATATGGCATGTGTTTTATTTGTAGGTGATGATATGTGAAGTGGCCTTAAGACATGCACGTTAGGGTTGCAAAAGAATGATGGGGGATTTTAATTATGGTGTTAGGGTCTTGCATGGGAGGTACTAGTATTGCATGGTGTTAGGGTTTTACATGATGGTATTAACATTACACGGTGTAAGGGTTTTGCATGATGGTAATGATATTGCATATTGTTAGGGTTGTGCATGGGAGTTAGGGTTGCATGGAAGTGTGGTTTACGTAGAGTTAGGGTTGCATGGGAGTTAGGGTTGCATGGAAGTGTGGTTTACGTAGAGTTAGGGTTTGCATGGGAGTTAGAGTGCATCGAAGTGTGGTTTATGTAAAGCTAGGGTTTGTATGGGAGTTAGGGTTGCATGGAAGTGTGGTTTACGTAGAGTTAGGGTTGCATGGGTGTTACAATTGCATGGAAGTGTGGTTTACATAGAGTTAGGGTTTGCATGGGAGTTAGGGTGCATGGAAGTGTGGTTTATGTAAAGCTAGGGTTTGTATGGGAGTTAGGGTTGTATGGAAGTGTGGTTTACGTAGAGTTGGGGTTGCATGGGTGTCAGGGTATGTCATGGTTAACTATGGTGGGATGGTTATCTAGGGTTGAGGTGGTTAACCTGAGTTGAGGAGTAAACATGGTAAGGGTTTGATTTGCATGTCTAGGAATGAACATCTGAATAAGATACTTAAAATATTAAATACGTAAAGTGGAAGATGTTGAGTCGGGCTCAGACCGATCCACCGGCATAATAGTGGCCAGGTACTGCGGTAGCCTGGAGACCGATTCCCTAGCATAATAGTGGTAGGGTATGTTACCCTAGTGACCGATCCACTGGCTAAAATAGTGGGGGATCCCGAGCTCAACAAATCAAACTATATATATTGTTAAGATGTGGGAAGACACTAATTACTTATAGTGGAATACCGTGCGAGAAGGGGCCAGACCGATCCACCGGCATAATAGTGGTAGGGTATGTTACCCTAGTGATTGATCCACCGACTAGAATAGTGGCTAGGAGCCAAAAGTGCCCTGGAGACCGATCCACCGGCAATAATAGTGAACTATATTGGACCTTGGCATTCTCATCTAACCATTCATTTGCCTTTATGTTAAAGTGTTTGTAATTATGCCCTATTAGTATTCTGCATGGATTATGTGCTTATGTGTTGGCCTTAGTGCTCGGTCACCTTACTCAGTATGTAGCGTACTGATCACCCCTTTTATGGGTGCTGCTCATTTCCACGAGTAGAAGGCCCATCTGACTTGTTGTAGGTAGGAGATGTTTACTTTAACGTGATTGATGTCTATGGGACATCGAATGAGGCTGAGTGATGATTGGGCCGAATCAGTTTCGGAGTGGCGTGGCCGGTTTTCCATTGAGATTTTATTCCCAGTTTCTTTTAATTATGTTGAATGCTTCGTAAACAATTATATGATTGTAGTTATTTCTTTTCCCTGAAAAATACCCTCGTATTTTGGATTGAAAAAAACTTATGCATTTTGAATTCCTGTATTTATGAATTTGAATTATTATTAATGTTATAAGCTATTTTCTTAGCCTTAGCACTTGGTACTGGAACGGTAGAAGTGAACCGGTCTAGTACTAAGTGTAGCGGTAATATCCCCATAATTTTTGGTTTTAATTTATAAGTAGTGTTTTGTTTTTAAAAAATTGTGTAAATTTGGAGGTGTTACACAAATAAACAAAAAATTGTTTCTGCTTTCTTCAATAAAGTGTTTCATATTCATCAGCTTACAACAAATATGTATGAATGTTATTTTATCTCCTACTGTAGTTGCTTTTAAATATTTCTGGTCATAATGTAATATACTATTTTTTTTACAATAGTGTGGAAGGTGTTCACAGGTCTTTGAGGAGATTTTTGGAGACATCAAAAGGCAGCTTCAATACTATGTTCAAACAAACGCACACGTGCCTTGAATTGCAACATGATGAGATTAAAGTATTGCTTGAGAGATCTCAATTCAATACATCACATTTTGCAACAAAGGCCCTTTACATCAATTTGAGAGGTGATGTTATCATATACATAACGGAATTGGTCAACAAAGAATGCGACAAAAGTAATTATGTAAGTATAAAAGATCATTTATGTGGGTGTTACATGCTGTGTACACACAAGATACCATATACACATGAGATTAATACATACATTGATAACTACATGGCAATCTCCTACTCAGCTATTCGTCTATGTTGGAAGAAACTAAACATAGATCAACTGATAAATCCACATGCACCACACGATCTGAGAGATGTTACATTGCATTTACTCTATATTTTCAAGGAAACTTTTATTAGCCAGCCACTAGCAATTCAAAATTAATTGCAACATGGAATCCAAGGTCCTAAAAATGAAGTAACTATATGTTTTTGTAAGACATGAGTCATTATGATATAGTGGCATGCAAGTGTTTATGAATTGTTTTCCATTATAATATTATGACTCACCTTAATTGTTTTACGTTTTTTTTATATCTAACATGTATATCTTCTAGATAATATGAAAATTGGAGTAGATAATATAACAACAACATTTTGATGTGGAATACACTATATTCAATAAGATTGTATCAATGGAACTCATTGGTTAATGATGGATGTCAAGAGTCATATCCTTTATCTTCAAACGAGAGTTATATCTAGAATTTTTGTAATTTTTTTCTTAATTGAGTTGTGGTAATACCATCGGACTATATATGTACTTTCTTGAGTTTAACTACCTAATCTATGGTAATCTGATATATTTATACTTTATTCAGTTTAGTGGGATCTCAGATATCAACACAATTAAGGGGTATTGAGTTATACTTTAAACAAATGCATGCGAAATAAAAACAACAAAAATATTTTAATCAAAGTACATAATCAAACAAATGCACATCAAGGTCATTACAAATACCCACGTCCATGCCCTTGCCCATGCCCACGCCCACACTTAGGTGGAGTAACTCTTAAATCACACACAAGATTTTCAATACATGTAACTAGCTGCTAATAATTTGTTACTAGCTCTCTCCTCTAATAGAATTGATGAATAGTTTTATGTACTTCATTTATATATTTTTTAGCTAGAATTTGATGCTCATCATTCCGATGCTCAGCTAAATATTCTTCTGTTGTTGCCAATACATACTTGTGGGTTATAGGAACGTACCAACCCATATATTCATGAGCCATGTCCTATGGGTATTGAGCTAGTGCTCCAAAAATATTTGGTCCCAATACGTGTTCAATCCTCAAGAACCATAGCCTAAGCATGTGTGCATAAACAACCTTAATCATCCTGAGGGAAGGACCTCTATATATGTTACTGGTAGGCTTGACAGGTTCCTAAGGGATTAATTATGTATATCCAAAATTGCATGTGACTCTATCACGCATATACGGTTCTACTTTCTCCAAATAGTGTAGATAACCATGATATAATGCCATTGGATGATCCCTATATAGATTCATTACTTCGTACAAATCCCAAATGACATATCACAAAAAATTTAAACAAAATACATATATCGATAATATAATATAGAAAGAATATGAATCCAAGTAACGTACCATCAATGCAGGCATAAGATCAATCTTTTCTGGAAAGTACTTGAGCATCTCCAATTTAGTATCAAATTTATGCCTACAAAACTACCTCATAAAACAAGGATGATCTAGATCATATCCAGATTGTTCCACTAAAACCGTAAAAAGTGTTCATAAATCCAAGTCTATTATAATATTTGATTGTGTTAATTACCATTAAATGTATCCAAGTATAAGATATACATACATACATACATACATACATATATATATATATATATATATATATATAAATACACATCCTAAAATTTGAGCAACATTAGCTCTGGAAGCTAGGCATCCCAAGTTATCAATAAAGAAAATCAAGTGTGGTTGCTCCCTATGCATAACCATTAACCCAAATTAGATCTTGAATAAAAAGGATATAGTACAAATTTACTTTATGAACCAATTTGTCAACAAATAACGATAACCCCATAAAGTATAATAAATACTCAATATTTTTTTCCTCATCCCCTAGCTAGTATGATTCACATACTTCTTCTGGCCGTTTAAATGGAAGTCCACCCTTTCGAGTGACTTCATTCACTTGAATTTCCTTCATCCCAAATAAGGCATCCATTGCACCAATCAATTACCTATGTGTGTCAGCAATCATCTTCAAATATAATGGATTACCATCGCCTTGTAGCCAATATGCGATGTACATCCAAAAAAGTGATTATGATTTCACCCCATGGCATATGAAAGCTATTAATATTTGGTTTCCATATCTCAATAAACACTAAAATAAATGGCACATTCACATGCTCAAATGTGTAATCTAGAAGGTGTGACAATCCTGCTTGGTATATCAGAGCGAACATCCTTTCATTTATGCTTTCAAGAAAAGTTTTCAAAACCTCCTATCTAGTCTGATCCTAGGACAACAATGATCTTAAAAAAAACATATGTGATGACTATATATGATATCTGTACAAATGAAATGCCAAATATTTAATAATGCATATGATAAACATACCTTTCCTTACTATAAATCTAAAGTGGTGTGACCATTGAAGCTTGGGATCACATCAGGGATGATTGGACATCTGGGACATGGCCCTAGAAAATACTATTTATCCTTCAACTATATTCCGCATTCATCTTCATTGGCTTCACCATCATCCCTATCATCATCATCACCGTCATTATCTCTATAATCGTCAGCATCATTGTTGTCATTGCCATCATCATTGTCATCATCATGTACAACATCATCATCATGTACATATGTTGATGTTAATGGTTGCTTAGTAATACGAGATAATGATGATGCCAAATCCAATGATGATCTAGAGCAACCAACAACAGGTGGATGACTTGAGGATGATGGTACTCCCATATCATGTTGTATTGCCAAGGTAACAAAATCTACATATTCTATAGAAAATGGAAACCCTCCATACTCAGAACTGTTGACCCATGAACCTTTGTACCCCAAACCTCTACCCTCAAAATCATTGTACCTTAAACCTTTAAACCCAAAGCCCCTACCCCTAAACCTCCATACCTTAAACATTCGTACCTTAAGCCTAAAAACCTTGAAACCATACCCGAAACCTTCGTACCCTAAACCTTCATACCCTAAACCTCTAAACTCTGAATGACCTACCCTCGAACTTTCGTACCCTGAATCTCCAAAACCTAAACGTCTGTACCAAAAAATGCTATCATCAACCACAAATGATGGACGATCCACATAGTCAACAAATGTTGGAATGGTAATAGCTACATGGCTAAACCTTGACTGTTTTTGAGCTTCTATATATCCTTGTTGTTCTAATGCTTCTTCTAGTTCTTGTTGGCTACGTTTTTTTTATTATATTTTTTTTACCTTTGCTCCATCCTTTGGTACGACTTTTTCCTAGATTTTTAGATGAGACATAAGAGCAAGTTGTTATGTATGCATTATGTTACGTCGTGAAGATGCTGTCATAAGACGACCTTCGATTCTATCTACTACTTTATTTTGTATGCAACTCATCTAAATTTCAATAATAAAATAAATCTATTATCCAATCAATATAATTAAAATAGATATTCACCAATAACCACCGCCACATAACAATAATTAACATATTTAATGAAAATATAAAAAATATATAATAAATATGAAATCATATATAAATAATATAATAAAGCAATTATCATAATTTAATAAATCAAGAAATATCGATAACAAATTTAACCAAATTAACACTAATTAAAAAATACAACTAACAAAAAAAAATTAATAAGCATAACTACCTCTCCAAGTGACAATCGAAAATTGTAGAAGCAGGATAGATGTTGACAAAATCATATTTAATTACAATAATAGAGCATATTTAATAGAGTATAATAGTTATAAAAATATAATGAGAAAATTTAACCAAATAAATTATAATTAAATTTTCATTTAACTACAAACATAATTATGACACGCATATTTAACAAAACACAATAATCACAAACCTAAGATAAAATTTTATTAGGTGTTGCACTAATTAATAAGATAGAATTAAAAAAAAAACACTTGATCTATCCAACCAAAACCAAATTCCATATCACGAACTATAGTTACTAATTAATAAACCATGAATCATACACACATAATAACAATTATCACTAAGTAATTATTATCAATTAATACTAAAATAATTATTACACACATATTAAAAAAAATCATAGTAAGTAATAAACATAATAATCACAGACCTATGAAAAAATTGTATTAGGTTTTACACTAATGAATGAGATAGAATTAAAACTTTTGATCTATCAAGCCAAAACAATATTCCAAATCATGAACCATAATTACTAATTAATAAAACATAAATCATACACATATAATAAATAAATATTATTAGTTAATACTAACAGAATTATTTCGCACATATTAAACAAAAGACAATAATTAATAAACACAATAATCACAAACCAAGGAAAAAAATTTATTAGGTTTTACACTAATGAATGAGATAAAATTTAAAAAACCCAATCTATCCAACCAAAACCATATTCCACATCATGAATCATAATCACTAATTAATAAACAATAAATCATGTACAAGTAATAAAAATTATCAATAAATAATTATTATTAATTAATACTAATATAATTATTACATAGATATTAAACAAAACACAATAATTACAAACTAAGGAAATTTTTTTACTAGGTTTTGCATTAATTAATGAGACCGAATTAAAAAATCCAATCTATCCAACTAAAACCATATTCCACATCACGAACCATAATTACTAATTAATAACCCATAAATCATATACACATAATAAAATTTATTAATAAATTATTATTATTAATTAATAATAACGTAATTATTACACAAATATTTAACAAATAAATAAACATAATAATCACAAACCTAAGATAAAATTTATTAGATGTTGCACTAGTTAATGAGACATAATAAATAAACCTAATTAACAAACCATAAATCATAATATTAATTATCAATTAATATTTAATATTCTTAATTAATACTAATATAATTGCGTCCGCACCACCACCCATCACCTATTTTCCCCATTCCCTACCACTACCTACCGCCAATTTACACCATTCCTAGCCACCACCCACCGATGATTTCCGTCGTTACCCCTATCCCCAAACGTTTTTTTTTCTATTTCCTCTACGACTTTTTTTACAGTTATCCTCCCATCATCACAGGTTAAAATAGCCATTCCACCCCAACCATCATGGGTAAAAATTACCAATCCATCTACCATACTTAAAAAAACAAAATACCCATGTATAGTTAAGATAATTTGTAACATAAAAAAAAAGAACTCACCTTGGATCGGTTGAGGGAGAGGGAGTGAGGTGTGGAAGTGAGGTTGAGGGAGAGCTTGAGAGACGAGATAGAGAAGAGAGAGAAGAGAGAAAAGAGAGAGGGAAATAAATAATTTATCAAAGTGAGGGGTGGGGGTAGTTTAGGAAAAAAATTATTTTCTATGGAGCAATTTTTTTAAAAAAAATAAAATCTACATAATTGCCAAAGGTATATATAGATGAATTCACTCAAATCAAGTATATAATCAAACACATAATAGAGCAAGATGAGACAACTCAAGATTAAACATTTAGGCCCAAACATCAATATTATGGCCTAGTAAAAGAGTCAATCAAGCACATTTATCGGAGGACAACTCATCTTAATTCAGTTTACATCCATATATATGAAGTAATTTGAAATATACGAGGTTTTATAGCCTCACAAAACCATGATATTCCTTGCAATTTATCTCCTTATTACTTCCATTGGCTATATTCATCATGGAATTAGTAGTAGTGCTACAGTCGTAAATTTGTAATAATTGTAAAATAATGAAATTATGGAACAAAATCAAGTATTATGATGCACTACATAATTTGTATGGTGTAAATTCATAATTTTTCCTACAGAAGCATGTATTATGGTGTATTTAATTTTTTTTTCAAAATTTTAAATAAAATTATCTTTGGTCTAGGTCAACAAAAATATTGTACCAATTGCTTTTCATAATTTTCTCTATAATAATATGTTCATATTGATATACCTAAAATGTAAAAATGAAATGAAATAAAATAAAATACGTGTAATTATGTAAAGGCATACACAACTTACAATAATACATATTTCCACAATAAAGTTACACCTTCTACGATGTAAATACTATTTTCAAAATATAAATACACATATTTTGTAATGTAAATTAATACACATCTTTTAGGATATAAATACATATACATTTTTCTTTATAAAATGTGCATTCTTCTTAGTTTTAACATAATAGTATATATATTCTAATACAACAATAAATATCTTGGAGAACACAAACAAATTTTAGGATAATAATACACATATTTCATTATTTGCAAAAATTCAAAGTAAAAAAGTAACATGCCTCAAAATAAATACACAACTTTTAATACTACAATACACATATTCCATGACAATATCTTCTGTAACACCCCCAAAAAATCACAATTGAAAATTTTTGTTTAATTAAAACATACACAAGCACGGGGGAAGCTACCACTTTGATCAGCACAAGCCTTGCGCCTGGCTAGTCTTGCACCAACCATAAGGTTTAGAATATACTCACAAAACATTAATCACACTTAAGATAGAGGACTGTAGAAGTTCAAAACGTTCATAAAGAGAAAATTAGAGTGCATGATTAAAACTCATTTCAAACTGGAAACAGTTACATAATCAAAGCCCCCAAGGGGAGAGAATAATACAACACATTAAGAAAAAAGCTGAAATAAGAAGAGTCTATACTACATCTCTCTTAGGATGAATCCCAAGTCCAAAAAGATCAACATTTAGACCCGCCAGATGCCTTAAATGTGTTATAGGCATCAAACATAATGTCTCCTAGTTGCATCAATTCAAAAGGGACTTCTACTTAATGGAATGAGCAGCACCCATGAAACGGGTAATTAGTATACTACATACTGAGCAAGATAACCATACAACTAATTCCATACATAAAATATAGAAAAAACAAGCAAGTAACCATGTAGATAAGCCATATATGAAGGACAGATACTATAAATAGTGATTCAGTCTGGTTAAGCATAATCATTAGATATCTGGCCAATATTCCCATTTCACACCATGCTCTTTATAAGTTCATGTAAGTATAGAAACCTAACTATTATAGTCAATGGATCGAAAAACATCAAGGATAGAATGCTCTTGACTACTATTATTTTCTGGTGGATCAGTCTCTAAGGCAAAGTGATCCTGGCTACTAGTATGCCGCTGGATTAGCCTGGCCACGACTCTCATAGTATTCCACTATAAGTAATTAGTATCTTTTCCATGTCTTATCATAAATTAGGGTTTGGTTTAATGAATTTGGGATCCCCCATTATTATAGCTAGTGGATCAGAAACATCCAAGGCAAAATGTACTTGGCCACTATTATTCACCGATGGATCAGCCTGCAAGGCACCCTACACTTAGCCACTGTTATGCCCGTGGATCAGTCTAGGCCTATATCAATAATCTTCCTCTTTATATGGTTCGTGTCTTATTTGTGTCTTATTAAATAAATACTTTCACCCTAGATATGCATGTCCTTTGGACTACCCAGTTACATAAGCCATCTGACCCTAGTCTCCTTAAAAGCTTGTCCTATATCTTGGGACTTCGACACCTTTTAATACATCCATATGTCCTTTCCCCTTAGTCCTTAGTTACCATGAATACCTAACTCCTATGTGTGTGGGTTGAGATCCACTTTCCCACATCTCTAGGTCAACTCACTATCTCCCTCTAAGGTTTTCCCTAAGAAACCCTAATCTGGCCTATACATCATAACCTTCATCTCTCACACACAACCCATGCTTTCCATGCCCCTAACTCATCACCTCACTCAATCCATCCCCAAGCATCCCACTTTACTTCCCATTTTGCACATGTGGCCATGAAACCCAAATTGGCTACCTCAAACCCTAACACGTTTCTTTTATCATATGTTATCCCTCCATCACTCTTTTTTACCATTCCCTCTTCCACCTGGCACACATTCACTCCCATGTGACATCTTTCCACTCTCCCCTATATTCTGATCCTTTTCATTATTTCTCCCTTTCACAATTTCCTCCACATAGGATTTTCCTCCCAAGCCCTAGCCGAATTCCCCATGCATCCTTATACCAACCTATATACTATTTTTAACCTATGGACTCCAATCACTCCAACACTCTTCCCTCACCTTACTTAGCCCTCAATTCAACTTTTCCCACGTAAGGATCATCCTCATGCAAAGACTATTTATCCCATGCAAACCCTAGACTCCCTATGAAAGATTTATTTCACTCTCTTATTTTATTTATATTATCCTTTTATTTGTCCACTCACAAGTCATGAGATACTTAGGTCATTCTCACTTTCCTCTAGTTAACTCACTTCCTTTACCCCCTTTCATCTTTTCAACACCACACCATATCTATTAAAGCCTCCTAGCATGCATGTCCTAAAGTGCCACATCACATAAACACCACACAGTACAAGACACATTATCATATTACATATACCATAAAGAGAACATATACAACTTACCTTAGATCCACACTTATCAAGCTACGATATAAGTACATAGTTCATAATCACATAAGGGACACAAATATATCATCACACATAATATATAATACACATATTAGGCCTCAACCACATCCTTACCTAAAATGATACCGGGATTAGAGTACGCTCCTATGCTTCCTTAGGGGCCGGACTTGGTTCACCTATAAAAGGGGAAATACTAGGGTTAACTTTCCTCTTATTATCATTTTCATTATTTCCTACTTACCTCTATTATAAACTAGTATTAGGCATAATAATAATAATAATAATAATAATAATAATAATAATAATAATAATAGCTTTAGTAGTAAAAATAATAGTATTATCCTTAAAATGGTTAGCCATGCTATTATTAGTCAAAATAGGTTTAGGTGGTCATAATAATCAATGATAGGATATTATTAATAATATTAGTAATAATATTAGTAATAATAATGGTTATAAATTTAATAATAATAGTAGTAGTAGTAGTAGCAACAACATTAATAATAATAATAATAATAATAATAAAGTTAGAATAATAAATATACTAACAAAATTATATTTAAGGGCTAGGAAGGGTTAGGGAAAAACCTAGTGAGGGTGGCAGTTGGGTGGCGGTGCACAACTGTAGTGATGACGGTGGAGACAGTGGAAGTGGTGGTTTTAGAGAAGGTGGGTCTTTTAGGTCTAGAAGAGAGGGAGAGAGATGGTAGTTCTAGGGGTGGTGGACTCTCTAGGCTGAGAGGGTTGCAGTGGTGGTGGTGGCGTAATAAGGGTTGCGACACAAATGGTGGTGGTTGTGGTGGACAAGGGTGGTGGAGAAGGAAGGAAGAGGAAGGAGAGGGAGAAAGGGAGAAGGGAAGGTAGGGGAGGTTTTGCTGGGTTGATTGGGTGGCAGGGGAGGTCGTGATTGTGACATAGGAGGTGGTATATGGTAACGAGAAGGGCAACGATGGGCTGCAAAAGGTAGCTCGAGCTACCAACTAGGGGAAGAAGAGGAGAAAAAGAAAAGGAGAAAGAAGAAAGAGAAAGAAGAATGAAAGAAAAAGGGAAAAGGAAGGACAAAGCCAAAAAAGGGAAAAATAAAAATAGGTTGGTTGGGGTTTTTAGGATATTTTAGTATTTTTAAATATTTAAAAATAATAAAATTTTATAAAATAATAATTAAATTCCTTTTTATATTAATTTAGGATATTTTGTGTAAATTTTCCTAAATTCTATTTTAATTATCAAATTAACCCAATCTTCCTTAATTAAATTCTTTATTATTTCCCTCCTATTTTGTCTTAATTACTCCCATTATTTTATTAAAATAATATATTTAATTAATTTCACTAATAAATCCTTATTTTATTATAATATCCTAAATTAGGGTTTTTGGGATATTACATCTTTTATAAGAATAATATACATTATTTTATTTATACAAATGTAAGGAAGGATTAAATATACTTGAAAACAAATTCACATTCATGAGGATAAGAATATATATTTATAGTGCAAGAACACTGTCTTAAAATAAGTAATACACCAAAATAAGAATACTTATTTTATAGAATAAAATTTAGAAATATACACCTATTAATGTGTATTTCATCCTTCACATCTCTAGTATGAGGAAGAGATACACATCTTCGTGATGATAGGAATACACAAAAATAAGAATACTTATCTTCTAGGATAAAACTTAGAAATACACATATTCCACAATAGGGAATACACATGTTTAGAGATTTTAATTCTTTTTGGATTGTAATACAAATTTTCTAAGATAAGAATGCACATTTTCGAGAATAGGAACATATATGTTTATGATTGTGCATTTTATATAATAAGAATGCAGATTCTATAGGATGTGTATTCTTTTAGGATAAATATATACACATATTCTAGGAAAAAAATACACATTTTCCTAGACATAGTAAAAATTTATAATTTATACAAGTGAAAGGGATAAATACACATGTTAAACAAAGAAACATCTTTGAGGAGGAAAATACATGAAAGACTCATCTTTTAGGAGGAAAATACACAACTTTCGGGTAATAATACACATAATAAAAGAGGAAATGGCCACAAGCACTTTGAAATAAAGAAGCTAGTAAAAAAAGTAGTGTAAGAGAATAGAAGGGGAAATGGAGATCCTATCTGCTATTAATTTTAAACTGATATAAGCCCACAACTCTATCATTTTTGCTCAAATTGTTGATGTCACTCATAATTGACTTAAATCACAAGAAAGGAGTTGGTAGTACAAAGAGTAGTTATGACTCAAAAGGCCAAGTACTCAATGCCAAAATTTATGGAGATCAAGTTACAAAACATGATGCCACTATCTTTCATCAATGAGGGGAAAATGTATGATTTTAATCTATTTTGTGTTTCATGCTATTTTCTATTAAGTTTGATGACGTTTGAGTCTTATGTTCAAATTATTAACTTAAATTGTGCAATTATTTTAGTCCAGTATTTATTGATTTCTATTATCTACTAAGATTAATAGATTAAGTATTCCTAGTGTAACTTAGCTAAGCTTATACTAGGTTGAAATTAAGAAGCTTTAACCAGTCTGTTATTTTATGCATGTCTAAATTGTTTATTGTGATTTTCAACTAATGGTGTAATAGATTGTTAAAAAATTCTGACTCCTCCCTAATCCATCATTTTTCTATATGTTTAAATATGGAAGATATCTTCTTTTATAATTGAGAACAAGATATTTTAATTTTTCTAGGTGCATATATATAAAGCATTCTGCTCCTAATAGCAGGATGTAACAATTACTTTGATAAGGATAGATTGAAAAACTATCATATAACTTTAGCAATCAAATATTGTAAATATATTATTACTAAGTAGTTAAATATTGTATAATCTTCTATTTTTACTTAGCTATGACGTTGAAGCATTCGCTCAACTTCATCTTGTCCCTTCTACACACACACACACATGTAATTCCTCAATAAATGATGTGAGCTGAACTTTTAAATATTTTCTCTAGATGGTATCAAAGCCACTAATCATCTAAGATTTCCCCCTTTTTCCATCCCTTACTGCCTTCTTTCCATTGTACAAGCTAAATGGCCTCATTGCAACTATTAATATAATTCCTAATGAAACATAAACAACTAAGCCTCTCATAATGGTAACCATTCATAACTCCTCTAAAATTGGCCTCTACCAACTATTTATTCTAGTATACCTAACTTAAAGTTATTCTCATTGGATATGATCTCTATAAATTCATTAATGGATCATATACTTATTCCCCTTTATCTCTCATCACATACACCACTAATAAGCCATCTTCTTCCAATTTAGCCCGGCCTTCTTAAATTTGCCAATATAAGCTTACTTTTAGTGCATGCACCGATACCCTTTATCCTATTATTGTTCATCTCCTTTATCATTCCACCACCAAAGAAGCTTGGGATGTCCTTACACAAACCTGTTATCACTCCACTTAAGGGCACATCAAGTAACTCAAGGATCATCTTTAGAAATCAATAAAGATTCTATGCCTATTATTAAGTATATGTACATGGTAAAGCCTTGTGTAGGTGAATTAGTAATTTTAGGAAAGCCTCTTGACCATGATGATGTTATTGAAAATGTTCTTAATGATCTTGATGATTCCTACTATTTAGTTATTAAGATTGTAATTAGATGGGATATTCTTATATCATTTGAAGAGTTGCATATGAAACTCATTAATAAGGAGTTTTCCTTTTTGTCTCAGAATGGGATCTAACTTTCCAGCCACTACCTATCCTACCATGCCTTAGCCTAACACATCCAATCCTTAATCCAATCCCTTCATCCACTTATCACCCTACATCAATTCCATTCCTTAATTGTTGACAATGGTGAAGTGTCTAGGGTTATGTTGAGTTTCAATATGCCACCTTCTATTAATAAGTTTTTAGTGTACAACACCTACTCATTTCCTTAATCCATAATCACCTTATTGATGCAAGAACATCCATAATTGAGGATCATAATTTTGCTATTAATTTTCCCATGTTTAAAAATCACAAACCTTTTTACTTGGTCAAATTAATTATCTATCAAACCTTATCCATGCAAGCCATGTAAAAACCCCTTTTATATTTTTTTTCCAAACATAAAAACTAAATTCCTAAGCCAAGTTTTTTCTTAAGAAATTTTCTACAATTTAAACCTTATTTTCCCTTTGAAACCTTAAGCTTTTTTCCTAAAAAAACATCCAATACAAACCCTCCTTTGATGCTACACAATTAAGCCATAGTTTAATTTCATCTTAGATGACAAGTCACTTTCTTCACTTGGGAAGAACAATACAAATTTAGAGAACAATATGGAATGATAGAAGATATAATTTACTTCTTTATGTTGCTTATAAGGTTTAAAGAGATCTTCATACCTTTATTTTTGTGTAAAATGGCTGTTATAACTTATATTTTGTGAAGGAAGGGATTAAGAAATTCAAAAGTAATCTAGGACATTGCCTTAGAACCTAAGCATGATTTTCATCCCTATAAGGCTTTAGTACAAGTTTTAGTTGCTTAAGTTGTACAATTTAATCCTACACTATTCTATAAGTGTTAGGATAATATCAAATGAAAAGATAACTTGCCTTTTGCTTCCATATTTTCCTATAAAAAATTGAGATCCCTACTTCAATCTCAAGTACAAGAGTTGAAGCTTCTTTATTAAATCTTACAAAATTTATCCTAAGATTTGTATATATTAGGTGGTTCTTTCAAGTGTTAATTCAAGTTACCAAGAATAATTGGTTATCACCTATTCTTTTCCCCATTTCTACCTCTTATTTTCTGTTATTCTTCACTTTGGGAATACCAAAACCTAGTAAGACCCAAGTTGGATCTCATATGTATCATCTTGGTATCATAACTTAGGTTGTTTCAATTTGGGTATTATCATTGTCTTCTCATCAACCTTATCAGAATAAAACACACATACAAAAATTCTCTAGCCAACCCCCTTTCAAAACCCATTCCTTTTTATTCTCTCCACACCCATTTGTTTCTTTCTTTTTTTCAAGATCTTAATGCTCAATGGGAGACCAACCAATACCAGGATGGTTAACTCTTGAATAAACAAAATTTGAGAATGGATATATATATATAGAATCTCTTCAAAATGGTATGAGAAGGGTACTTTATATCTTGGAGACTCTAGCTCCTAATATGAACCAATACCACCCTAGAAAGACTCCCCCTATTTAAGCCAAGTGAGGTTTTCAAAATGGAAGAAAGTGAAGGTTGTAAAGTTCTTCCTCTAGTGAACCCTCTTTGGAGCCAAAAAGGAGTATCTATAAACAAGGATAGCATTTTCATGATGTTAAGGCTGAGATCCCATATTTTGAGGGCAAGCATAATCCCTAATATTTCCTAGAGTGGGAGTTAAGATGTAGTAGCTTATTTGAGGCTAAGGGGTATACTAATACCAAAGCCTTTAAGCTCAAAGGGAATATTCCTTTGTGGTGGGAAAGTGTAGTTCATAAGAGGAGAAAGAAGGGAAAATCAAAGGTTAAGTCTTGGATGAAAATGAAGAAGTTGGTGAAGGAAAGATTCCTTCTTCCTTCTTTTACTCAAGACTTCTTTAATAAAAAGTCCTCTTTAGAAAAATGGTCATTAAGTGTAGAAGAGTACATTAGAGAGTTTCAGAAACTCTCCATGAGGCTTGGTTTGGATGAGTTGGAAGAGCACACTATATCACATTTTCTTATTGGTATTAGGAAATACATATCTAGGAAGGTGGAAATGCATAGGTAATATAATTTGGATGAGCTTTTTCACCTAGCCATAGAGGTAGAAAAATATTAAAGAGAAAAGAGGGTCATAAAGTATGGAGGTTGAAAAAAGGGTACTAGCACTTCAAATGAGGTTCTTCCACCATTCAAATCACCTTACACACCTTTGGTAAAAGATGTAAAAGGAAAAGAAGTTGTGGTTAAAGGTAAGCCTAAGAGTGTTAGGTGTTTTAAGTGTTAAGTCTTAGGACATTATCAATATAAGTGCCCTAATAAGAGATTAATGACCATGGTGGACTTGGAGATATAAAACCAAGAGGAAGATAGTGGAGAGGAGGAATAAGCCATGACCATGGATGGAGAACAAGAGCTTACACCACTAGATGTAGAAGATTCCTTGATGATTGGAAGGGTTTTGCATACTAGAGAGGATGAACTGGAGGGTTCACAAAGAGAAAATATTTTTCAAACCATGTGCACCATACTTAGAAAAATATGTTATATTATTGTTGATGGAGGGAGTTGTGCTAATGTTTCATCTTGCACTTGAGTAGAGATGCTTGATCTTCCTACTTCAAAGCATAGTAGACCATACAAGCTAAGATGTTAATATAGTAGAGGTGATGAGGCAAGTGAGGGTGCTGTTTTCCATTACAAATACCTATCATGATGAGGTGGTAGGTGATGTGGTTCCAATAGATGATTTTCAGTTGCTTTTGGGATACCTTTAGTAACTTAATAGAAGTGTTATGCATGATTAGAGGAGGAATACCTATTTCATGAAGTTTTCCATGAAGAAGATTTTTCTCACTCATTTGACTACTCAGCCTAGTAATATTGTTATGAGTTGTAAAAAGTCTTCATTCATAGATGAAAATTGTCTAGATAAAGTTTTAATGAAGAGTAAAGTAATATACTTTTTTTTATTTGAAGATAATGAGGGAAATACTTTTAATGAGCCATAGGTTAGGGAATTTTTAGAGGATTTTGGAGATGTATTCCTTAATTATCTAACCCACATATTACCCCTCATTATAGGAATAGAATTTTTAGCCAATAGTACACTCCCTGATAAGGCGATCTGTAAGTGTAATCCTAAGGAAGCCTTAAAGTTGCAAAGGAAAGTGGGTGAGTTGTGTAACACCCCCAAAAGTCACTACTGAAAAATTTTGTTTTATTTAAAAGATAATTGCGGAAGCAGATAAACAAACATGAACTTTGGGAGTATTACCGCCACACTTAGTACCAGACCGGTTCACTCATACCGTTCCAGTACCGAGTGCTAAGGCTAAGAAAATAAATACAAATCGAAAGACATTCAACATGCATAAATCAGAGTAAATTGCAAGAACTTCAACATATTTAAATCAGAGTAGCGCATCAAATCGTTTTCAGGAATAAAATCCACCAATGGTGGTTACTTGAGGAACGTTAACATTTAAAACCGAGAAATTAAACGAGAAAGAGAAAAAGCCATGATACCGGAAAACTCCTTACTCTCCTTCCCGTAACCCACTTGAGTAGCACCTGAAAACCTGCAAGGGCACTGCCCATTGAATAGGCAGGGGCCCCATAAAGGGAATCCCTTCAGTACTACGGTACTGAGTAATCCTTTAATACCACACTTAAAGACAAGCCCGCATATGGCACAAAATGCAAGTCACGCACATAAATAATGAGAGGTGCATACATAACAATGATAAACATAATACTTTACAAGTGACGATCGATACTTTGGGCCTTAAGCCATTATTCTGTCATTAATCCATCAATATCATATTTTATATCCATGTGAGTACGAGAACCCCACTATTATAGCCGGTGGACCGAAAAGTATATACTCAGGGCAGAACGCCTCTGACCACTATTATTGCCGGTGGACCGGAAGATAAACACACAGGGCAGAACGCACCTGACCACTATTATTTGCCGGTGGACCGGTCTGGCCCCGACTCACATGGTGTTCCACTATAAGTGATTAGTATTTTTCCATAACCTTATTCACATACATAACTGATTTTATTGAGCTCGGGACCCCCACTATTTTAGCCGGTGGACCGGAATACAGATAACTCATCATCCAGGGCACAACGCTCCTGGCCACTATTATAACCGGTAGACCGGGATATATAAAGAATCATCATCCAGGGCACAACGCTCCTGGCTACTATTATAACTGGTGGACCGGGATACATACAACTCATCATCCAGGGCACAACGCTCCTGGCCACTATTATAACCGGTGGACCGGTACTCAATATCATAATCATCTAGGCCCGGCTCATTAATATTTCACTTTCAATAATAGTATCTTTCCTTTCTTTAATCAACACATCAATCATATTTATTTGCCTCGATTGGGAGATTGATAACCCGGGACACAAAGGTACACCGGTCGTACCGGTGCATATCAACTACTCAGTACCCTTTAACCGTGAACCCAAGGACGCAAAGGTACCCTGGTCGTATTGGTGCATATCAGCTAACTCAGTACCCTACCGACAAGGACACCTAATCCATAAGTATGCATACCCCCTAACTAGGTCCGTAGAGCTAGGAAGAGTAAGATATAGGGCCTGGCTGGGGCACAAAGTCACACCAGCAAATACCAGAATAATCGTGGACTAAACCACGTCCTTAGGGTAGCGACCCCTAAGGAGTCACCATTCCCGATCTCGAGGTCTTTCACTTTAAGTAATAGTGTCTTAATTAAGGTGATCACAGAAAGCACGATGATCCGATACTTATTCACTTTCAATCGTTTCAATATCATTAATCGTTTCTTATTCAGAGGATTATCCAGGATGTCACAGAGAAACCATCAAGGCCATACTAATCATTAGATACTCTTACTTGGCTAATCAACATTATTTAATCATATTAATGTTCCACAATCTCAAGGACCTATTAGGTACAAATTACTCATTTTCCCTTTTCTTATATAATTGTTAAGTATCCGTTCCTTACTTGATAAATTACCACATTACCCTTAAGGTTGCATAATTACCAAATTGCCCTTTGTCCGATTTAGGTTACCAAATTACCTCATACACTTTTCAGATCATCATTCACCCCTCCTAATTACTATACTTATCATATTTCCCTTTTGGTTGGTCATATTACCCAATCGCCCTTCTCCTTTGTTATAATTACTAAATTGCCCTTGAGTTAGATAAATTACTAAATTACCCTCCTTCATTGTCATGATTACTATTTTGCCCCCTTTAGTTGGTTAAACAATTATCACTTTACCCTTTTATCGGCTAAATTACCAAATTGCCCCTTTTAGTTGAACAAATTACCAAATTGCCCTTCTCCTTTATCATAATTACCATTTTACCCCTCTCAATTATTTTAATTGCCATTTACCTTTTTTAAGTATCACAAATCCCAAATTACTCTTATTCATAATTACCAATATTAATTTACCCTTTTTCATAATCAAAATTACTATATTACCCTTCTCCATTATTAAAATTACCATAATGCCCTTTAATTGGTTAATTTACCAAATTACCCTTCTATAGTATCATACTTATCCAATTGCCCTTCTACAATCATAATTTAATTGCTAAATTATCTTTTGTCGTTATCATAATTACCAAGTTACCCTTTACTCCCAAGTTTGCCATAATATCCTTTCATTTACAAAATTACCATTTTACCCCTTACATCCAATTTTACCATAATATCCTTTTATTTATGAAAATTACCACCATACATCTTTTACTTTACAAATTACTATTTTACCCTTTCACATCCAAGATTACCATCTTTATCTTTCCATACATAATTACCATTTTGCCCTTCTTTTCCAATTTACCATATTACCCCTTTACTTATAAATTTCCACTTCGCCATTCACTTATAAAATTTACCATATTACCCTTTACTTATGAAATTACGATTTTGCCCCTCTACCTCCAAAATTACCATAATGCCCTTTTTACTTGAACAATTACCATAATGCCCTCCTTTATCCAAAATTACTATTTTACCCCTACTTCCAAAATTACCATTTTACCCTTCTTTCTCACCACTTACAATTTTATCCTTTACTTGTAAATTATCATTTGGCCATTTAATTATAAAATTACCATATTATTCTTTTGTCTCAAAAATTACCGAAATACCCTTCTCCACTTATAGAATTTCCACTCAACCCCTTTATTCACCATTTTTATGAATTTTCTAACACTACATAAAATAATGATATTAATACTTCATTTTTATTATCTAAGTCCACCAACTTGTCATTTTTCAACATAATACTCATTAGCAACTACACACGTTGATTTATATACCTCATAAGCATAATTACTAAAATACCCTTAAACAATAACATCATTCATGCATTAACAACATGGTACATCATAAACAAGTATTTAACATTTCTATCCATATTCCAACTCCTTCTTTATTTAACCTACCTACATATGGCATAAAAGTTATCATGCTATTTCTTTTTAACAAACAATATAAGAAACCATAAACATATCATGCTAAGCATACAAAACATGCATAAAATCATACTAAACCCTAAATGTGCTAGCATGCGTTTTTCCATATATTTAAGGGAGGATTAACGGTTACCTTAATCTCGCAAAATATCAAATCTTACCAAGCATATTTAGCAACTCAACACCTAAAAATAATATCCATCATGTTTATGTTAGAAATAAGAACCAAAGCATAAAACTTTATAAATTTTAATTAATAAAACACTTAACATAAAATACCATTTTACCTTAAAAATTATCCAAACAATTTTTAAAACCAAGGGGAGCTCACGCTGCATGAGCAGCGTGAGTCTCATGCAAAATTATGGGGAGAAAAGGGTTCGAAGGGGGTGAAGGGAGAAAAATAAACCATTTTCGGGTTAGGGTCTTTAGGCTAGAAAAGAAGGTGGTTAGGGGAGGTTCTAAGGCAAGTGAATGGTGCAGAAGTGTAGAGGGGGTGTAGGTGGAGGCAAAGGACAGTTTCAAGGCGGCATAGGGCGGCGGAGACGGCGGCGGCAAGGCGGCGAAGGTGGCTGCCGAAGTGGGTCGAGGTGGAAGGGTTGAGAACGAAGGAAAAGGAGAGGGAAAAATGGAGGGGTTCAGGGGCTCTTTTTGGCTAACTAATGGGTGGCGATTGTAGAGGAGGTTGCAGGGTGTCGAATGGCGGGTTAGGTGGCGGCAGAGATGGCCGGACGGCGGCGGAAATGGTGGTTGCAGGTGGCTCGGTGGTAAGGGGAAAAACTGGGAAGAAAAAGGAAGAGGAGGAGAAAGGGGGAAGTGCGGGGCTCGAAGGGGCTGTGTGGGGGTGCAGGGTGGTAGCAGGCGGTGGCAGAGGGCGGCGAAGGGCTGGGCTTGGTGGTTCGAGCGGCGGCGGGTGGTGAGAAGAAAAAAAAAAACAGAAAAGGATGGGGAAGAAGGGAGGAGAGAAGGGAGAGCTCGGGGGAGGGATATTAGGCTCGAAAAAATGTGGGAATGAAGGGCTTGGGAGCTGAAGAAAAGGAGAGGGAGAAGAGAGGGGGTAGGGCTGGCCGGCGGTGCTGCAGTGGTGGCAGGGCTGTCGGTTGGCAGGGAGAAAGGAGGGGAAGAAGAAGGAAAGGGGAGAGGCATGCGGGGCTTTGGTCCAGGGCCGGTTTGGCTCAAAGAAGAAAGAAAACGACGGGGGAGGAGAGAGAGGGAGAGGGAGGAAGGCACGGGAGCTGCAGGGTGGCAGTCGGTGGCAGAGGGCATGGCGTCGAAGGTGCAGGTCGGGCGTGGGAGAAGAAGAAGGGAAGAAGAAAGGGACGGGGCGGTCAGACCGGCGCAGGAAAGGAGAGCAGCCCGGCCGGTCCAAAGGAAAAATAAAGAGGAGGGCAGCTGGGCTGGAGGGACGGGCGTGCGAGGGAGAGAAGGAGTGAGGCGGGAGAGACGGGCCAAAGGCCCAACGCACAGGGAGAGAAGGCTGGCCTAGCGAGGTAGCCCGAGGGAGGAAGAGAAAAAAAAAGAAAAAGAAAAGGGAAAAAGGAAAAAAAAAGGTAAAAAGGGAGATGGTAAAATAGGGAAAATAATTTAAATTAATTTATAAAATCATAAAGCATAATATTCTTGGTAAATTATTTAATTTAATAATTTAATTTATTATAATCTAATATTTTAGTTTAAAAAGGATAAAGTTGGCAAAATATTAGTTTGGAAAATTATTTAAATAAAATAATATGATAAATAGCAAAATATTTATTTTTAATTTATTAAATACTCTTATCCAAATTTACATACTCTAAAATCCATAAAATAATTAAAATAAATAATCTAAAAGCAATTCTATTCCAAATAAAAGTAATTTATTAAAATATAGGTTTTCGAAATTTTTGGGGTATTACAAGTTGTTATCCAAAGGTTTAATAAGGGAGTTACTTAGTCCTTGTGTTGTGAATTCCTTATTTTTGCTAAAGAAATATGTCACCATGAGAATGTGTATTTATAGTAGAGCTATCAACAACATTACTATCAAATATAGGTATCTTATACCACGACTTGATGATATGCTTGAATTTTTGTATGGTGCATGCTTGTTTTCCAAAATCAATCGATGGGTGGCTACTACCAAATAAGAATGAAAGATGGTGATGAGTAAAATATTGCATTTAAAACCAAGGGAGGGTTGTATGATTAGATGGTTATATCCTTTTGTTTTTCAAATGCTCCTTGTACTTTCATGGGACTTATGAATGAGGTACTTTGGCAATTCTTAGAAAATTCGTAGTATTTTACTTTGATGATATTGTTATGTATAGCTCTAGTGAAGAAGAGTATGTAAAGAATCTTACACTTATATTTCTATCACTTAGAGATGATAAGTTATATACTAAGCTATAAAGGTGTGAATTCTTTGTACCTATGGTTACATTTTTAGATTTTGTGGCGTTTAAAGATGGAATATCCCTGGATGATTCGCCGTCGACCGTAACTCCACCACCCACCTCTAAGATTAATGCCGTCGGTTATGCCCATTTTGACCGATTGTTTTTATCCCTTTCTCTTCCCACTAATTTGGCAACCACACTAACCTAAACAATTTTCTCCCTCTTCTCGCGTAGTTCCTCCTTTTCTTGGGCATTCCTTTGCCACAAATTTGAGTTTCACTGGTTAATCATCACTGTTGGTGACCCTAACCCTACCTGCCCTATTCTCACGCTGACCCACAGAACCCTACTCTCTCCTCCAAACTCTATAAATACCCCTCATTACATCGATATCAGAAATTTTTCCTACAACCTAGCAAAATTCTTCCTATGCACCGCCGCCACTTCAGACAGCCTTTCCTCTACCGTCGACTAACTATGCTGCCTGCCCTGCCTACCTAAGTCTTCCTTGCACCGCCTTCTAACTAAATGAATCACCCACCTCCCTTGACTCTTCCTGCACGAGCCACCCTGGCTGTGCAAAGTTCCCTTCCCAATCCACCTATTCTTTGCCCCTACCACCCTTCGTGCCATCGTCCGCCACCACTACTGCCACTGCCACTACTTCATTCACCTCCCAATATATTCTACAGACCCTCCTTTATCTTCCCATACCTTTCTTTTCCTCTTCCTCCCTCTCCTCCTCTCTTTCTCTTCTTCTTCCTCTTTCAGCCACCGCCGCCGCCTCCTTTAGCTATGGCACCACCTCCATTCTGCTCCTCTCCACCTAAGCAACCCTAAAGACCCCAACTCCCACCTCTATTCTACCTCTCCTTTTCCTAGCATCCAACTTTTCCCCTTTTCTTCTCTTATTCCGGTCACCGCCACCGTCGGGCACCACCGCCGATGCTGCCTACCACCACCTACCCAAGGTTGAACCATAAACCCTTTGAACCTTTTTTCCCTATTTAATTAAGCTGATTTTATTTTATTTCAATTTTTAATCTATTATTTGAATATTATTATTATTTTTATGTATTATTATTATTATTATTAGGTTCAATATTATTATTATTATTATTATTTCTTATTTGGTCCAAGACCTTATTGGACTTATTTAAATTAATATTTTCATATTATTAATATTATTAGTATTATTATGAGTTTTTATTTTATTTATTAAGGCTATTATTATTATTATTGTTATTGTTATTATTATTATTATTATTATTACTTTAGAATGATTATTGTTATTATTCTTATTAATATTATCGTTGATATTATTTTTAGTATCTTTGCTATTATTATTTTAGTATCATTATTATTATTATTAGGGTTAAGTCTTCAACCTTATATTATCAACTTTTATAATAGTACTATCATTAGCAAAATTAGTAATTAGTTAATGACGTTTTTATTAATATGTTGTTATTTTATCAAAAACCTAGTTTTAGAATAAATTAGGAATAATAGTATTTTTGGTAGGAGGGAATCTAATTTTTGGTTTTTTCCCTCATATAGGTGAGACCAATTAAAGCCTTAAGGAGGTGTAGGAGCGTGCTCTAAGACTGGTGTTGTTTTAGATAAGGGTGTTACTAAGGCCTTATATGAGTTGATGTGCATTATATGCTTTGTGTGTGTTGTATCTTATGCCTATCTTTATAATTATTTCATATGTGGCATGACGTGGAGTTGAAGTATATTTCTGTGTCATTATATGGCATGTGTACTATGCGTATGTAATGAAATAATGTGGTATGTGATATTATGTGTTGTGACCCTGTAAGACATGCATGTGAGGATGTTAATGTAGTTTGTGTGGGGGAAAGGATGAAAAAGTATAATGAGGAAAGAATTTGACCAAGGGAAGTAAGTTTCCCGAAAGGGAAAGAATTTGACCAATGGGAGTAAGTTAACAAAAGGGGAATAAGTTGACCAAGAGATGTGAGTTGACCTAAGTATTTTAATGATCCATGAGTGGAAGAATAAAATGGGAAGTTTTAGGGTTTTATATGGGAAAATCTAATCTATTTTTTTATACGGGAACAATTTAATCTACGGTTTTGTATGGGAGAATTTATTCTATAGTTTTGCATGGCAGATTTTATGGTGTTGTATGGGAGGATCTAATTTGGGATTTTGTATGTATTGAATCTAGGGTTTGGTATGGATGAATCTTGGGTTTTGCATGGGTGAAGCTAGTGTTTCATGTGGGAGTTTTAGGGTTGCATGAAAATATTCGAACGTTTGCATGGGGAGGTTAGCATCTGCATGGGAGTAATATTTACGTAAGAAAGATAAGATTAGGATGTAAGGAAGGTAATAGAAGAGTTATTTGGGTGTTTGGAAGTTTTTGGTGAAAAATAGTACGTAGGACATTATAATGGTATGGAGGAGACTGAGTTAGGGTTTGGAGTTGTTAAATATAGGTTGTTGTGGTTAACTAGGATTTGGTGTGGTTAACTAGGGTTTGATATGGCTAACTAGGGTTCGGTGGTAACATGTTTGTACTTGTTGAATAAAGTATGATGACGAATATGGGATCTATGGGTTATGAGAAATGGGGTGTTAAAATGTCTTGGGTCATGAGAAGTGGAGTAGGATGGGTCATGTAGATTTAAATTAGGGTTTTATGGAGAAAACCCTAAAGTGTGGTAACATATGTACTTGAAGGTGAATAAAGGTGGTCCATAACTCACTAGCGTGGCCATAGCCGAAACGCAATGTAAACCCTCTTATTGTCAATTGTAGCATTAGTAAATAAGGGTATTGTTCTAGGTCGGGGATTGAGAGGGCTCACCTCTATTTAACTAGCTAAAAATAAAAATAAAAAATAAATTTCCTAGATAACACAAAATAAATACATAAGAAAAATACTAATGGGGGATTATAAAAATAAAAATAATAAAATAATAAAAGGAATAAATATAATAAAATAAACTAATAATAATAAAAATAATGAAAAACCGTAGATATGATAAATATGCTAGAGACATCGAAATCCACAACTAGATTAGGTCAAAAGCATAATATTAAATTCTAACACATCTTTTAATCATGAGAAAGAGATCGACCAAGTTGTACACCAAAAGTAGGTCCATACACCTTACATTACTTCCCTTAATTAATTAATACAATAAAGCGCTAATATTAACCCTATGAAATACTAGCAGTATAGTAGCAACAAGCGGCTCCTATATTTAACTAGATTTAATGCATTAAGTATAATTGGAAGGCTGTCAATCTAAGTACCTAAACTAGTACACAAAGCATGTCTAGCTGTATTTCCTTTCCTTGACACGCACGTATCTAAACGATTTACTACATCGGTTAGAAGCATAAAACTGTTAGGTGAATTGTTATATAACTTAACTGTAATTTATACATATAAATTCTAGTATATTAATATGGCCATATAGCAGGTAAATAACCCTACATACTTTCAATTATGAGGAAACTAGAACAAGGCTTGCACCAAATAAATTATACTTGACAGAATTATATATATAAACGATAGTAATTAAAATAGAATCAAGAAACAATCTCACAAAACAAAGAAAATAAAATTATTCTTCAAATCCTAATCTAGGGTTTCAATTTATTCCCTAGCGACAAATAATCAGCCAGCCATAATTATAGAATTAATTACATAGAGATATATATCTAAAATATAAATTAAAATAAGAGAAACAAATAACCAAAATTAATTATAAATAACAAATCAAGATTTTATTCAGATAAAAAATAATTTTATTTGAAATAAATTCTACCGGATAAATTTCTTCCTCCTTGTTTGTATTTGATTTCCGTACAATTATTTCTTTTTCTTTTTCTTTCATCATAGCCGTGCCTCTCCCTCCATGCGTCGACTGCTCCTTCCTATGCCTTTCTTCTTTTGTTTCCGTGCATCCTTTCTTCTATTCCGTCTCACTTTTGTCGTACGTGCTCCCCATTCTCTTTTTTCTTTGCGGCTTTTTGTCCCTCTCCCTTCTAGACGTGCCCTCCACTCCTCTATTTATTGTCATGCAAAACTTTATTTTTTGCGTCCTTTTTCGTGCCCCATGCCATGTAAGCCCTGCTTTATGCGTCTGACTGTTGCTATTCCCTCTTGCAGCTTTTTGTTTCGTCCCCTCATGCCTTTCCTTTCTTCTACAACTTCATCCCTTTATAAATTTTTGTGCACCCTTCATTATTCTCTTCCATGTAAGCCCTACTTCTTTTTCTTCTACCATGCCTCCTTTTGTGCGTTGATTTTTTTTTCCGAGCCTTTGGGCCATTGGTCGAAAGGTCCTATTTCTTTTTATTTTTTTAAAACAAAACTCACAAAATAAAATTAATAAATAATATTATATTCTAAATTTACTTAATTTATATCATTTTAGCTTAAATAATAATATTTAAGCAATTATTACCACTTAAGCATAAAATCATAAAATTTCACCTATATTAGCTAAATAAAATACTAAAAACTAAGATTATAAGGGTATAAAATGTGTCTAAATATGAACTTATCACACCCCCACACTTAGCTTCTTGCTTGTCCTCAAGTAATCTATTACTCTAACTACATAAAATGAAATTAACTAGCAACTTTTGTAGGTCTTACGATTACACTTAGGTCACCCATCGAGGACAAGTAAGGTTTTATGAGGGTTTTGCAGATGATATACCCACAAAATCACACACAAACAAAATAAAATAGAACCATACCTAAAACCCTTATCAATATTTGTCTCAGACTTTCATGTGTTAAGATTAGCAATCAATCAAGATTCGGCATTCGGAGATTTAAAGGATCAATTTCAACATATGGTTCTCACACAAACATGATAGGTATGAACATATCAATATTATGGATGAAGATCTACCACGCTTAGTCACATTGAGATCCATCCTCACTATAGATACCCTCTCTCTCTCTCTCTTAGATTCATGGCTACAAATGTATTGAAACACTCATGTATGTGAGATAAGATGATACTCACATATATACACAAAGAAGGCTCATGTTCTTGTGGATAAAACCTCATGAAAGATATCAAATACTTGACAAATGAACAAAACCATATGCTTAACTCTTGTGACTAATCTCCATCAGATCAAAGGCTACTCATCTCAAGAATCAAATAGGACTTACTTATTGGTTGTAGCAGGGTTTAAGGGAAAGAAGGGTATGTAGTATTTTAGGAGTGTGGTGCTAAAAAGGTCAAGAGCTAGTGGAATATAATAATTAGATAAAATATAAGCTTAACTCCACATCAATGATACATCTCTCCACCTTCACACCAAAATAGATCATGAATAGAACTTTCTCAACATCATCTCCATAACTCCCTCTCTTCCTTATATCCTAACATTTTTTTTTCATTCATATTTTTTCAAATTTTTTATTTAATTTTTTTAGTATTTTTTTTATCCACCAAACATAACCAATCCCCTTTATTAGCATAAATACATATATTTCTTTCACATACACACATACCCAACCACTCTTTATATCCATAACGATTTGATTTTCTTCCACTAGCTTTAAGTAAGGGTAAGGATGTTAAGGCTCGAAGGTTACTCAATGTGGGTAATAAAGACAAATATATTTTCCTTGTATAGACTCAAAGGGTTTCTATGGGGTGTAAATCATTCATACACAAATTAGGGTTAAGTTATTTGGTCATATGATGGAAAATTTTCTCAATTAGAGCACGTTTTGACTATAAGCTTTGACTAGCACAAGAGTAAGTTCTAGTAATCCCTATAGTCTATTACAAGATCTATGGAAAATAATTTGATCAAAAAAATTAAACATATATGAGGTTTACAAAGAAATTTTGAATCCAAGAAAAGTAGATGATTTTGTGTACATTCGCTCAGAAAAAGAAGGTACATATGGTTCAATACCTCACTAAGGAATGTTATGAATCTCAACATGCCATGTTGATGGATAAAAAATCCTACATGTTCTTTCTCCATTCATATGTAGACACATAGATATGTGTTCCCTATATCAAAATTAATATAAAAAATCTCCACAAAACACATACACCCCCACACTTTTATGATTATCTTTTTGTTAGATTTCAAAGATATATTTCTCATTGACTAATTAAGGGTTCTTACAACTCTAAAAGAAGGTACATTCGCTCAGAAAAAGAAGGTACATATGATTTATCTTGATTTTATGATCATCTTTTTGTTAGATTTCAAAGATATATTTCTCATTGACTAATTAAGGGTTCTTACAACTCTAAAAGTACTAAACAAAATTTTATAATAATAAAGTTTTTTTTTCAATTTTTTTTCAGAAACACAAAACACATACACCCCCACACTTAAATCACACATTGTCTTCAATGTGTGAACAATTAAGGGAACATGTAATTTTAAGTATGGAGAAAATAAAATAAATAAATAAATAAACAAATAACTAGAGGGTAGAAAACTCCCTTATCATATTGGGTTACCTCCCAAGCAGTGCTTGTTTTTATATCTTTAACCTGACATCATAGTGGTCTACTCGTTTGGTGTGGGTCCATCTTGTGGGCGCACCTCTTCAACGTTATGCTCCATAAATGACTCATAATAGGGCTTAAGCCTGTGAACGTTGACCTTGAACTCATTCCCCGTCTTCTTGCTTTTGATCTATATTGTACCATAAGGGAAAACATGAGTAACAATAAAAGGACCAACCTATCTAGAACGCAACTTACCTGGAAATAAGTGAAGACACGAATGGTAGAGTAGCACTTTTTGCCCCACAATAAATTACTTTCCACAAATCATCTTATTATGAAAAGCGTTTGTCTTCTCCTTATATACCATTTCACTATCAAATGCGTCATCCCTTATTTCTTCTAATTTATGAAGCTGTAGCTTCCTATGCATTCCAGTAGAGTCGATACTCATGTTCTAGTTCTTAACAACCCACCATGCCTTATACTCAAGCTCCATAGGTAGATGGCATGCCTTTCTATAAACAATTTGAAAGGGAGACATGCCTATGGGTGTTTTATAGGCTGTCCTATAAGCCCATAAAGCATCATTTAGCCTTTAGCTCCAGTCCTTTCAATTTGGGCTCACGGTCCTCTCTAGTATCTTCTTTATTTCTTGGTCGGAAACTTCTCCTTGCTCGGTAGTTTGAGGATGGTAGGGTGTAGAGACTTTATGTATCACCCCATACTTGCGTAGTAAGGCTTCAATCCTCCTATTGCAAAAATGTGATCCTCCATCACTAATGATTACTCTAGGGATACCAAACCTAGAGAAGATGTGAGATTGAAGGAACCCTACAACTACATGAGAATCGTTAGTCCGGGTGGCAATCACTTCCACCCATTTTGATACATAATCTACTACAAGAAGAATATAGAGAAAACCCTTAGAAGTTAGAAAAGGTCCCATTAAGTTATTGCCCCATACGTAAAAAATTTCTATGACTATAATAGAAGTTAAGGGAATTTGGTCTCTAGGACCAATATTACCTGATCTTTGACATCTATCACATCTCCTACAATAAGCATTGGAATCGCTAAATAGTGTAGGCTAATAAAAATCCTCTTTAAGGACCTTGAAGGCATTTTTTTAGCACCAAAATGTCCCCCACAATGCAATGTATGAAAATATGCTAGAATATGCTCGAATTTTGAATCGGGGACATATCTCATAGTTATACTATCAATACTAAATTTCCACAAATAGGGGTCATCCCAAACATATTCGGATGCCTCTTTTCTAATTTTAGTTCTTGTAGATCGTGGCATGTCAGTGGGAAACTTATGTGTCACCAAATAATTTACTATATCAGCAAACCATGGTGTACTTACCTGTATCCCGAAGAGCTGCTCATCCTGGAAGTTCTCAATCAACAGTATGGGTTCACCATCTTGAATCATGCTGCTCAAATGATTTGCCACTACGTTCTCACTCCTTCTCTTATCCTTAATCTCCACATCAAATTCTTATAACAATAGTACCCATAGTATCAATCGTGGATTTGCGTCTTTCTTAGACAACAGATTCTTCAAAGCTACATGGTCAGTAAATATGGTAACTTCAGTTTGAAGTAAATATGATCTAAAATTTTCAAGAGCAAATACCACAGCTAATAGTTCTTTCTTGGTAGTTGAGTAATTCAACTGAGCATCATTGAGAGTCCTTGAAGTGTAGTAGATGGAGTATGGCTTTTTATCCTTTCATTGTCCCAAGACTGCACCAATCACATAGCAAGAGGCATCACACATGATCTCAAATGGTAGGGACCAATCTAGTAATAACATCACTAGAGCAGTAGTCAAGAGCCTTTTTAGCTCGTCGAACGCTTGTTGACCCTCTTCACTCCACCCAAATGTCACCTCCTTCTGTAAGAGGTGTGTTAATGGTCATGCAATGCTAGAGAAGTCTTTTAGAAACCTGCGATAGAAACCTGCATGTCTAAGAAAAGAATGCACCTCTCTCACACAAGTGGGAGAGGGTAAGTAACGCACAGTATCTATTTTAGCCTTATCAATCTCTAGCCCCTAGATGAGACAACATGACCAAGTATAATTCCTTGTGTCACCATGAAGTGACACCTTTCCCAATTAAGTACAAGGCTAGTTTCTTCTAATTGTTTCAAAATGAAAGTCAGATTTTCGAGACAAGATTAAAAGTATCACAAAAGACACTAAAATCATCCGTAAAAACCTCAATAATTTTCTCAATGTAGTAAGATAAGATACTAACCATACATCTTTGGAATGTACCAGGGGCATTGCATGGCCTAAAGGGTATATGTTGATAACCAAATGTGCCTAATGGACTTATGAAGGTCATATTCTCTTGATCCTCCTCTGCTATGTGAATTTGGTTGTAACCGGAGCACCCATCAAGGAGTAATAGTAGGAATGACCAGCAAATCTCTCGAGCATCTGATCAATGAATGGTAGTGGGAAGTGGTCTTTCCTTTTTGTGGCATTCAGCTTCCTGTAGTCAATGCATACTCGATATCTTGTCACTGTCCTTTGAGGGATAAGTTCATTCTCCTTGTTCTTCACCACTGTGACCCCTGACTTCTTAGGCACCACTTGTATAGGTGAAACTTATTTGGAATCTGAGATAGGGTAGATAACTCCACAATCTAATAACTTGATGATCTCTTTCTTCACCACTTCCATCATATGAGGATTAAGCCTACGTTGAGCTTCCTTAGTTAGCTTTGCTCCATCCTCAAGAAGTATGTGATGAACACACATAGTAGGGCTTATTCCCTTGATGTCTACTAGTGTCTATCCAATAGCAGTCTTGTGAATCTTGAGAACTACTAAGAGATTCCTCTCTTCTTCCTCTATTAACTTTGAAGATATGATCATCGGAAGGGTCTCATCATCTCCCAAGTAGGCGTACTTCAAGTGATCTGGTAATGGATTGTGTTCTAATGTAGGGGCCTGAATCATAGAAGGTATGGGCTTGTTAGTAGATAAGGGAATTGAAAAAGGAGGGAATCTGTATTGATATAGAGGGTTTGCCTCCATGTGAGCTACAACATACACAAGATGTGGTGAAAGTATTGCTTCTATTTATTCCAATGAAATCCTTTCCCCCTTTTCATCAAATCCTAAACTTTTCACAAGATTGGTAGCTAATGGGTCATCCTGGTTCTCCTCAAAATAATCCTACACCAAAAAATCGATAGTGTTAATATTAAAACAAGAATGATCATCCATGGGGTATCTCATGGTGTTGAAAATGTTGAAGCTTATGAATTCCCCATCAAATTCCATGGTAAGAGAACCAGTATAAACATCTATTTTTGTGTGAGCAGTTCTCATGAAAGGTATTCCTAAGAGTAATGGCATTGGACTTAAGATGCTATCATCCATATCTAGCACAAAAAAGTCTGCTGGAAAGATAAGTGTACCAACTTGCACAAGAACGTCTTTTACAAGCCCCTTAGGGAATGCATTAGAACAATCAGCAAGTTGAATGATCACATTATCTTTTTTAAGCTCTCCTAAACCTAAAGATGCATAAATAGAATATGAAATAACATTAATAGATACACCTAGGTATATCATGGCATTTTCAAACTTAATGTTACCAATTATACATGGAACTGTGAAACTTCCAGGACCCTTTCATTTTGGAGGTAGCTTCCTTTGTATCATCGTAGAAAATTGCTCACTCATCTTCACTACTTCCTTCTCCCGCAGTCTTTTCCTTGTGGTGCACAACTCCTTTAAGAATTTTGCATATTTAGGCACTTGTTTGATTGCCTCTAATAGTGGGATGTTGATCTGCACCTTCTTGAACATGTCTAATATGGCTTGATCACTCTCATCCTTCTTTGATTTGGATAGCCTATATGGAAAAGGAGCAGTAGAAGTAGGGTTAGTAATAGCAAAATTTTGAATGGTAGAAGGCTTACTATTAGAGGAACTCTCAGGTTTTTGCATGTTCTCCCTTTCTTTTGTTGCAGGATCTTCTTCCAATTTCTCTAAGACCTCTGTAGACATTTGTGGAGCACCCTCATATATTTTACCACTCCTTGTTACTACCGCATTAGCTGACTCAAGGGTGCCATTTGGATTAGGTATGGTGCTACTTGGTAGTTTCCCAGGATCGTGTAATTGGTTGAGCTTGGCAACCACTTCTCCCATTTGACGATCTATATTCATGGACAATTGGCTTTGTATCGGTTGATTTTGTCCATCTACCAGCTAGTTTTGACCATTTGTCAGTGCTTCAAGCATCTTATCATATTTGTCATTAGTTTGAGTTTGAGGTTGAGAGGATCTTCCTTGCAGTTTTTGATAAAAATCCGGTTCTACTTGGTTGAAACCTAGAGGATTAAGAACATTGTTATTATCTTTCCAAAGAAAATTAGGATGGTTACGCATACCTAGATGGTAAGTATTTGAAAATCTGATGGCATTAGCTTGTGCATAGTCCTCTCCTCCTATTATCTATGGACGTTTCTCACTTGGATGTCCTATTGCTTAACATACTCTACATGTGGTAACAACTCTAGTAGCTGTTGTGATCTGCGAAATAAGAGTGCTGAGTTGGTTAAGTCTATCACCAAATTGATTTACACTCACCTCATTTAATCTTGCACGAATAGAAATACCATCTTATTGTTGTGCTGTGGAAGCTCGATTTTTCAATAGCGCTTGTGCTGAAATGGGATCTTTGTCTATAAAAGTGCCACCACTTGTTGCATACAACATATTCCTTTCAAGCGGAGTGAGACCCTTATAGAAATATTGCAACCAATTCTCGTCCCTCATCCCGTGTTGTGGGCATTGTGAGAGTAAAGCCTTATACCTGTTGTAGTATGTATGGAATGATTCATTAGGCTCTATCTGAATCCCAATGATCCTCTTTCTGAGTACCGTGACACGTGATGCTAGAAAATATTTGTCTAAGAAAGCACTTGCTAAGTTATCCCATGAGTATATCTGTCCTATTAGCAACTCATCAAGCCAGTATTTTATGCCATCCATCAAGGCAAATGGAAATGCCTTGAGCTTCATGATTTGAAGATTTGCCTCTTTAGGGCACATGGAGATACACACAAATTGAAATTCCTTTAGACGTTTATTTGGATCTTCACTTGGGAGACCATGAAATGTTGGAAGACGATGAAGTAGGTTGGACTTTAACTCAAAATCCCTTTCTTTCCCTTCGGTTGGCTCAGGATAGCCTATGCATGTAAACTTCTATTAGCTTCCATGTAAGTGAAATGGATGGAATTGGTTGATGATTATGGAGAACCAGAAACTCTTGTCTTTCTAATTGCTCGAATGAACCTTTCTATCGCAAGATTCATTGGTATCAACTCTCCTTGTAGTTTTCCTTTTGTGTGCATTTACCATTGAATACCTAAAATAAGAGAAACTCTTTAACTAAGTAAACCATACTAAGAAAAATAAAAAAAAATAAAAAAATACACAAAACTAAGAAAATTTTGCTAGTATAATACAAGCAAAGTTACAAATCCCAGCAACAGAGCTAAAAATTGGTGTGGCCATAGCCGGCACGCAATTTAAACTCCTTATTGTTAATTGTAGCACTCGTAAATAAGGGTATCAGTTTAGGCCAGGGTTGAAAGGACTCACCTCTATTTAACTAGCTAAAAATAAAAATAAAAATAAATTCCCTAGATAAAACAAAATAAATACATAAGAAAAATACTAATGGGGGATTATAAAAATAAAAATAATAAAATAAAAGGAATAAATATAATAAAATAAACTAATAATAATAAAAATAATGGAAAACTGAAAATATGATAGATATGCTAGGGAAATTGAAATCCACCACTAGATTAGGTCAAATGTATAATATTAAATTCTAACTCATCTTTTAATCATGAGAAAGAGGTCGACCAAGTTGTACACCAAAAGCACGTCCATACACCTTAAATTATTTCCCTTAATTAATTAATATGGTAAAGCACCAATATTAACCTTATTAAATACTAGCTGTATATTAGCAACAAGCGGCTCCTATATTTAACTAGATTTAATGCATTAAGTATAGCCGGTGGATCGGAGGCACATAGGGTATAATACCCTAACCACTATTATAGCCGGTGGATCAGAAACACATAGGACTACGTGTCCTAACCACTATTCCTAACTGGTGGATCGGTTGGCCCTGGCTCGCATGGTGTTCCACTATAAGTAATTAGTATCTTTTAGGCATTTTAGCAAAACTCTGGTTTGCGGTTGTTGAGCTTGGGAACCCCCACTATTATAACCGGTGGATCTGTTTACGCATAGAGCATCCTGCTCTAACCACTATTATAACCAGTGGATCGGTCAAACATAGGGTAAAAACCCTAACCACTATTCCGAACCAGTGGATCGGTTGGTCCCGTCTCAACAATCTTCCACTTTAAGTAATTAGTGTCTTAAGTATCTTATTCAAAAGCTTTCACCGTGGATGTGCATGAATCACTCCCTTTACACTTCACACATCACAAATCATAAATTCCATCCTTATAATTTTACTTTAGTCACCAAATACACCTGATACCGCAAAAACCCTAAGCAATCACACCAAACCCTAATCATCCACACAAACCCTAGCTCGGTTTCCTACGTACCCATATAATGCTCCATGCACTATCTTCCATCCAAAGTGTTCAATCACCCAAACAACACTTGCATTACTTTCCTCACATCCCAAATCAACGTTCCATACGTAAACTTCATACCCATGCAGACATTAGTCTCCCCATGCAAACCTTCGAACCTTTTTCATGAAAAACCTAAAATTCCACGTGAAACCCTAAATTCAACCATGAAAACCCTAATACCACCATACAACCATCAATGACACCATGTAAACCCTAATACCACCATACAAACCATGATTCCGTCATACAAAACCCTAAATTCAATCCACACAAAACCAAAGATTCACTCATACCAAACCTAAATTCAAACCATATAAAACTCAATGATTTGTCCATACCAAACCCTACATTCAATCCATACCAACCAAATATTTATCCTTACCAAACCCTAGATTCAAATCACATAAAACCGAAGATTCATCCTTACCTTCCAATTAATTAGATTCTCCCACATAAAATCATAAATTAGAATCTCCAAAGCAAAACCATAAATTGGATTCCCCCAAACAAATCATAAATTAGATTCTCCCATATAATGTCATAAATTACATTCTCCCAATTAACATCATAAATTAGATTCTCCCAAACACACCATAAATTCGATTCTCCCATATAACATCATAAATTAGATTCTCCCAATTAACATCATAAATTAGATTCTCCCAAACACACCATAAATTATATTTCACTCTTCCACTCATGGGTGATTAAAATAATTAGGTCAACTCACATCCCTTGACCAACTTCTTTCCCCCATTATCCCCTTTTCATCCTTTCTCCCGCACAAACCATATCAACATCCTCACATGCATGTCTTACAGGGTCACAACACATATCATCCCATACACATAGTACATATGCCATATAACAACACAAAAGCATGCTTGAACTCCATACCATACTAAATATGCAATAATTACAATAATAACATGGGATGCATAACATACAAGGCACACAATGCACATTAGCACATAAAAGGCCTTAGTAAACCCTTACCTAAAATGTCACCGGTCTTGGAGCACGCTCCTATATTACTTGAGAACTTTGATTGGGCTCACCTACTATGGGAAAATACTAGGATTAGGTTTCCTCTTAAGAATGCTCTTATTTCTAACTCATCCCAAGACCTTATTTTTAATTAAAATATTATTATACTAAAATTAACTACACAAAATACTAGTAGAAAAACTAAAAATAACTCCAATGAACTTCAAAACAAAAGGGTGATATAAGGGTCTCTACCCTTAACCCAAAATAATATTAGTAAATATGAAAATAATAATAATATAACTTTAATAACAACTAAATATTATAAATAAAGATAATATTAAGAATAATAATAATAATAATAATAATAGGAATATATAAGCCTTATATTTTAAGGTGGGATTTCAACCCTGCCTCTAATTAATTACCTACTATTCATTAACATAAATAAATAATAAAATTAATATCATATATAATAATATTAAAATAATAGAGATGATACTAATATTATTATTAATGGTTATAAAAATAGAAATAAAAATACTAAAATACATAAGTGTGAATGTTAATACAAAATTAGGGCCTAAGATTTTCCAGAATAATTAATAAAATGATAATAATAATTATTCTAATAATTATAATATTAATAATAATAACAAGAATGATAATAATCATATAATAATTCAATTAATAACTTAAAATTCAAAACTAACAATAAAATTATTTTATTACTACTCTCTACCCTGCAAGTAAAATTCAACATAAATTTTACATCAAATAATAATAATATTAATAGCAAAGAAATAATTATTATATTCTAATAATTACTAATAAATAAAATAAAAATAGAATAATTTACAATAAATAGTAAATAATGACTAAGAAGGTCTAGGGTTTCACCTTGCGTCGGCGGGAATGGGCAGCACCGGCGGTGGTTCATGGCGGTGGCTGGAAAAATAATCTAAGAGGGAAAAAGATGAAGAAAAAGAGAGAATGAGCAGGGGGAAAATAAAATAAAGTTATGGTTCGGTGGAGGAGGATTAGAGGGAATTTTTGGGTGGTTCAAAGGGCATTAGAAGTGGCGGAAACGGCAGCGGACGACTGCTTAAAGGTTGTGGGGTGAAAATTCTAGCGAGATGAGCAGCAAGCTTTGCACGGTTATGGAGGCCCGTGCAAGAAGAATCGAAGGCTGAAAATGGTTTAGTTAATTAGATGGAGTTTCAGAGAATATTTTGAGGTGCAGAAGCGGCGTTGAGATTGGCTAACGGCGGAGAAAAGCATGTCTGAAGTTGCGGTGGCGGGCAGTTCTCACTTAGGGTTTCGAGGAAGAAGGAGCTCCAAAAACGTCCAAAACTAAGATATTTATAGAGTTTAGATGGTTTAATAGGGTTTTGGAGGTCGGTAGGATATTTTTTGATGCTAGGGTTTGGGCGGCCAGCGGCTGAAATCGGTCGTCGATCATTTTGGTCGGGTCGAAGCTTCGAGAGGCTAGGGAGAGGAAACGGGCGAGAGATAACTGATGGGAGTTATGCCAATTTATTCCTTGAGTCAAGGGGAATACAATGAGACAAGAAACGGCCTGTCAAAGTCTCTATAGCCGGATACGCCATTGATGGGGTCGGAGCTGCAGCAGCGTCGACGGACGAGAGGAAGAAGGAAGAAGAAGAGGAGGTGGATCGGTCGGCCGGGGAAAGAAAAGAAAAGGGGGAGAACCGGGCGGTCGGAGCGAGGGAGAAATGTTTTAAATGACACGATGCATTTTGCGAAGAAAGAGGACAAAACGCAGCGTGTTGAGGGGCGGGTGCAGGGCGACGGGCGAACCAGGATCGACGAGGGGAAATGTTTAAATGAAACGACGAGTTTCGGTGGAAACGGAAGCAAACCGCGGCGTGGAGACGTCAAACGAAAGACGCCGCATGGGCTAGGCTGAAGAAGGAAGAAGAAGAGGAAGACTGGGCCGCAGCTGGCCTAGTTCGGGGAGAAGAAGAAAAAGAAAAAGAAAAGAAGAAGGAGAAAAAGGAAGAAGGGAAAAGGGAAAAATAATGGTTTGGCTTAATTAAATTAATTTGGATATTTGGGTTATTTAAAAATAATAATATTTAAATCCCTCTTTAGGCTAAATTAGGATTTTTAAAATATTTTTCATAAATTCTATTTTAATTAGCAAAACACCCTAATTTTCTTCCATTAAATTATTTATAAAATTAATATTAATTTGGAACTATTTTATCCTCCTTATTTTAAATAAAATAATTTATTTAGTTAATTCCCAAATTAAAATCTTTAATTAGTTAAAATACCCAAATTCCTCCTAATTAAAATACTTATAAATTTATTCTTGATTTTCCCTAATTAATTTCCTTTTATTTTAAATAAAGTAGTATACTTAATTAAATTTTATAATAAAACCTCATTTAAATATAATATTTAAAATTAGAAATATTTGGGGCATTTCATAAGTACCCAAACTAGTACACAAAGCATGTCTAGCTGTATTTCCCTTCCTTGACCGGCACATATCTAAACATTTTACTACTTCGGTTAGAATCATAAAACTATTAGGTCAATTGTTATCTAACCTAGCTACAATTTATACATATAAATTATAGTATATTTATATGGCCACCTAGTAGGTAAATAACCCTACATACTATCACTTGTGAGGAAACTAGAACAAGATATGCACCAAATAAATTATACTTGATAGAATTATATATATAAATGATAGCAATTAAAATAGAACCAAGAATCAATCTCATGAAACAAAGAAAATAAAATTATACTTCAAATCCTAATCTAGGGTTTCAATTTATTCCCTAGCAACAAATAATTAGCTAGCCATAATTATAGAATTAATTACATAGAAATATATATCTAAAATATAAATTAAAATAAAAGAAAGAAATAACCGAAAATATTTATAAATAACAGATTAATAGTTTATTCAGATAAATATTAATTTTATCTGAAATAAATTTCTTCCTCCTCGGTTTTCTTTTATTTCCGTGCAATTATTTCTTTTTCTTATTCTTTCGTCGCAGCTGTGCCTCTCCTTCCGTGTGTCGACTGCTCCTTCCTGTACCTTTCTTCTTTGATTTCCATGTGTCCTTTCTTCTTTTCTATCTCACTTTTGTCGTATGTGCTCCCCATTCTCTCTTTTCTTTGTGGCTTTTCATCACTCTCCCTTCTAGACACACCATCCTCTCCTCTATTTATTGTCATGCAACATTTTATTTTTTGCATCCTTTTTCGTGCCCTATGCCACATTAGCCCTACTTTATGCGACTGACTACTCTTATTCCCTCTTGCAGCTTTTTGTTTTATCCCCTCTTGCCTTTCATTTCTTCTGCAGCTTCGTCTCTTTATAACTTTTTGTGTAGCTCTCATTCTTCTCTTTCACGTAAGCCCTACTTCTTTTTCTTCTGTCGTGCCTCCTTTCGTGCGTTGAATTTTTTGTTCCAAGCCTTTGGGTCATTAGTCCAAATGTCCTATTTCTTTTTATTTTTTTATTTTTAAAAGAAAACCTACAAAATAAAATTAATAAATAATATTATATTCTAATTTTACTCAATTTATATCATTTTAGGTCAAATAATAATATTTATGCAATTATTACTACTTAAGCCTGAAACCATAATATTTCACCTTTATTAGCTAAATAAAATACTAAAAACTAAGATTATAAGGGTATAAAACGTGTCAAAATATGAACTTATCACTCACATATATGGGATATGGGTTCTAATATGAGTTAAAATAAGGAGGAAGGATGTAAGGTCAAGGAGTGTTTTAGTCTCATAATGTGAGATGAGACTTTTGGAGGATAAGAATAGTAGAAGTTAGTCACGCATGTCTAGGGTTTAAATTTTTGATTAAGACATTTAGGATATTAATCATGTAAAGTGGAAGAGTATTGAGCTGGGTCCCACTGATCCACCGGTTTGAAATAGTGGTTCGGAAGCTTTGTCCTATGTGTGTCCGATCCACCGGCTATAATAGTGGCTAGGATATGGTACCCTATGTGTGTCCAATCTGCCGGCTATAATAGTGGCTGATTTCGAGCTCAATAAACCAAACACCAAAATTTACTATGATACATAAAAGACACTAAGTACTTATAGTGGAACATCATGCGAGCTGGGGCCAACCAACCCACCGATAAGAAATAGTGGTTAGGGTATGATACCCTATGTGTGACTGATCCACAGGCTAATAATAGTGGGCAGGTGCATTGTGCCCTATTTGTCTCCACTCCATTGGCTATAATAGTGGGAGCTTCTGTACTCGCATGGACTTAATAAAGAGCATCGTGTGAATTAATTTTTGATCATAGATTAATTAAGTAATTAATCCGGATTATAAATGGGCCTTTATGTACTTACTCGAATGATTGTACAATATTAGGTTATCATGTTGGACTATATGCTTCTTTATTTTCTTCTGCATTATTTATGTGATTTTATGAGTTGGTCGTAGTGTACTAATCTGTAATACCCCAAAATTCACTATTTTTTTAAAGCCGAAGAATTTTAAATTAAAACCTTTGAATTTTGGGGATGTTACCACCACACTTAGTATCAAACCGGATCTCTCTAACCATTTTAGTACCAAGTGCTAAGGCTAGAAGAAAAGTAATAATTAATTATAAATCAAGACAATGAAACTTCCAAATAAGCATTAAACAGTTGTAAAATAAAAATCATAGTATGCATAAAAGAATTATTATTCATATTAGAAAGAGAAATATCTTACAACCAAAAAAAATTCATTTAAAATACCCAATACAGGTAATAATTCATAAAAGGTAAATCTGATACAAAAGAAATAACAAATAGATATAAATCATATAAAGACTAAATATGGTCACGACACTCTCAAACTTGAGCCAACAACAAGTTCAACGCTCAGTCCTGACTAATATCTTTCCCACCTACATAAAGTCAAAAGGGCATACTACTCGTGTGAATAAGCAACACCTATGAAAAGGGTGATCAATACGCTACATAGTGAGCAAGATTTTATTGGAAAATTTAATTTAATAAATTATTTTATTATAATAAAAGGGAATTAATTAGGGTTATTCAAGAATAAAATAATAAATAATTTTTATTAGAATTTTTTTGGGTATTTTAGCTAATTAAATATTTTAGTTTGGAAATTAATTAAATAAATTATTTTATTTAAAAAAATAAGAACAAAATAGTTTTGAATTAATAAGAATTTTATAAATAATATAATTTGAAAAATTTAGAGTGTTTTGCTAATTAAAATGGAATTTATAAAAAAAATCTTTCAAAAATCCTACTTTAGTCTAAAAAGGGTTTTAATTACTATTTTATTTAAATATTATTATTTTTAAATAATCCAAATATCTCAATTAATTTAATTAACCTGACCCGTTATTTTTCTCTTCTCCTTTTTCCTTTTTCCTTTTCTTTCTTCATTTTTCTTTCTTTTTCTTTCTTCTTCTTTTCTTTTCCTTTTTCTTTTCCTCCCCGACCTGGGCTAGCACACGGCCTAGTTCACCTCTCCGCTTCTTCCTTTCCATCTGCACAACCCAACTCGCATGACCGTCCCCTTCCATCTCCCTCGCCTCGTCGTGTTTTCTCTCTTTTCCCCCTGAAACGCGGCGTTTTCTTTGAAAAAATTTTAACCAGCATCGCCACCCAGTCTGCCTTCCTTTCTTTTTCTTTTGGACCACTGTTCAAGCCACCATCTTCTTCTTTCTCCTTCCTTCCTCTTCCCTGATATCGAGCGCCTGTAACACCGCCTCCCAGGCGATAATTTCACAGCCGGTTACGGCCGTTTTGACCTACCGTTTTCCTTCCTCTCTCTTCCCCTTGACTCGCGGGCCCTTTTCACCCAACCAAAGCTCCCTCTTCTTGCGCGTTTCTCTCTCTCCCAACCAGCCAACCCTACCTCATCCCTGAAATTCTGTCGGCTAAACAACGCCCCTATGAGCCCGAACCAACCTGCCTTATCTCCTCACCGATCCATATAACCCTAAAATCTCTCCTAAAGTCTATAAATACCCTCATAGTATCCTTTCCAAATGACCCTTCCTTCCACCTCCGTATCAAGCCTTTGATCTCCTACCCAGAATCCTCTGTGTGCATCGCCGCCATTTCAGACGCCAGCCCTGCCGCCATCGGTCAACGTCGCCACCCATTTCGCCTACCAAAATCTTCCTTTCACCGCTCTCTAGCAAACAAAACAACCCATGTCCCTTGATTCTTCCTGCTTAAGCCACCCTAGCAATGTGAAGTAGCCTTTCCAAATGACCATTCCTTCCACCTCCGCCACCCTTTACGCCACCCTTATCCACCTCTTCCGCCGTTGCCGTTGCTTCTTTCACCTCCTATTATGTTCTACAAACCATCCTCTACCTTCCCCTACCTTTCTTTTCCTCTCCCTCCCTCTCCTCTCTTTCTCTTCTTCTTCCTCCTTTGGCTACTACCACGTCCGCCGTGTGCCACCACCCTCATTGAACTCCTCTCCCTCTAGGCAGTCTTGAAAACCCCAACTCCCACCTCCATTCTACCTTTCCTTTTCCCAGCATCCAACTTTTACCCTTTTCTTCTCTTTTTTTGGCCACCGTTGCCACCGCCGTGCACCGTCACTGGTGTCACCTATCCCCACCAGCCTAAAGTTGAACCCTAGACCCTTTCAACCCTTTTCCCTATTTTTACAAGCCTTAATTTATTTTATTTCATTTATTTGAATATAAATACTATTATTATTATTATTATTATTATTTCAATTATTAATATGTATTATTATGAATATTAGTATTACTGTTTTGATTATTGTTTTTGTTGAGGGTTGAAGCCCCACTGTATTTTATTTTTGATTTTTTATTATTCTTATTATTTCTATTATTACTATTGTTAATATTAATATATTATTATTATTACTATTACTATTTTGAATTATTATTATTATTATTATTATTGTATTATTAATATTACAACTACTTTACTATTAGTTTTGCTATTGTTATGTAATTATTATTGTTATTGTTGTTATTGTTGTTATAGTTGTTATTGTTGTTGTTGTTATTATTATTATTATTATTATTATTATTATTTTCATTATTGGTAGTATTATTTTATATAGGGCTAAAACCCTATTGTACCTATTTTAAATTGTAGTAGTAGTATTATAAATATCAAGTCTTATTATTAATAATATTATCATTATTATTATTACTAAATTTGGTTATTTATTTTACTAATATTATTATTAGTACTATTTTGGTAAAGGGGCGGAAGCCTTATTTCACTATCTTTTTGAGTAATGCCTTTTTATTATTGTTGTTACTATTATTATTATTCTTATTTATATTATCTTTACTATTATCTTTCATATTTTTACTATTATTGGTTTAGTATTATTATTATTATTGTTATTATTATTAGGGTAAAGTCTTCAACCCTATATTATCAACTTTTATAATATTTCTATTATTTCTTATATCTTTAGCAAAGATAGTAATTAGTTGATGTTATTTTTCTTAACATGTTACTATTTGGTCAAAGCCCTAAGGAGGTGTAGGAGCGTGCTCCAAGACCGGTGTCATTTTAGGTAAAGGGTTACTAAGGCCTATTATGTGTTGATGTGCCTTTTATGCTTTGTCTGATATGCATCCTATGTTTATTATTATAATTATTTCGTATATGGTATAACGTGGAGTTGAAGTATGTTTTTGTATGGCATGTGTACTATATGTGATGAAATATTGTGGTATGTGATGATATCTGTTGTGACCCTATAAGACATGCATGTGAGGATGTATAAAGGTGGTATTGTATGGGAAAAAGATTGAAAATGGAAAATGGGAAGTAATATGACTAAAGGGGGAATGAGTTGACCTAAGTATTTTAATGATCTATGAGTGGAGGAATAAAATGGGAAATTTAGGGTTTCGTGAGGGAGAATCTAATTTATGGTCTTGTATGGGAGAATCCAATTTATGGTTTTGTGTTAGAGAATTTAATTTATGGTTTTGTATAGGAGAATATAATTTATGGTTTTGTATGGGAGGATCTAATGTAAGGTTTTGTATGGATAAATCGTTGGTTTTGTGTGGATTAGTATTAGGTTTTGCATGGTGGTATTAATGGTTGCATGGTGGTGTTAGGGTTTTCATGGTGGTATTAATGGTTGTATGGTGGTATTAAGGCTTGCATAGTGGTATTAATGGTTGCATCGTGTTATTAATGATTGCATGGTAGTATTAGGGTTTGTTTAGTAGTATTAGGGTTTGCATAGGATGTATAATGAATGCATGGGAGCGAAATTTATGTATGGAACGTGGGTTTGGGATGTGAGGAAAGTAATGTAAGCGTTGTTTGGGTGGTTGAACACTTTGGATGGAAAATAGTTCATGGAGCATTATATGGGTACGTAGGAAACCGAGCTAGGGTTTGTGTGGATAATTAGGGTTTGTGTGGATAATTAGGGTTTATTGTGGCTGCTTAGATTTTTTGTGGTATCATGGGTATTTAGTGATTAAAGTATAATTATAAGGGTGGAATTTATGATTTGTGATGTGTGAAGTGTAAAGGGAGTGATTCATGCATGTCTAGGGTGAAAGCTTTTGAATAAGATACTTAAAACATTAATTACATAAAGTGGAAGATGTTGAGCCGGGTCCAGACCGATCCATCGGTATAATAGTGGTAGGGTATGTTACCCTAATGACCGATCCACCAGCTAAAATAGTGGGAGATCCCGAGCTCAATAAGCCAAACCTTATAAGTTGTTAAGATGTGGGAAGACACTAATGACTTATAGTGGAACACCATGTGAGAAAAGGGACCAAACCGATCCACCAGCATATAATAGTGGTAGGGCATGTACCCTAAGTGACCGATCCATCGGCTATAATAATGACTAGGAGCCAAAAGTGCCCTAGAGACCGATCCACAGGAAAAAATAGTGGGGTTCCCATACTCGTATAGATTTGATAATGAGCATGGTGTGAAAATATTTTGATAAGGGATTAATGAAGTAATTAATCTGAACTACATTGGATCTTGGCATTTTTCACCTGATCGTTCATTTGCCTTTATGTTATCATGATGGATTAAAATCCTTTATTTATTCTACATTATTTGTATGATTTTATATGTTGGCCTTACTACTCGTTTACCTTACTCAGTACGTAGCGTACTGATCACCCTTTTCATGGGTGTTGCTCATTCCCACGAGTAGTATTCCCTTCTAACTTTGTGCAGGTGGGCGAGACATCAGTCGGGGCTGAGTGTTGAGCGTGTTTTGGCTCAAGGTTCAAAAGTGTTGTGGCTTTATTTTCTCTTCATGTGATTTCATTTCAGTATGTTATTTCGTTTGTATGGAATTTATTCTTCTATGATTCATTACCTTATATTTAGTATTTCGATTAAACCCTTTATTGATTGTAATATTATTCCCTCCGAGGAAATTTTGATTTCGCACTCTGATTTCTACCTTATTATTTATAAACTTTTATGTGTACTCTGATTTCTATGTTATGATCTTTCTAGTTCTTTTATGAACTCTCGGTTTAAGTTTGAAGATATTCTTTTTAGCCTTAGCACTTGGTATAGGAATGGTAGGAGAGAACTAGTTTGGTACTAAGTGTGGCGGTAACATCCTTAGAATTCACGGGTTTTAAATTAAAATTTTTTATTATAATTTATTCCACCTTAAAAAAAAAGTAGTGAATTTTGGGGTGTTGCAACCGAGCATTAAGGCCAACACATAAGCACATGAAATCATGCAGGATAATAAAAATAGCATAATCCAACATAATAACATAAAGGCTTATGAACATTCAGGTGAATACACCAAGATCCAATATAGTCTAGATTAATTACTTAATTAATCCTTTATCGAATTATTTTCACACCATGCTCTTTATCAAGTCCATAAGAGTATGAGAACCCCACTATTTTAGATAGTGGAGCGGTCTCCAGGGCACACCAGTGCCTGGCCACTATTTTAGCTAGTAGATTGATCACTAGGGTAACATACCCTACAACTATTTTATGCCAGTGAATCGGTCTGGTCCCTTCTCACACGGTGTTCCGCTGCAAGTATTAGTGTCTTTTACGACTTAGTACAATTGTAGGGTTTGGCTTATTAAGCTTGGGATCCGCCACTATTATAGTCGGTGGATCAGTCACAACGGTAACATATCCTACCACTATTATACGCCGGTGGATCGGTCTCTAGGATAGCGAAGTACCTGGCCACTATTATGCCGATGGATCAGTCTGGGCCCGGCTTAATATCTTCCACTTTACATTATTAATGTTTTAAGTATCTTATTCAAAAGCTTTCACCCTAGACATGCTTGCCTTGCTCTCTTTACACTTATCCTCCAACTGATCCGTATTATATCATGAGAAGTCCATCTCTTAAGTATATGGGTTAAGGCCCATTACTTTACACTACCAAGTCCACTCCACCTTTCACTCAAGGGTTTTATCCTAAAACCCTAATTTAGGCCTTGGTGGCCCATCTTACTCAACTTCTCACAACCCAAATCATTTTAACACTCAACACATCACAAGTCATAGGTTCCAATCTCATAATTACACTTTAATCACCAAGTACATATAATACCACAAAAACTCTAACCATTCACACCAAAGCCTAATTGTCCACAAAAATACTAGCTCGGTCCTATGTACCCTTATATTGTTCCACGTACTATTTTTCAACTAAAGTGTTCAAACATCTAGACAACACTTACATTACCTTCTTCACATCCCAAATCAACTTTCCTTATGTAAATTTCATTCCCATGCAAACTTTATACATCCCATGCAACATTTTGAATTTTTCATGCAGAACCCTATGTCCATCTATAAGAAACCCTAAATTTTTTCATGCAAAACCCAAGATTCCGTTATACAAAACCCTAAATTCAATCCACACAAACCATAAATTCAAACCATATAAAATCCAAAGATTCATCTATACCAAACCTTAAATTCAAACCATATAAAACCAAAGATTCATCCATACCAAACCCTAAATTCAATCCATAGAAAACCAAATATTCATCTTTTATAAACCATAAATTCAAACCATATAAACCAAAGATTCATCCATACAAAACCCCACATTAGATCCTCTCATAAAAAACCATAAATTAGATTTTCCCATAAAAAACCATAAATTAGATTCTCCCAAACAATACCATAAATTAGATTCTCCCATATAACACCATAAATTAGATTCTCCCATACAACATCATAAATTAGATTCTCCCATACAACATCATAAATTAGATTCTCCTATTCAAAAATAAATTAGATTCTCCTATATAAACCATATATTAGATTCTCCCACATAACACCATAAATTAAACTCTTTCACATGAAACCCTAAATTTCTCATTTTATTTCTCCACTCATGGATCATTAAAATACTTTGGTCAACTCACATCCCTTGGTTAACTTATTTCCCCATTCTTCGTTTTTCATCCTTTCCCCCATAGAAACCATATTAACATCCTCACATGCATGTCTTACAAGGTCACAACACATATCATCACATACCACAATAATTCATCACGTACACATAGTACATATGTCATATAACAACACATGAACACACTTTAACTGCACGCCATACCACACATGAAATCAATATAATGATAAACATAGAATCCATAACATACAAAGCATATAATGCACATCAACACAAAATAGGCCTTAGTAACACCCTTATCTAAAACGACACTAGTCTTGGAGTACGCTCCTACGCCTCCTTAGGGTTTTGATAAAATAATAACATATTAATAAAAATAATATTAACTAATTCCTAACTTTGCTGAAGGTATAAGAAATAATAGTAATATTATAAAAATTGATAATATAAGGGTTTAAAGATTTAATTCCAATAACAATAATGAAAATAGGAATAATACTAATAATAATGCAAATTGAAATAATACTAATAATGTCAATAAGAATACTAATAATAGTAGCAATAGTAATAATAAAAAGGACATTATTAAAAAACAAAGTGAAATAAGGGATTTAGCCCTTTTACCAAAATAATACTAATAATAATATTAGCAAAAGAAATAACCAAATTTCGTAATAATAATAATGATGAAATAATAATAACAATAATAATAATAATGATAAAAACCATAATAATATTACAAAATATTAATAACCATAATGGTAATAATAGTAAGGATAATATTCAAAGATAAAATGAAGTAAGGTTTCTATCCTACATTAAATAATAATATCGTAATAAATAATAATAATAATAACACTAATAATAATAAATACAAATGATAATAAAAATATTAATAACTAAAATAATGATACATGATATTTATAATACTACTACTACTATTAAAATTAAAAATAGGTACAATAGGGTTTCAGCCCTATATAGAATAATTATACTAACATTAAAAATAATGAAAATAATAATCGCATAATAATAATAATAATAATAGCAACACTAATAGTAAAAATAGTTATAGTAATGATATAGAATATTAATAATAATAATTTCGAACTAGTAATAATAATAATATTCACATATTACTAATAATAATAGTAATAATACAAATAATAAGAATAATAATAATAAAATCAAAATCAAAATACAATAGGGCTTCAGCCCTCAATAGAAATAATAATAATAATAATAATAATTGTAATAAAAATAATAATTGAAATAATAATAATAATAATAATAATAATAGTAATATATTTCAAATAAATGAAATAAAATAAATTAAAGCTTAAATAAATAGGATAAAGGGTTGAGCGGGTCTAGGGTTCAACCTTAGGCTGGTGGTGACTAGCGGCACGGGCGGTAATGCACTGCGACGGCCGAAAAAATGGAAGAAAAGAGGAAAATTTGAAGGCTGGGAACAATATAGGGAGAATGAAGGTGGGAGATGGGATGTTTATGGTTGCCTAGAAGGAGAGGAATAGAATGGAGGTGGTGGCACAGCCAAAGGTGGCGGTGGTGGTTGAATGGGGAAGAAGGAGAGAAAAAGAGGAGGAGAGGGAGGGAGAGGAAAATAAAGGTAGGGGAAGGTAGAGGAGGGTCTGCAACACAATTTGGGAGGTGAAAGAAGTGGCGGTAGCGGTGGAAGAGGTGGCTAAGGGTGGTGCAAAGGGCGACGAATGTGGAGAAATAGGTTGATTGAGGAGAGAAATTTACACAGGCAGGGTGGCTCCTACAGGAAGAATAGAGGGAGGAGGAAGGTACAGTTAGTTAAGGGGTGGTGCTAGGAGTACTCGGGTGGCTAAAACGGGCGGCGGTGTTGGCCGGAGGCGGCAAAAATGGTTTCTAAAGGAGCGGCGGTGGAAAGGTCAAGAATTTATAGGTAGGGATCAAAAGCTCTAATAAGGCTAATTATGGGAGTCTTTATAGAGTTTAGAGGAGAGTTTAAGGTTATATGGGTCAGTGAGGGGATAAGATAGGTAGTGTTAGGGTTCGCCGGCCACAACAAAGCTGGCAAAATTCAAATCGGGGTAGGGGGTTGTGCATAGAAAATGAAGTTTGTGCGCGAAAAGGAAAGGAGTTGGTTTAGGTTGGGTAAATGTGGTGGCTGAAACAGAGGGAAGAGAAAGGGAGGAAAATGGCTGGTCAAAGGGAGAGATTGGCGGTGTTATTTTCGGTGGTTGCAGTCGACGGAGTTGCAGGTGGTTGACAGGCTAAGGAGGAAGAAGAAGAAAAAAGAAGAAAGGAATGCGTGGACCGGGTGGTTTGGTGAAGAAAAGAAAGAAAATAAAAGGAAGGCGGACCGGCCGGCGATGTTGGTTAATGTTTTTTAACAAAACGTGGAGTTTCAGGGAAATAAGGGAGGAGGAGTGGCATTTTGGAGTCAGGCCAAAAAAAAGGAAGAAATGGACCTTGGGAGAGGAAAGAAAAAGGAGAGGGGTCTACGCCATGGGACAAGCCCAGTTAGGGGGGGAAAGAAAAAGAAAAGGAGAAGAATGAAAAAGAAAGAAAAAGGAAAACAGAAAAAAAGGAAAATAATGGGTTTGGTTAATTAAATTAATTGGGATATTTAAAAATAATAATATTTAAATAAAATAATATTTAAATCCCTTTTTAGGCTAAATCATTATTTTTGAAAGATTTTTCATAAATTTCATTTTAATTAGTAAAACACCCTAATTTTATTTAATTAAATTATTTATAAAATTCATATTAAATTGGATCTATTTTCTCTTTCTTATTTTAAATAAAATAATTTATTTAATTAATTTTTAAAATAAAATCCTTAATTAGTTAAAATACTCCAATTTCTCCTAAATAAAATACTTATAAATTTATTCTTGATTTGCCCTAATTAATATCCTTTTATTTTAATAAAAATAATTTATTTAATTAATTATTCTAATAAAATCTTATTTAACTATACTTTTTTTTAATTAGAATTTTTTAGCATTTCATGATCACTCTTTTCATAGGTGCTGCTTATTCCCACAAGTAGTAGGCCCTTTTGACTTTATGCAGGTGGGCGAGACATTAGACGGAGTTGAGTATTGAGCTTGTGGTTAGTTCAAAGTTTGAAAGTGTCATGGTTGTATTTACCCCTTATGTGATTTTATCTTCTTCTATTATTTATTGTATATCAGGTTTATCCTTTTATGATTATTACCTTGTATTGAGTATTTCAGATGAACTTTTTATCAATTGCAAGATTATTCCCTCTAAGGAATTTTGATTCCACATTTTGATTTCTATCTTATCTTTTATTATAAACTTTTATGCGTACTCTGATTTCTATGTTATGATCTTTCTAGTTCTTTTTATGAAGTCTTGGTTTAAGCTTGAAAATAATCTTTTTTAGCATTAGCACTTGGTATTAGAACGGTTGAACAAAACTTGTTTGGTACTAAGTGTGGCGGTAACATCTCCAAAATTTACAGGTTTTTAAATTTTAAATTCTTCTACTTTTAAAAAAATAGCGAATTTTGGGGCGTTACACCTTTTAGATCAACTAGATTCATATAAGATTTATTTAGACTAAATATTTTTGGGAGGTGGACATTTTAGTAACAACTTCTTGGCCACTAAGGAGCAATTTTTAGTTATATAATACATTGCAATCCATGCTCTCAAGTGCAGATCCATATAAAACATATATCATTAAACTAGAATATAATTCTTTTAGAAATAAAGCTCCTAAAGTTCATTGGTGGAAGACTATTTAGGATAACCCAAAAACACCTAGTCATCAATTTATAGGATGGTTGGTAGCATGTCATAGATTAGCTATGAATGTAGACTCAACAAGTATGACTACTTTGAAGATTAGAATTGTGTATTTTGTGTAGAGTAGGATTAAATAACCCATCTATTTATGCGGTAGTAGATGATGGGTAGGATTTTCCACACCATAAGCGACCTAGTGGGGATTAGAGAATCACAATTCAATAGGAAGTACATCCTCCTTGAGGTTGGAGACACTCATAGACGATCAAAATTCAAGACACAACTCTTACACGGTATTTTAGTAACCTCTATCCATGAGACCTTGAAAGGTAGAAACAATAGGATCATCAAAGACACTCCTTGTAATTAGAGTGTATTTATGAAGTCCATTTCCATTTCATTTTCCCATAGATTCTTTTTTAGCCATAGAAGAGCTAAGTATAGTTGCTACATGCATATCATAGATCAATTTTGTCACCTAGGATCTTGAGAATCAACAATGCTCTATATCTTTTTAGGAAAAAAATTATGATCATTGTTGCATATAAACTAGAGATTACAAGGAGAACAAAAGATCGTCATAATATCTCTCAGTACAAAATTCTCATAATAAACATAAGAGAATAGAAAAGGAGAGGGTTTAGACATGTTTTAATAGTTTACCATACATCTCAAGGGCTTCATATATATATATATATATAGAAGTACATAATCGACATATAAAAATGGTAGAAACATGTAAAACACAGTTTGTGTTCATAAACAAAGGGACCCTTTTTTTTTTCTAGAACTCTCTACTTTTGCCAAAATCATGCAAGACCAAGTGTACCAAGAAAACATAGGTATTATTCACAAACACGAGCCCCCATGTTTTCTTACTTGATATCCTTTTGGCTCCAAACTTCTTCAAACAACTATATGCATCAATCCATGCTAGAATATACTTACAAATATAATCCATGATATTATAATCAACATGTTAACATATTATTTGTAACGGCAAGAAATAGGATCACAAAAGATCTTCATAAACCCATGGGCCTAAAGAACCCCTAATGAAAATTGAACACAACAAAGTCATGGCTCTATTAGTACACACACTGGATCAACATCATAAGTAACTATTTGTATCATCTCAACTTTACAAGCTAAAACTTCAATTTAGACAACATTATTAGCTCCAATCATGACTAAACACACAATCTTTAAGTTTGAACACTACCACACTAGTGTGCCTCTAATCATCAAGACTACAAGCAAGATTAGAGTAACCTATCAACAAAATAATAGACAAAATATACTCCATATAAGACCATATTCTACATATCAAGTACCTCAAAATCCAAATCACACCTAACCAAGGTATCTTTAAAGAACTTACCACACATGTGCTCACAACACGAGCAATAGAAGGGTTGGTACTAATCATATTATACATCAAGCATCTTATAATTTCAGAGTATGAACCAATGACTAATCAAGCCACTACAACCACTTTAGATTTCGGCACATCAAAAGTTTTTAAGTTACTCTCAACATACATTTCTTTTGCTACAACATGAATTATATAGACATATAACATAAGAATAAGTAGTGAAGCATTACATACCAATGTCTGAATCAACCAAAGAGAGCACATCTCTTTAAAAATAAGAACATAACACAACCAAGTAGAATTAGTACCCAAAATAACTTTTGATTTTGATACTGGCTTTAGCACACCAATACTACTACTTGTAGCATACAAGGAATAACCAACTCTACCTAAAGCAATTCCTACTTCCTCCACTGCTACCTAGATTTCTCTTCACTAGAAAAATTTGTACCATCTAGACCAACAAAAATCTCCACCTTATCTTAAGCACCTAACAGACTCTCCTAATCTACCTTGTTATCAAGAAGGAATTAAAAATCACATAAGGAAACATATATAGATGTAATTAGGTCATAAAATAATAACCCTCCATTTATACCAAGGACACTCCTATGTCCCAATCGCATAGACCCAAGACTAGCAATATCTGAGTCACACACTCTTGATGCCACACTAACTGCACCCTCATTATATGTGCCAATAAGATCATATAATGTCCTAACTAGCTTTTCAACAATTTCCACCATAAGTCCTTTAGCAACCTTCTATGTGTCATTCTTAATGACACACTTTTAATTTTACTCTCTAAGGAACACACCAAAACCAAATTCTTTGTCATATTAAGAACAAAATGAACACTAGATAATTTTCTAGCTACACCATCATACATCCTTACCCTTATAGTTTCAATCTCTATAGCTCTACACGAAGCACCATTTTCAAAACAAAGCTCCACCTCAAATAGTGTCATAAGTCTGAACAGCTTCTATGAGGACATACATGGTAGGAACACCTAAAATTTAGAATCTACTAATTAGCTAATTTGGTTCATCCATTAAGAGTAGTCAGTATATCACCATCACCATCTACAATGGAAGCATTACCCTCATTAAATACACCATCAGTAGTATCTATAGGTTTCCTATTATGGCTGTATCTCCTAATACAACCCTTCATATGACAACCATGGAGGACCACAACCTTCAACCTCTCCTTCCTCAATTTATACTTCTTTTTTTCATCAAACCTGCTTTCTACAAGTCCCTCACCATGTGAGTCACATGAAAATCCTCCAACTAATTGATTCTAAATCAATTCACACTATAGAAAGGTATTCTTGACATCTAGAAAAATGAATCCATTATTTACATACAATATAATCTCCTAAAAATGCTTATAAGCAATAAGAAAAGAACACAATAATATAACAACTAGATTTTCATCATCTTATTTAACAACTATATTATACAAGTCTATAACTATAGAGTCAAATTCATCAAGATAAGATTTTAACTAAGCCTCAACTAATTTCAAATCATAAAGCCAACTTTTTAATAATAAATGATTCACCACAAATCTCATCATATACAAAGATTTTAGCTCTAACCACGAAGTAGTAATAGTTCTCTCTTTAGCTACTTCTTATAAAACCTCATTTGATAAGCGTAGTTGTATGATAGATAGGGCCTTGTAATTAATATTCCCAAAATTCTCATCAGAGATAGTTTTTGGCTTCCCCACATTCTTGCATAATGTCTTCTCTAATCCATTTTGAATAAGGATCGCCTTTATCTTCAAATTTTCTAACCTAAAATTGATAAAATGATCAAATATTTTAATTTCAAAACTGATAAGTGCCATCTCAATATAGATTGGTTCGACACCCAAGATCTAATACCTATTAGAGGAAAAAATTCAACAAACATGAATACTGAAGACATGATCTAACTAGCAATTGGGAAATTCTAAGATATAACTGAGAAAACAATCAAAATAAAATAATAATTGGGTAAACAATGATGATATTTATTATATATAACAATAGTGGTTACAAGAAGATCAAAGAATCCTCATAATATTACTTAGTACACAATCTCTCAACAATCATAATAGAATAGAAGAGGAGAAGCTTTGGATGGGGTTCAATGGTGTATCGCACATCGCAAGGTTTTCAATAATATCTATTAATAAAATACGCAAAAGACACAAGATAAGGGTAGAAAATAGGAAAAACATAGTTCTTGTTCATGAGCACCAGACTCCTATGTTTTTCTAAAGCAAGACCAAGTATACCAAAAAAATATGGGTTGTGTTCACAAATATGAGGCCCTCAAGTTTCCTCCTTTGACCTCCTTTTTTCTCCAAACTTCTCCAAACACCTATACACATCGATCCATTACTGAATACAAAAATAAGAAAAAGTCATGATCTTACATGATATCTTGAAAGGGTGAAAAGTGTGAAATTACGTATTTTGATATGTTGTAGTTTTGTATATATTATAGGGTTACTTATCTTGTAAAAATATTAGGAATTGACATGTATTGATGTTTGGGATTCATGAGGCCTTTGGAAAACGTGAGTATCATGATGGTATTATGGTTATATGATGGTAATATAGAAAATAATCTTAGCCTAATAAGTATTGAGGATGTTATCTAATATTTCATAAGTAATGGGATTAATTGATAGATTGAGTAAAATATAAGTTACCTAATATGAAATTTTTGAGATTTTAAGAAACAAAGGTTATTTTGGTACACCAAGGTTAAAAATGAAATTTTGGTGATTTTAAAGGAGAAATGGAATAAAAACGTGCTAAGGATTATACTTAGATTATTTTGGTAATTACATGATAATTATGTGGATGTCTTTTAAGATGAACTTGTGTAATGAACACTAAATATGATACTAATAATTTAAAGTGAAATATCACATAAGTTGGGTTGAGGTGTTATATAATTTTGTTCAGCCAAGAGATAATAGTGGCTTAGGTGTGTTTTTTTCTTGAGAGGTGCATCAACCCATTCCACTAGATTAAGCATAGTGGGCCTTATACTCAAAGTGAATGAGAATATGATTTGAGATAACTAATGGATAATACATTAATTGTTTAAAGTACAAGATTACATAAGTTAGGACCAAGGTTTTGAATCTATTCCATAGATCGATAATAGTGACTTAGGTGTGTTATTAGAGGTGTTATAGACCATTTAATTAGTTTAAGAATGGTAGATCAGGTGCATTTTTTCCTAAGAGGTGTTGGTTCCCTTCCACTAGATGATAATAGTATCTCAAGTGTGTTATTCTTGAGATGTTCTTTAGATTGTTCCACCAGTTTAAGAATATTAAGGTCCTTGAAGTCAAAATAAATAAAAGAAGGGATCATGTTGCATCTAATAATTAAACATGGAATTAATAGTTACCTTGTATTAGTTTATGTATCTTTCTTATATGATTATTTTCCTTTTTTAATTCCCTTACTTGATTGTACTTTCACCTTTCTTAGTACATAGTATAATGAACATCCTTTTTATGGGTGTTAATTAATCCCATGAGAAAATGACCATAATATCTATGTGTAGGTTGATGAGGACTCACTGGATGATTTTGCAACTTATAATGTTTTGTGTGGGGTGGAGTGATTCCTATATTAAGGTTTTGGGTGTAGTCATGTTATATAGATGTTAGTTTACCCGATTACCTTTTTGGAATCTTGTATCCATGGTATCCCTTTATCTATATTTTGGATATTGTACTTGGAATTAACCTCTAACTTGTATTCATATTTATTAATTTCTCTCATTTTTTAGTTATCATGTTTTACATTCTAACCATTTTTCCTTGCGATTGACATAAGGATGGTTTTCTAAGCCAAACTTGTGTCACTTACAGCGGTAACAACTAGTTATTTTGATGATATACTTTCACTGTAAAATAAAATTTTTGAGTAGTAAAATTTAGGGTATTATAAGAGCAACAAGCTTTAAATTCCCAATTCCTCCATTAGATAATTTCTTATAAGGGAAGAGCATAGAGGAGGACTATATGGACACTTTAGGATTAGTAATACCATAAATGTAATTAGTGACCATTTTTATTGGCTAAAAATTGTGAAGAACTACAAAGTGTAATATCTATATGCGTCACCAATCAAAAGTCCAAGTTCCACTTTCACCACTAATTCTACACTCCCTTATCCATCCCACCTCAACTGTGGGATCATATGTGTAGGGAATTCATTTTAGCATTTCCTATGGCACAAAGGCAAAAGGATGTTAAAATGGTGGTTGTGGATTGGTTCCCTAAGATGGCTCATTTCATTATATGTCATAAAATGGATGATTCCTCTTATATAGCCAATATATTATTCAAGGAGAAAGTTAGGCTACATGGTTCTCTTATGTCTATTGTCACTGACAAGGATACTAAGTTCCTTAGCTACTTTTGGAAGACTTTATGGAGGCTAGTTGGTACCAAACTCCTATTTATTACCCCTAACATCTTCTCCCCTTATTCATAGGTAAAACATTCCCCTTAGACCATGCTTCTTCCATTCCTACACCACTCACTACCAAAGCTCAACGTCACCCATGCCTAGTGCTTATGGGTTTACCTTGAAACTTTTTCCCCAATAACTTCAAATATCTCCTCCATTTTATTCTATGCATGTGTATATGTATAGAAAAATATAATGCCCAAAACAACATCCTTCCTCTCTCTCTTCTTTGTAAAAAAATACACCATCAATCGAAGCTTCTCCCTCCTTCACTATCTCATTCTCACCGTTGCCAAACACACTACAAAACTACCATCTGTATTATAATCCCCTGAAATTTTAAAAACCTATAAATTAATATATAACTTCTATTTGGGATAAATTAGCTTTTAAATTTATTTAATTTAATTATTTTATGAATTTTGAGTATATAAAAGAGGATAGAAACATTTAATAAATTAAAATAAATATTTTACCATACTCATTTTATTTAAATAAATTTTCAAACCAATATTTTTCCAAAATTAACCTTTTTAAACCCATATATTTTTATATATTAAATTAAATTAATAAATAAATTTATTACCAAAAAAATTACATTCTATCATTTTATAAATTAAATTATTATAATTTCCCCTATTTTTCCTTTTCCTTTGTTTCTTTTTCTTTCTCCTTTTTTTCTTTTTTCCTCCTTTATTTCTTTTTCCTCTTTTCTCATTCAGGCCACCCGTACCAGGCCAGCCTCTCCTCCTCCCCTACGCATTGGGCCACTGGCCCATTTCTCTCCCTTCTCCCCTCCTTCCCTTTTCTTTCCCTCACCCTGGCTCCCTTTCCCTCCTCTTCATCTCTTCTGTGGTGTTGCCTGGCCCAACACTCCTTTCTTTATCTTCCATCTCCCCTAGACTAGACCGACCCACTTCTTTCTTCCCTACGACCAACCTCCTGCCCCTTCCTTACTTTCTTCTTCCATACCCAACCAGCGCACCTCCCTCTGCCATGCTCAAGCACATTGGCCACCACCTGCAACTACCATGCTCGACCACCACCTGCTTCCCTACCACTCCCTCTCTCTCCCCCGTCCCTTTCTTCCCTTTTTGAGCCCAAACCAACCCTGCACCCTAGCCCGCGTGCCGTTTTCTTTTCCCTCTTCTTCCCCGTCCCCCACCTTACTACCCGACACCTCCCTTCCACCGACTGGCCGCCTACCCCTCTCTTATCCCTCTCCTTTTTCTTCACATCTCCGGCCTCTTTCTTGCCCTATTTCTGAGCCCCATCATTCCCTGACTCCTTCTCTCCATTTTCTTCTCCTTTCATCATCTTCCCTCTATTTTTGCACCACCGCCACCCTTCGTTGCTTACCCACCACACCAACCCCCTACGCCGCCTTCTACCACCACCTACTACCTCCCTACATGACCACACCACCACACCACACCACCCCACAATCCCCTTCTTCCTCCCCTCTTCCTTTTCCTTCTTTTTTCTCCCTTCTTGGTAGCTACCCTGCAGCGCCTCCTTCCACCCCCTCTACCGCCACCCAAGTCGCTAAACCACTCCCTACAACCTCCCCTAACACCCTCATACCTCCTTTAGCCAAAACATAGCCCTGCAACCCCTCTTTTTCCTCCTCCCTTTCCCTTCCTTCTTCTCCTTTGCCACTCTTGTAGCCCACTTCATAGCCTCGTTGTCGCCCTTTGCCGCAACCAACCTATCCCCAACAACCACCTATAGCCCCTCTTCACTCCTGCACCCTTCCCTTACCGTAAATCTTCCTCCATCTACCTTTTTTCCTAGCCTAAAAACCCCAACCCGAAAATAGCCAATGTTCTCTTTTCTTTCACCCACCTTCGAGCCTTTCTCCTCTTTTCTTGCATGTAGCTTATACTGCATGAGCAGGATGAGATGCTAGATGTCTTGGTTTAATTTTGGTTAATAATTTTATGGTATAACAATATTTAAGTTAAGTATTTCATTAATTAAGTTTTATAAATTCTTATGCTTTGGTTTCTCACTTCTATTGTAATAAGTATTGATATTATTTTTAGGTATTAGTTTTGCAAATCAAAGCTTGAACCTTTAATCGGAATACAGGTAGGGTTCTATTTTGGCTGAATTAAGCTAATCGTAAAACCCCACTTAAACGCATAGATAAATGCATGCTAGCACATTAGGACTTTAATATGTTATTTTGCATGATATATATTGTCTAATATATTATATATAGCTGCTTATATAGATTGATAAAAAGGAAAGCATGTTAGTTTATATGCTATGTGTGGAAATGTTGCTTAAGGGGAGGAGTTTGATTATTTGTGAAAATGTTGAGTACTTATCCATGTTATATTATATTATCGTGACCATTTATACATGAAGAATAATATTGTGAGCCCTAGGGGCATTTTAGTAATATATCTTGTGCAAGAATGCGGCCTAATACGTGTGGGTGCTAATGAGTATTATATTAAAATATAATAGTTGGTGGAGTTGGATAATGTAAATGGAGTATTAATATTACTATTTCATATAGTGATATTAATTTAATAAAAGTTGTGTAATAAGGGGGCAAGATGGTAATTATAGAAGTAAAGGGTAAAATGGTAATTTTATAAGTAAAAGGAAAAATTGTAATTTGCAAGTAAAATAGGTATTATGGTAATTTTAGAGGCAAAGGAAAACATGGTAATTTTATAAGTAATGGCAAAATGGTAATTTTATAAGTAGAAGGCAAAATGGTAATTTTATAAATAAAGGGTAAAATGGTAATTTTGTAAGTAAAAGGATATTATGGTAATTTGGAAGAAGAAGGGCAAAATGGTAAATTGTAAGTAAAAGAGTATTATGGTAATTGTATAAGTAAAAGGGTATCATGGTAATTTTTAAAAGTTAAGGGTACTATGGTAATTTTGGAAGTAAAGGGTAAAATGGTAATTTTATAAATAAAAGGATAAGGTGATAATTATAATAATGGGAAAGGATTATTAGGTAATTATAATGACGGATAATGGTAAAATGGTAATTATAATAATTGAAAAGGGTAAAATTTTAATTATGAGAATGGAGAAGAGTAATTTGGTAATTAAACCCACAGAAAGATAATTTTGTAATTATGATAATGGATAAGGCTAATTTGGTAATTATAATAATGGATAAGGGTAATTTGGTAATTATGAGATTACAGAAGGATAATTTAGTAATTTAACTAGCTAAAGGATAAATTATTAATTATGATAATGAAGAAGGGTAATTTGGTAACTTAACCCACTAAAGGACAAATTCTTAATTATGATAATGAAGAAGGGTAATTTATCTAACTAAAGGGGCAATTTGGTAATCTAACCGACTAAAGGGCAAATTGGTAATTATGATAATGAAGAAGGGTAATTTGGTAATTTATCCAACAAAAGGGCAATTTAGTAATTATAACAAAGGAGAAGGGCAATTCGGTAATCCAACCAACCAATTGGGAAATATGATTAGTGTCACAACTATGATGGGTGATTGGTGACCTAAAATGAGTAGGGATGTGGCTAAGAACAACTATGTGTGGGTTATGTGCCTTGTGTGACATGTGTTATGCCATATTGTATACTTTATGCTTAATGATAAATCATTTGTAGCACAACTTGGAGTGAAGGTATGCTTATGTGACTTCCTTATGGCATGTGGATGATGATTATATATATTGTGCATGTGATATTATGTGATGTGACCCTCTAGGACATGCATGATAGGATGTTTAATAATAGGATATGGGGTGAAAGTATAAAAAGGAACAAATGGGAAGTGAGTTGACTAAGGGGACATAAGATTGACCTTATTATCTCATGATCCATGAGGGGGAAAATAAAAGGATATTATGATCAAAGTGAATGAGTGATGCAACTCTTGCATGGGAGATTTCTGGGGTTTTCATGGGATGATCCTTACGTAAGAAAGTTGTTAGAGTTTGAGCAGCCAACAAGGATTTCACAGACACATGTATAATTGGTGAGTAGAGTGATGAGATTTTGGGTTGAATTTGAATGAGATGAGGTGTGGGACAATAAAAGAAAGGTTGGGCCACATAGGTCCAATTAGGGTTTTAAGTGGAAAACCCTGGAGAATGGTAGTGAGAGAATTTGAATGTCATAAGGTGATGGGCCTTAACCCACACCCTTAGGAGTTGGGTTTTCGTTATGAGTAAACATAAGGAGGAATGGATGTTGGGCTGTGATAAGAGGTGCAAAGGTCTCAAGATATGGGACCGGCCCTCTTGGGAGGATAGAAGTATAGGTCAGTGACATGCATGTTAAAGGTGAAATACTTTGGAATAATATACTAATAAGACACTAATCACTTAAAGAGGATGATTTTTGAGCCGTACCCAAACCGCTCCATCGGTGAATAATAGTGGCCAAGAGCTGGGGTGCCCTACATGACTGGTCCACCAGCAAATAATAGTATCCGAGAGCATTTTTTCCTACATGACAAGTCCACCGGCTATAATAGTGGGGATTCCGTGCTCAACAAACCAAACGTAATGAAGCTAAGACTTGGGAAATACATTAAGTACTTATAGTGGAACAACATGTGAGTCGGGGCCAGACCAGTCCACCGGTGAATAATAGTGGCCAGGAGCATTTTTCCCTACATGACCGGTCCATCGACGAATAATAGTGGTCAAGAGCGTTCTGCCCTGTATTTATTCTGGTCCACCAGCTATAATAGTGGGGTTCCCGCACTCACATAGATATATATGAACCCGTGAGATGATTAAATAATGATTGACTAATGGCTTAAGGCCTAGAAGTATTGATTATACATTATGACCTATAAATATCTTATCGACTTATTAAGTATGTGAATGTATGGATGTGAATATTATGTATACACCTATCATTATGTATGAATATAGTGTTTTATCATGTGTTATATTGCAGGCCTACTTTTAATTGTGTTTTAAAGGGTTACTCAGTACCATAGTGCTAAAGGGTTCCATTCATGGGGCCCCTGCCTGTTCAATGGGCAGTGTCCCTTATAAGTCTCCTTTCAAATTCTATTCAACAGAAAACAGGAAAAAGTGTACAGATTATCCGGAATCCTTTAGGGTTCACCTCTCTCTCTTTTAACTCCTGGTTTTTAATGTAACTTGCATTCTCGTAACCACCATTGGTGGATTTTATTCTTGAAAATGGTTTACCATGCTACTCTGATTTTTAATATGGTTTGAATTTCTAGCAATTTGTATTTTATTCATTTAGCCTTAGCACGTGGTAATAGAAAGGTACAAGTAAACCGTTCTGATATTAAGTGTGGCAGTAATATCCCCAAAATTCACAAGTCTTGTTATTTTGCTTCCTCTTAATTTTTTAATAGTAAATTTTGGGGGTGTTACATGTATCCTTTTCCATTCCTCCCCCATTTACATGAACCAAAACCACCATTCCCATCCCTATAGTTTTAAAAACATCCAATAAAAATACAACCCTATCACCTACCATTTCCTTCTAATCCCTCCTTGTTTCCTTCATCTAATCTCATTGAAGCCTGTCTATTCTCTCCTCCCCTTATGAATCAGCAATCGCTCTCATTCCCTCACCCCAAAAATAGGACACTTCCACCATTCCATACCCCTACTACTAGTAAAAGCGACCCACATCCCAACCTCCTTTAACCACAACAACCAAAGTCCCCCACTCCCATTCAAAAAAATCCTATGAAATAATCCCCACTCCTTTAGCTGCTTCCACTAATCATCACCCATGAACATTGGCCATTACCACTGTATCACATCTCTTAGCAATGTCACACAGTACAATTGATATAACTTTACCATTGCACGCTCCTTTTGTTGCACAACTTTCCACTAAAGTCCTTACCTTGGTTTAGTTTAGTTTTTCTCCATTCTTTCACTCTACTTTACCGTATCATTTCCGTAATTATATCTTTAAGTTCTAATGGAGTTTTATTATCATTTCTTATGTTATTTTCCACAGATTCGCAAAGAGGTGGGATAAGATACATACTTAGAGACTGATGTCTTTTTCTACAAGGATATTAGTTGTACTTTAGGGATTTGTGTTAAATTTCATACATGATAATGTGTAATAGTTTATCATAAAATCCTTCATAATATTTTAAAATTATATTGATATAAAATAATTTATTTTTGGTTTTGGGAAAGGCATGAAACTCTAAAAAAATGTGAATTTTATGCAAATTGATAAACTTTCTTGCCTAATTGATTGACTAGTACGCTCAGAGATTGATAATTTTATTCTTGATGGACCATTCTACTAATTTACTCAAACTAAGTGACTAGTTATTCTGCTATTTCAAATCCTTTTTTGAATTTGTTTTGAATCTCTATACATTTTTTATGAAATTTTTTTAATTAGAATCTATTTATGCTAATAAACATGTTTCGGTGCTTTGGGATTATTTTTTCATTATTTAGATTATTCTATGATTTTATATAGTCAAAATTTCCTAAAAAAAATACTTTTTGAGCCATACCTCACCTTCTCTCTTCTCCCTACTTTCCACTATCTCTTCTGGTAGTAGGGCCATATAATTGACTTTGTGCACCCATTCCTAACTTACCAACCTTCTTCCATGTCCCTTCCTAACCATACTCAACCTCCCTCACCTCATCAAGTGTTTCTCTTACCCCTTGGTTGTCTACACTCAACCATACCAGTCTTGTCTCTCTCTTCTTATAGATTTTTGACCATTCCTTACTTCTATACACTATATTCCTTATTCATTTTCATTTCTTACCAATTTTACTTGCTCTCTTCATCTAGTCCCTTAGTGAAAATTACTAAGTGGTTAGTATTCCTTTATTCTTTCCCCTTTTCTTTTCTATTGGAAAATAGAGGCTTGACTCTTGTTTTTTTCCCTCCATTGGTTAAATTATTTTCCCTCCTTTCTTCTTCTAATATTGGCTTTAGATCTTCCATTTTTTTATCTTAAGCAAGGAAGTATTAAGGTTGAAGATTCTAGCTTCATTTTCTTTTGAATTTTATTTTTGAGAAAAAGGTTGAGTTATATTTTTATTCTTCTTGTTGTTGTTATTTTATTTGATTTTATGAAGTTGTAAAAAGGAGTTTCAATGGTTTTGAATTTTTATTCTCTTAGTAATCAACATCCTACTAGATAGCCATCTAATAGGATTTTTATGCTAGAAGAATTTCTTGAAGGTAAGACATTTTTATATTTAATATGAATGAGGTTTTGTAGCTTATTGCAGTTCCATGTTCTTGCTATAATGATGTGTTTAGCATAGGCTAATTGTATTCTAGAATTCGAGTGTTTGGTCTAGTTTTGTTATGAAATTAAGTATTCTTGGTTACTCTGATTTTATGCCTGATTTGGCAATTTGAGTATGATTGCATTTAAATTCCTACATTACCATGTATCCATGTGATTTTATGTGTGCAACATATCTTTTTATGTGCCTGATGATATACATAGGATCATAGAATGGTTGTGTGAATAGTCTCATGATTTGGAAATTCGATCAGTTGGTTATGAGATTGGTTAGTTGATTTGATGAACCAGTTGACTAGTTCCTATGAACGATTGATCGATTTGTCAAACCCATCGATGGTAACCTTGTGACCAAAGTGGTATGGTCTCTTCTTATACCCATCAATCTATTGTACCACACCCATCAACTAGTTTCCTATGAGCAATTGATTAGTGAGATGAATATATCAACTAGTTTGTTTGTGTTAATTTTGGTTCTAGTCTTGTATGACCAAACCTATCAACTAGTCCTAGGAACTGATTAACTGGTTCGACTATATGCTGCTTGGTTTTTTTATTAGATTTTTTTCCCTCATTTTGGGACTTTGGTGTTACTAAATCCATGTAGTTACAACATTTAAATTATGATTACAACCATTTTCCCCTAGAATTAACAAGAATCATAATGATGGCATTTGGGATTTGAATTGGTTGTTGTGGTTTCATCTCCAAACACCCAATTAGTGGCTTTTAATCTTTGTGATATGTTCGACGTTATCACTTGGAAAAACCTAATTTAGATAATAATCAAATATTAGTGTTTGGTGTTATAACTTGGAAAACACCAAATTAGTGGTTTTTATGACCTGTGATGTATCAGATTTTATCATTAGGAAACACATAATTGTTTATTTGTGGAATTAATCTATCATTTGCGATATACTTTATAATTAATTATAATGGAATAAGATTTCATTCATGCCTTTATCTCTAACTCTCGAGGTAGCCAACCGAGAGTTAGTAGATGGGTTGCCTCGTGGTTTATATTTTTTAATCAATACCTATTTCCTTCTCCTCTGAGTTGCATTTGGTAGAGGGGTATGTATATATCTTTGAATTATAATATTATACTATGTAAATTCGATAGAACATCAGTGTCCATTTTGGGTGGGTGAGGTATCTGAGTATAAGCCTCTTAGCAGTTCTTATTCTCCATTGCTTTGGTGGGTGTGGGATCCCAAATTTTTAGCACTCGAAGTGGAGGCATTCAAGGTGTGGTGTGTGAGGTATTCAGGTATAGAACCCCTTGACGTACTTTTATCCCATGTGGTGGATGTGGTACCCTAATTTGTGTTAGCCCTCATAGCAAGTGCACTCAATGTGTCATGGGTGTGGTATCCCTAAAAAAATTCCCTTCAATATATCCTAACAACATATGGCGGGTGTGGTATCCCATTCTATATATTTATTATTATGACCTTTGTTTATGGTAGAGGACTAGGTGTGGTCGAACAAACAATCTTAATAACTAGAAAGTATGTGATCACTAAAAGAGGATTTATATTATAGTTTACATTGTGTGGTTGAGATGCATTTATCATATTAATATACTTTGATGATTTCATGCTAGCATGCCTTGTGGTATTACTTCCATGAGCCTAAGTATTAATTTATAATGGTATGCTTATCACCATGCTACTATACTTCAATGGACTACATGAGCCTTATCATGTTTTAGATAGTTTATTTTACAAATACTTATATTTATACCACACTTGTTTGGTCACTGTGATGATCTGGCTTCTAGTTTAGGGAGCAAAGGATGATTTGTAGGGGTATGATTCTTAGTTAGTGTATGCTAAGGGAGATGATGTAGGCTAGTAGCTAGTCATTACTTGGGGTTAGAAATTTATATTATACTTAAGAGTTAGGCTAACCATCTAGAGGTGTTTTACCTACTATATTGGGAAGTTTTTATTCTTCTGATTATTTAAACTCTTAGCTTTGATTTCCTATATTTGGATTTTATAAACTCTCATACGCACTCTTCCTTTCTATATTATTGTTTTCATCCTTGTTATTGTTAGTACTATTATATTATTGTTCTCATCCTTATTATTGTTAGTACTATTGTATTACTGTTTTCATTTGTTTTACCTTGCATTACGCATAGGTTAGGTGATTGCCACACCTCTCTCATTGTTGATATGGTAGTAATATTCCCTTATTTTATTTTTCAAATGATTGCATTATTGATCTCATTCATTTTACCTTGCATTAGGCATGAGTTAGGTGATTGCCACACCTCTCTAATTGTTGATATGGTGGTAATATTCCCTTGTCTTGTTTTTAAAATGCTTCCACATTGTTTTCAAAATAAAATTTTCTCGTTTGTAAATTTGGGGTGTTGAATAATGTGTATTATCATGTTATTATTAATATGTTGATAAAAACACGTTGTTAATGTTAAAAAATGGGAATATTATATTATATGATGGAAAACAAGTTGAGAGGCATGCGATATAGTTAAGATAAGTATTATATGGAAAAAAAACCCTAAGTGATTTGCTATGATGTATGGAATTTTTCCTATGGATTTGATAACATATGTTTGTAATACTCCCAAAATTTACTACCGATACCAATATCTAAGGTACTTAGAACCTAAGATTTGATACTAACTTATAAGACGCTCAAAATTTACTACTAATTTTTTTTATTAAAGTAGAAACTACTATTTATACATAAATAGGTGTTACTGTTGTAATCAATATAAATCTTGCTACAAACCCTCCTCATACCAATGACAAGGCAAAAGTAAATCAAGATGTGAGACATGATAAATACAAGAAAAGAATATTTCCATAGCATAAGTAAGATTTTAGATGTCCATTTCAAAAATGGAACTAAAATGCATAAGTAAATGTTTCAAAATGGAAATGATAAAGAAGGAAAACTGGTTTAAGATAATAGTAGGATAACATAGCTCTCTGACCCCAACCTCAGCATAAGACGATATCACACCACCCTAACTAGAGTATCATAAGAAACGAAGTCATCTAGTGGGTCCACATTCACCTACAAAAACTTAGAAGAGCTCTGTTCTTGTGGAAATGAAGAGTAGCTATAATAAGGATGATCATTATGTTACGTACTGAGTAAGTTAATTCTACAGTTAAGATAGTCATATAAACTCATAGTACCATAATAAGAGATGACATGCACATAGGTTAATATTACCGATTTATTTATTTCTCTCCAAATCATACACTAATAGCATAGTGATAACTAATGACAGGGTGTAGGGATAGGGGCAGGTGCTAGTGCAGGGCAAAGGAAGAACGGTGACCAGTATACATGGAAGTGTATCGTTGAGAGGGGAAAGGAGAGGGAGACAAACAGATGGTTGGGGGACTATTTAGCGTAGAAGAGGAAAGGGAAGGAGGAGTGAGGAAGATGATGGGCAAGAAAGGAAGGAAAAGAAAAGAAAAGAAAAGGGAAAAAAGGAAGAAACAAAAGAAAAGGGTAGCAGGCCTAGGCTTACTCGGGGGGAAGAAATGAAGAAAAAGGAGAAGAAGAAAGAAGAAAAAGGAAAAGAAAGAAAAAGAAGGAATAATGAAGAAGGAAGAAAAAGAAAAAAAAGAAGAAGAAAGTTTTGGGTGTGAAACTTGGGTTTAGGCTTTAGGGTTAAATATGTTTTTTGGTTAGTAATTATTAAAATTTTATATATAATTTTTTTGATTTTGCAGTTAGGTTAATAATATAATTAATTAAAAAATCTAAATATTAGGAATTAGGTTAGATTAATATGTTGATAAATTAAAATTAAAATTTTATAAGATTTTTGGGTATTACATCACTACCCCTTAAAAGAAGACTTTATCCCTAAAAAAGCAAGTCAAGTCTTGGGAAGGAAAGAATGGCATGCAAGGAAAGGTGATTTTGGTGGTTAAATTTAATGGAGAGGATATTGTGCTACTAGATACTATCCCCTTAGAAGAAAGTGATCTCAAAATCTAACACACCTATAATAAAGAGCTCAAGAAGCATCTCATGCATGCCCTTTTCTATCTCCTAAGTTGCTTCCTTTTCTCCATGGTGTCTCCAAAAGATTTTCACTAGCGGAACTAAACTCATCTAGGTTCAGCATACCTTAGTGTCAAGAATTTGCAAAGTCCTCTCTTCATAGGTTAGCGAGATGTCGAGCTAGATCTCATAAGGTTGGATCATATAGGAGGGATCTGCAATGTACTTTCATAGCTGTGTGATGTGGAAGACTTTATAGACTCAAGCTAGTTCTAGAAGGAACACCAAATGATAAGCAATTTCATCAAATGTATCTTGAATCTCATAGGGGCCAATATACCTTAGGCTCAGCATGCCCTTACTATAAAATCTATTCACTCCCTTGGTAAGTGAAACCTTCAATAAAACTCTATCACTGGGATCAAAAATTTCACTATGGTATCTTTGACCTATGTAAATCTTTTAACGGCTCTAAGTTACTCTCATCCTATGTGGATCAACAGAACCTACTAGGTCATCTCCTCAATCATATATGGCCCAAGTACAACAATATTACCAATATCAGTCCAACAAAAGGGTGTCCATCACTTGCATCTATACAATACTTCAAAGGGGGCTATCCCTATGATTGCATGGTAACTATAGTTGTACAAAACCACCACCAAGTGTAGATGATCCTCCCAAATACCTTGAAAATCTATATCACAAGCCTATAACATGTCCTTAAACATCTAGATCTTCCTCTTAGCTTGCAAGTTTGTAGCTAGGTGATATGCGCTACTCATTTGCAGGTTCGTGGCTAAAGCCTCCAACAAATTCCCCAAAAAGTGCGAAAGGAATCTCAAGTCCCTATCAGAGACAATGTATGTAGGTATACCATGCCTTCTTACCAAAATCTGCGTGTATTTATTGGTCAATTGATCCATGCTCTAAATCAACTTCTTTGATATGAAAACCACTTATTTAGTCTATATGTATCAACCTAGTTACAAGTCCTTGGAAGTTCACTCACAAAATCTATGTAGATGGAATCCTATTTCCATGTCGGTAGCTCCAAAGATAGGACTAACCCTATAGGTCTATGGTGATGAAACATGACCTTCTGATAGGTTAGACATCTCTCCACAAACTCTACTACCTCTTAGTTCATGTGAGGCCACTAATAAATCCATGTAAGGTCCTTATACAACTTTTTCCCTCCGAGGTGAATGGAGTAGGGGATACAATGACCTACTTCAAAACTCTAGTGCTTTAGATTAGCACAAAATCTAAGATACACACCAACACCCTTTGTAATGAAAGCTACCATCATCATGGATTTAAAAATCCTCAATTCGACCATCCTATATGTTCTGTCGAATCCTCTTAATTTGAATATCTCTAGTCTGGCAGTTCAAATCTTACCAAACACTATTTTTCATTGATAAGGCACTCATTCGAACCTCCAAGTCACAACGTTGGATTAGCTCTACCACCATCTCACCAAGTTCCTAAAACCACCGATTAGCTAATGTGTAAGAATTCAAAGTATATGACGTATTCCTACTCAAAGCATCTACAACAATGTTGGCCTTACATTTGTGTTAGGTTAACTCAATATCATATTCATTTACCAGCTCTAGCCATCACTTCTTCCTCATATTCATTTCCTTTTGAGTGAATATATAGTCGAGACTCTTATGGTTGGTGAAAATTTTGCATCACATTCCACATAGGTCATGTCTTAAGATTTTTAGTGTGAAGACAATCGCAACTAATTTAGGTGACCACCCTACCATTCAACATTAACACACAAACCAACCCATTTTTAGATGCATTATTATAGACCTCAAAACCATCTAATCCCATTGATAGAGTCAAAATTGGTATTATAGTTATGCACATCTTTAATTCCTGAAATGTGCCCTTATAGGTGTCATCCCAATAAAACTTTGTGGTCTTCTTCAACAATTTTTTCATAACGCTTTGAACCTCGAGAAATTTTGAAAAAATTGCTTATAGTACCCGGCTAGAACTAGGGAACTACAAACCTTAGAAACATTAATGGGTGCCTTCCAATGTGTAACTCCCACAATTTTTTTGGATCCACAACAACTCCTCCAACTGACACTATATGTAACACACCCATTTTTTTAGTACTTAAAAATTTTGTTTTGTGGAATTGTTAATTACCAAATATAATTGATGTTACTGCCACACTTAGCATAAGTCTCATTCCCTCACCTTTTTTATGCCAAGTGCTAAGGCTAAAAGTAACCAAACCAAAAAGAAATAAGTGAATATTAGAGAGATTACATAAATAAAAGTTACAGATAAATATTTTTTGTACAATAACGATAATCAAAATACAACTAGGAACATAAGAGTCCAAATAAAAACCAATACAATAAAAACTAGTACCCATAGGTACAACACTAGTTTATCTTAATTCTTAGACCCGTACGCCCATTATGAGAATGGAACCTCTTTATAAGGGCTCCACTTATCCTAGAAACTCTTATACGCTTGATCCTACTACATGGTATTCACGCAGTCATCTACAAATATAGTATCAATACAACTTTATCATATGGAGTAAATCACAATACCTCACAAGAGGTAGCATACCCACGTTGCACATAATTAGTTAATGATCCAAAACATGCTCAAACACAAGTGCATACCATAAAAATATATAATAAATCATGGATCAATACATATATACAATTATATGCCATTAAAGTCTCATGCTCAACATGCAACAATACTCAACCAAGTCAAGTCATTTCAAGGTATACAATCACTATATCAAAATCTATTGCCGAAGCCAACTAATCAAATAAATTCCAATTAATATATCAAGGAAATAAATTAAATACCAAACTCTTAATCCAATATATACCAAAAACAAGGTAGAGCACTGAGGCAACTACCGAATCTAACAATATATACCAAGGCCAGAAACAAGTATTCCTTTATTATTTATATTACTTGAGGGGATTCAATCAACCCAGGAACATTGAGGTACACTCGATCATATTGGTACACGAAGGCAATGCAATACCTATAGTCTAGAACCTAGGGACACAACAGTACACCTGGTCATATTAGCACACATTGGCGGCATAATATTGATACCTCCTATAGGGCATGTAGGTCACTTATAGAGTAGATAAGGGCCTTGCTAGGGTACAAAGGCACACTAGCAAACCAACTCAAATGAGGGCTAACACCTCATCTCTATGGTACCTAACCGTAAAGAGCAACCATTTCTAAATTCGAGATCTTCCATTTTAAGTATTAGTATTTTATGAGGCGATCACAAATATTTCATACCGTACAATTATTTCCATTTCCATACTTAAAGATTTTCCATTTTTTCCAATTATTTAGATAAATCATAAGGTCATCGGTCTATGTCAAAGTCAAAGTTAACACTACAATCAACCTATAAAAAGTCTAAGGCCATCCTATGTCCAGTTATTCACATTAGGTGTATTAGGTCAAAAATGACCAAAATACCCTCAAAATCCTAATTTTTTCATTTTATCCAATTCCATATCAAAAATTATTGTTACGAGCAATTTTTCATGAAAAGGCTAAAATATAATTATTCACAACATTTTAGCAAGTAGGTAATTTTTATGATTTAGTGATCGACTGTATTTTCTACTTTTCATGCATTTAATGAGTTGTACCCTCAAAAGCTCTAATCGTGCATTCTTCACGTGTCACACATTCCATGCAGCATGTATATATATATTAATAATAATATGGCATTTAATAAGGTAATTATCATCATAATATATATAGGGAAAAACCTCTAACCCTAGAACATGCGAATAACAATTATCGTATTCTAACCCTAATTGTGCATATATGTTTTATGCTTTTTATATCAATCCTAACTACCATGCAATGATAATAATGGAGTACTTATTATAGCATATAAATCATCACTTTACAACATATAACCAAATTAAAATCCTAGGCATGCATATGTAAACCACACAACATGCTACTCATGTATATCCTCCACTTTTGATCGTCTAGGTTATCATTTATATAACATGTTATCATTTTATCATGCATGCTATAAACTTTAAGAATATAAATCCTAACATAATTATCATTATAAAAAATCATATCATACTCACACATAAATTATGCCACCTTATGAGTGATTAGATTTACCTAAATCTAAGCTTACACAAAAAGCACCAAAAACCGTCTTCTCTGAAATCCTCAAATATTACCTAATAAATTAACATCCAATAATACATATTACTATTTAATATAACATAAAATTAATTAAACTAACTTAAGAAAAAGTAATCGGCTAAATAAGGCAACAAGAAAAACCAAAACTCACAAAACAAAGAAGGAGTAACCGGTAGAAGTTGCTGAGAAGGAGACGAGGGGTAACAGTGGTGTTGTGTGTTGTTAGGGGGTAGGAACGGTAGGAAATTTTGTAGCAAAGGAAGGTATAGCAATGGGGAAGGATCAATAAGTTTGGATGAAGCCAAGGGAAAGGGATGGGAAAAAATAACTAAAAAGGGGGTGGGGGTTATAGTTATTTTGTAGGGCTATCCGGTTGTTATTTTAATTGGTTTTCTTCTTGTGTCATTTTCAGTTGAATGTTTATTTATGTATTTCAGTATTTCTCTCAAAAAATTACCTAAATCTTATATATGATATGGATTATACTTATGCTACACTTATTATGGCTTTGTTTTATCTAAGTATGTTACTATATGGCACGTTGGTTGCTAAATCAAAACAATAAACTATTCCAATGTTTGGCTTCTCAACAATCAACATCCAATGTTGACTACAAATTCCTTTATAAATTTTACACATATTAAATAATATATATCATATTAAACAAAAGGTTAAAGACATTGGTCGAAAACCAAAAGGGTCGGCAACTAGCTCTTCTGTTACAAGCTTTCCATTGCAGCCACCACCACCTCCACCATCTGATCCTCGAATTAAAGAGTTGATGTCTATGGTCCATAGACAAAATGAAGTTATTACCTAGCATGAAGCTACCATAAAACAAATGGAAGAGTTTATGTCTTTAAATATCCAAAAGGAACCCTTAGAAGATGGCTCAAACTCGAGGGTTGATGTCTGATTTACATGTCTTTAATTGTTTCTATTATTGTTATCTTTCTTTTATTAAACTCTTATAATTGTTTGTATTATTAAACTTTTATGGCTATCGTATATTTATATTTATTATTATAATACATTCACTTATTAGACAAATAATATTGTGTGGTATTTTTTTATTTTAAGTCATGGTCGTATAAGAAAAATTTGTAAATCTAAAAATTGTAGCAATTATAGATAGATATAAACGGCTACGATATGTGAAAATTCACCGTTGTAGACACCTACAACTGTGACATGTCAGGGCTATATTTCTATTATTTTTCAAAAACGAAACAAATTTCAAACTTGTCGTGGTTGTAGATGCGTTTAGCAACAACATGTCGTAGGAGTAGGTGTATACAACGGTGACATATCGTGCCTGTATTTCTATTATTTTCTAAAAAATAAAGTAAAATTAAAACTTGTCGTGGCTGTAGAAGCTTTTAGCAATGACATGTCGTGGCTGTAAGCGTCTACAGCGGCTACATATTGTGGATGTATTTCTACTATTTTCCAAAAAACAAAACAATATTGAAACTTGTCGAAATAGAAAATGGTTTTCGAAACCAACTCTGAGCGTAAATGTTTTTAAAACAAGGAACACTTGGTTAAATTAAAAATTTTCAAACAAAAGCGTGGTTATCGGAAATAGCTCTGATACCAACTTGTAACACCCCAAAATTCACTACTTTTTTTTTAAAGCAGAAGTAATTGAAATCCTTAATTTAAAACCCATGAATTATGGGGATGTTACCGCCACACTTAGTACCAAACCAGTTCTCTCCGACCGTTTCAGTACTAAGTGCTAAAGCTAAAGAAAAGAAATAATCAATTATAAATCAATACAATCCAAATTCCAAATAAGCAATAAACGGTTGTAAAAAAAAAATCAAAGTACGCATAAGGAATCATTATTCAACTTAAAAGAGAAATAATTACAACCGATAAACGATTAATAAAAGGAAATAGAATCACATAAATATTGAAATATGGCCACAACTCTCGAACTTCAAGCCAAACATGCTCGACACTCAGCCCCGACTGATGTATCGCCCACCTATATAAAGTCAGAAGGGCACACTACTCGTGGGAATGAACAACACCCATGAAAAGGGTGATCAGTATACTACGTATTGAGTAAGGTAACCGAGCACTAAGGCCAACATATAAGCACATAAGATATGTAGAAAAATAGAAGAACACAATCATAAATGCATATGATCAGCCAGGTAAAAGTACATACAAAGGCCCAAGAATAATCTGGATTAATTACTTAAGTACTCTCTTATCAGAATCCGATTCACACCATGCCTTTTATCGAATCCATGCGAGTACGGAATCCCCCACTATTATAACCGGTGGATCAGAGGCACATAGGGTATCATACCCTAACCACTATTATAGTCGGTAGATCGGAGACACATAGGAATACGCGTCCTAACCACTACTCCTAACCGGTGGATTGGTTGGCTTCGGCTCGCATGGCGTTCCACTGTAAGTAATTAGTATCTTTAAAGCATTTTAGCAAAACTCGGGTTTGTGTTTGTTGAGCTCGGTAACCCCCACTATTATAACCGGTGGATCGATCACACATAGGACATCATGTTCTAACCACTATTATAACCGGTGGATCGGTTGCACATAGGGTAAAAATCCTAACCACTATTCCGAACCGGTGGATTGGTTGGTCCCGTCTCAATGATCTTCCTCTTTAGATAATTAATGTTTTAATTATCTTATTCAAAAGCTTTCACCGTGGACATGCATGAATCATCACGCATCACAAATCATAAAATTCCACCATCATCATACTTTATTCACCAATTACACATGTGCTACCACCAAACCATAGACATGCATAAATCACTCCCTTTACACTTATCCTCCAATTCTACTTCACATCTCACTCTAGGGTTTTATCCCGAAACCCTAATTTAGGCCTTAACATCCCCTCTTACTCCACCTCACATCACCCAAATCATTTTAACACTCCACATATCACAAATCATCGATTCCATTCTCATAATTACACCTTAATCACCAAAAATACATGATACAACAAAAACCTTAAACAACCACGTGAAACCCTAAATTCAACCATGCAAACCCTAATACCACCATACAACCATCAATGCTACCATGTAAACCCTAATACCACCATACAACTATAAATACCACCATAAAAACCTTGATTCTGTCATACAAAATCCTAAATTCAATCCACACAAAACCAAAGATTCACCCATAGCAAACCTAAATTCAAACCATATAAAACCCAAAGATTTGTCCATACCAAACCCTAAATTCAATCCATACCAACCAAATATTCATCCTCACCAGACCCTAGATTCAAATCCCATAAAACCAAAGATTCATCCTTACCTTACCATTGATTAGATTCTCCCATTCATAACCACAAATTAGATTTTCTCATGTATGACCATAAGTTAGATTCTCCCACATAAAATCATAAATTAGAATCTCCCAATCAAAGCCATAAATTGGATTCCCCCAAACAAATCATAAATTAGATTCTCCCAATCAAATCATAAATTAGATTCTCCCATATAATATCATAAATTACATTCTCCCAAATAACATCATAAAGTAGATTCTCCCGAATAAACCATAATTTTGATTCTCCCATATAACATTATAAATTAGATTCTCCCAATTAACATCATAAATTAGATTCTCCCAAACATACCATAAATTCGATTCTCCCATATAACATCATAAATTAGATTCTCCCAATTAACATCATAAATTAGATTCTCCCAAACACACCATAAATTCGATTCTCCCACATAACATCATAAATTACATTCTCCCAAATAAAACCATATATTATATTCTCCACATAAAACCATAAATTATATTCTTCCGCATAAAACCATACATTAGATTATTCCTTATAAAACCATAAAATTAGGTCAACTCACTTCCCTTAGTCAACTTGTTTCCCCATCCTCCTTTTTCATCCTTTCTCCCACAAAAACCACATTGACATCCTCTCATGCATGTCTTATAGGGTCACAACACATATCGTCACATACATATAGTACACATGCCATACAAAAACATACTTCAACTCCATGTTATATCACATACGAAATAATTAATAATGACAAACATAGAATACATAACATACAAAGCACACAATGCATATAATCACACAAAAGGCCTTAGTACCCCTTACCTAAAACGACACCGGTCTTGGAGCACGCTCTTATGCCTCCTTAGGGTTTTGACTAGTTTTACCTATTATGAGAGAAAAGCTAAAATTAGACTCCCTCCTATAAAAAATAATATTAAACACTAACTTAATATAAGACTAGGCTTTTGATAAAATAATAATAACAAACATACCAAAATTAATATCAATATTAGTATAAACAAAAATAATAAAAATAGTAGCAATAATAATAAAAAGGCATTACTCAAAAATAAAGTGAAATAAGGGCTTCGGACCCTTTACCAAAATAATACTAAAAATATTATTTGTAAATTAAATAACCAAATTTAGTAATAATAATAATAATAATAATAATTGTAATAATAATAATAATAACAACAACAACAACATTATTAGCAAAACTAATGTTAAAATATTTGTATTAATAATAATGGAATAAGAATAGTGGAAATTCGAAATAGGAAATAATAATAATAATTATACTTATAACATTTTAATATTAATAATAGTAAATATAGAAATAATAAGAAGAATAATAATAAAATTGAACTAAAATACAATAGCCTTCAGCCCTCAACATAAATAATAATAAAAACATTAATACTAATAATAATAATAATAATGCATATTAAAAATATAAATATTAAGAATAATAATAATAGTATTTATATGCAAATAATTTGAAATAAAATAATTTAAGGGTTATAAAAATAGGGGAAATAGCTGAGAGGGTCTAGGGTTCAACCATAGGCTGGTGGGGATAGGCGGCACCGGCGGTGATTCACGGCGGCGGCGGCGGTGGCCGGAAGAAGAAAAGAAAGAGGAGAAATATGACTGTTGGGAATAAGATAGGGAGAATTAAGATGGGAACTGGGGTGCTTTGAGTTGCCGAGAAGGAGGGGGGACATAATAGAGGTGGTGGCACAGCCAAAGGTGGTGGCACATGGCGGCGGTGGGTGGTGGCCGAATGGAGGAGAAGGAGAAAGAGAGAGGAGGAGAGGGAGAAAGAGGAAAATAAAGGTATGGGGAGATAAAGGAGGGTCTGTAGAAGATTTTGGAGGTGAAAGAAGAGGCAGAAACGGCGAAAGAGGTGGCTAAGGGCGGCGCAAAGGGTGGCGGGGGCTGGAAAACAGGTTGGTCGAGAAGGGAAGTTTGCACAGTCGGGGAGGATTGTGCAGAAAGAATCGAGGGTGATGAATGGTTTTGTTATCTAGAGGGAGGTGCAAGGATGACACGGGTAGCCAGGGATAGCGGCTACGTTCGCCGGAGACGGCGAACGAGGCATTTGAAGTAGCGACAGTGGCAAGGTCGGGCATTTCTGGGTAATAAATAAAAGCTCGATACAGGGATATTATGGGAGATATTTATAGGCTTTAGAAGAGAGGTTAGGGTTTTGTGGGTCGGCTACGGGGTAAGGCAGGTAGGGTTAGGGTTACCGTCAGCAAGGTTGGCCAGGGGGAGTGAGTTTCGGGTATGGATTGGCGGTGCAGAAAAAGAAGGAAAACGCGCGAGAATGGGGAGATTTGGTTGGGTGAAAAGATTGACGATCATCAGGGGAGAGAGAGGAGCGAAACGGCCGGTCAACGGAGGCAAAAAACCAGGGCACAAGGGCGGCGGTAATGGTGCAGGTCAGCGGCGTCAACGGTAGGTGCGAAGGAAGAAGAAGATGGGGGAGGAAAGCCGAGTGGTTCAGGAAAAAGAGAAGAAAAGAAAGGGAGGCAAACCGGGCGGTCGGGCGCGAGTTAAGCTCATTAAATAAAGCGACGAGTTTTTCGTGACATTAAGCATAAAACACGGCGTGGAGGAGTCAAAGGAAGGGGCCGCATGGGCTGGGCCGCACCAAAGGAAAGGAAAAAGGAGAAGTGGGCTACGAGAAAGGCAACCCAAACATGGAAAAGGTGAGGAAAAAGAAAAAGAAAGAAAAAGAAAGAAAGAAAAGGAAAAAGGAAAAAGGGAAAAGGGAAAATTAATTAGTTTTGGTATTTAAATTAATTAAAATATTTGAGATATTTAAAAATAATAATATTTAAATAAAATAATAATTTAAATCCCGTTTTAGGCTAAATTAGGATTTTTAAAAGATTTTTCATAAATTCCATTTTAATTAGCAAAACACTCTAAATTTCTCTAATTAAATTATTTATAAAATTATTATTAATTTGAAACTATTTTCTCCTTCTTATTTTAAACAAATAATTTATTTAATTAATTTATAAAATAAAATCCTTAATTAGCTAAAATACCCAAAACTTATCTATTAAATTTTTTTTAATATTTTATTCTTAAATAGCTCTAGTTAATTTTATTTTATTTTAATAAATAATAAATTATTTAATTAATGTTTATAATAAAACCTTATTTAAATATAATATTTAAAATTAAAAAATTTCGGGGCATTTCAAAGAGAATATTGTTTAGGAGCATTTTACCATAAGGTTGTACATGTTGGTTCCATTGGACGAGAATAGTGGCTAGGAGCATTTTATCCTAAGGTTTTACATTGTTGATACCATTCCACCAATTGAAAATAGTGAGATGCATGAAATCAATAAGAAATAAATAATTAAAATGATTGAAATCACTAATTAGTTCTATTTGTAGTTAAGAATAATGCTATGGATGTTGAGTTATGAGATATTTTGTGAATGTAATGGTTATTGGATTGAGATTGGTCATAATCATCACTTCAAAAAGCATCCCTTTGATGCTTTGTTCCTAAGTTTTATTATACTCTAAATGAATTGGCATGAGCAATATGTCTCCTTAGTGATATTTTTTTTTCTGGCATGGTTATTATATCTTGGTTGTCGCCTTTATATTTTAGTCTTTTCATGTCCCCCTTGTGACACTTTTTATGTGGTCTATGTGATCATTTCATGTTTAGTTTCTTATAGTGATTACTCAGTATCATTGTATTTATATGTTCCATTTCATGTTCCCCTACTTGTTTACTAGGCTGTGGTGACTTTGTATGTTGAGATCAATTGAAGGCTAGTATTGTGGGTTGAGAGTTAGGACTATCCGAATATTACTAGACATTTACATCCTTCTGTATCCCTTTCTTTTGAATTTTGTAACCACTAATTATTTGTATTATCCTAATGATATTAATCTGTTTTGTTCTCTTTATTTTGGTTGTTATAACTATGTTATTAATTTATTCAAAGTAACATTTTAACCTTAACACTTGGTATACGAATGGTAGAGAAAATTGACCTTGTACCAAGTAAGGTGGTAGCACCTTGCATTTGTTATGTTTTAGCTTCCACAATTGATTTAGTAAAACTACATTTTTAAGTGCTAAAAAAAGGGTGTTATAAATGAGGATGGGTGTGAGAATGGAGATTTAGTCTTCATGTGGATTAGGCTAGGAAATTCCTATTAACAAATAAATAAATAAATAAGTTGGGGATTACGAGAGGTTCAAAGATTTTTATGTATTACAAGTTTAAGGATGAGGATGGCATCTTGGTATCTGCACCATCCTTTGTCATTTTAAGTTATTAATATGGATGATATTGTTGTAAGTTTGATGTCCAAGCTTAAAAAATGTGCATTTGTTTACTCTATTTATTATTTATAGGTGTCTATAAAAATAATTATAAATCACCATATAAGTTGCCATATTATAAATGTGTTATACTACCCAAACAAGGAAAAGGGGAATTCGAACCCGTGAAATTTCTAGTAGTTAGGTGTAGGTCTTTACCTACTAAACAAAACCTCGTCTGGTGTGTATTTGTTTACTATAGACACTACACGTTTATGGGTATATCCGATGATGAGATAGGAAAAGAGATATTCTGATTACTCGCTTTTCTTGCGGAGATATGTTGGAAGCAAGATAGGAGAGCAATTTTAGCTTTTACGAAGTTGATTATTTTTGTTAAGAACAAATCATATTAGAAAAAGGTTTGGGGTTCGAAGAATGACGCTGACATGCTTGTCGTTAGGAAATGTGCTGATTATTTGTGCCAATTGAAAGATTGTTGGTCTTAGAGCCTGATAAATTATGGTCTGCTTTCAATTAGTGTTCTTAAACTCAATCCGTTAACACTTAGTTGGATCGGATTTTATGGCTCTTTCATCATCGTTGGACTACATACGTCATGCGCTCATCAATTTCATACCACGCATATTAATAATTTTCTGCATAGTTAAACATACACTCAATCGATATATATATATATATTAATTAGGAAGATAATGAATTAGCCAGTGCATCCACTCTCTGGGATTAAATGCTCAATCATCATTCAAAGGAAGGAGGCATAGCAGGTGCAGAGGTGGGAGACCCAGTTTGATTACTAGTCACAAAACCAAACTTCCTAATGAGCTCATTTGATATCAGTTCGTTAGCAGCATCACTGGGATGATACTCATCCCAGAACACGTATTCGCTTCGATCTTTGCATAATGTTGATGCTGGAATACATGTAAGTGCAGGTCTGATTCGCCCAAAGGAGCAGCATGGTGAGTTTGCGTTGGTAAAACCTGAAGATTGCAGCCCAAGAGAAATCACATTAACAATGATGCTTTCATGAGATTTATAACTATAATTCTATGGATAAAACGAATCGGGGAGGTAGTTTTATTAAATTTGTCACTTACCATATTTTCCGGGGTTTCTAATCACATCGTCGACAACATCATATGCATCCCCAAATCGGTAGCTGGCATTGGGGAGTGTATTTGAAAGTTCAGTGACCATATTCTCAACAGCTTTGTTATAGCTGAGTGCTAACTTGTTGGTATTCTCTTGACAATCACCTGATGTGCTGAGCACACGTTGAAGAGGGATGCAGCCCATTGGTCCCAAACCAAACACCATCATCTTTCTTACTCCAAGTTTGTGTAGCAACTGCATAATCATAATTTTTTTTTACAAAAAAGAAAAAATCTCTGTTATCGATCCAAAAAATTCACATATTAAATTACAAGGCAAAATAGTAGGATTTTGTCAGTGATTTCTGCTAAAAAAATTGGCTCAGGAACAGGGCGTCACCGTGAGTTGAGTTTTAAATGTTCCAACCAGGTATTGGATGTAGGTTTTATCATTGTACTTCCAAGAATCACTGTAAACTGGCATTAAATAATTGTTGATGAAGTCGTTGCTTCCTAATGCCACTACGTATCTACCACTTTGAAAGAACTTGTCAGCCTCTTCCTCGCCAATCTTATTGGCTATCAGCTTTTGAGTTGCTTGGAACAATTCAATTTGTTTGTAGAAACTGAACAACTGAATCTGCAGAAAAAGTTAACAAAGAAAAATGAAAAAGACCACAAAATATGATTGAGAAGCAATCATTCTGCTAGTTTCCCTTCAACAGGCAACATCGATCAGCAGGCAAGAAAGGAAAGAGTGGTGGATTTTGTGCACTCACGAAGTAACCGCCAGTTTCATTCAAGATGCCACCACCACCAGAAGCATAATTCACTCCTTTTTCCATAATAGTGTCTGCATCCAGAGACGGATCCATAAACGCCGGTGGCCTAGGAAGTCCCATTGCATCACCTAACATTAATGAACCAAAGAAACCATGATATACTGGATCGCATCCAAAGCATGCAGGTGATGATTAAGCTCTGGCATTACTTGTATAAGGTACGTACCTATAATGTCGGCAACAGTACGACCATTTGTGTACCTTCCATTAGGCAAACCATTCCCAAAATCAATTCCATACCAAGGGAGATTAGCCTTTGCCAGACTCCTTGGCATTTGCTGATTGTTACCCACATCTGAAAGAGAATCACCAAATATGAACTGCACCACCTTGCCTTCGGAGCTCACAATGGAATATGCTGCGAAGAGGACGATCGCAAGTGCGAGAACGTATGACCTTCCCATTAGCATCATCGAAACTAACCGGATAGCTAGATGTCAGTTTCTCTGTATTCTCTGGTTAAAAATGTGTGATATATATGGACCTGATTTTGTATGAAGGATTGATATGATATATAGGGGCAGTGATCATAAGTTGTGTTGGACATTAGAAGAGTATGCTATGATGAAATAGCCGGGGAAGGTTCACGTTGCATAATATGCAGAAATTGTCAGCGTCTTTTAGGACGGAAAAAAAGAGAGAGAACAGAGGAAGTTGGATGAACCAACTGCTTAAAAATCCATACCTACTGTATCTACTTTATTCCTATGAAGCGGGAAAATATAGCGTGCAGTTATCACAAAAATCTATGGTAAGGATCATAAATCAATTTGGGGACGACGAGAAGGAAAATGGAAAATAGTTGACCTAACAAAGTAAGGAACCAATTTAAGCAATAACCTGCACAGGTTAGGAGAAAAATTTCAGGCGTTAGGCTTGGTTTGTATGGTTAGTTGTAGAAGATATTTAACTTTATATAGTAATATATTAATTAATTTATCATAAAATCTTTACAAATATCTTTTTAAATTTGTTTTAAAAGTAAAATTCATCCTAAAATATTAGCACATCAAATATTTAAAAATAATAAAACTAATTTTAATAAAATATACATTTTAATGTAAATTAAAATTTAAAATAAACATTCATTTAAAAAAATATTTTATTTTTTATTAGGTGTATAAAAGATATAAACTAGTGGAAATTTTTCCATCACCTCTATTTTTAACCAAATGAGCGCTTAAAAACAATTATTCAGGAAAGGTCATAAAGTATAGACACAGGGATACTGAAAAAAATTGATCGGGACGAAAATGTTTTTATTACCTTAGAAGAATCGATCATTATTTAATAATCATATAATGTTTCTGTTTTAGGTAAACGATTTCATCTGTATCCTTTTTTTTTTCTTTTGCCTTGCTATCGGTCTCCTTGGTACACATGGATTGGTTTTAGTCTAATGGGGATGGGGATTTCGTCGTGACTTTCGTAGATGTGGAAATAAAACTTTTGTATCTAACTCATGTTGCGTATTAGAATTTGAGGGGGGTGGGGTGGGGACGAGAACCTCTCACAATATTCTTCCTCTATTCAAAATACATTAAACTTAAACATAGGTGGTATCTTTTTCATCTTTGCTCCTAATAAAACATCCCATATTATAGTTATATTTGTTAAATTAGTTATATAAACGAAAGCAACAAAAACAAATTTGGTTAAGAATAAAACTATTGGAAATTAACTAAAAATAATCATCAATACTTAAACTTGGATATCCTTAATCACATAACCAGAAGGTTATATCAAGGCTAGAAAAATCGAACAGTTAAAAAAGGGGTCATAACTAATAGTCAACTAGATAAAATGGTTAACAATAATTGGATTTTAATTAGCCAAATTAATGATATTAAACCAACCAAAGTTCAAACAAAAAGGGGATTAGAAACGATCAAGTTACCTAAACTATGACTAGACTAGATAGGCAACAACACACTTGTGGGGATAGATCATTGTCGTCTCTACAACTTCATGTAAACTTTCTCAACTTTCTCAACTTAAAGATTTCCTTTAACTATAATGTAGACGCATTTTAAAAATAAAATCAAAGGATGTTACCATCACATCAAATATAAGAGAAGCGTGATGATCACCTAATATATGGTTGATACAAGACAAAATAAAAATGAGCAAGCATACGAATGAAAGAACTACAACATAACAAAAGCATGAGTAAGGATGACAATGTGACAAAAGGAAGAGAGAGAGAGAGAGAGAGAGAGAGAGAGAGAGAGAGAGACTATCCTAATATAATAAAACCTTAAAATTTAAATAAATGGGAAGAGCCAAAAATATTCCCACACAGTGGTCAATTCTATCTATACAATTTAGCCTAACTCTAAATTATATAAAATAATGTAAAACATGCTCCCCATGTAATAGCTCCCTAAGGGTCTACACCATCATCTTTAGTATGCTCTAGTTGAGAGTTATATCCCTATGAATTGTTATGAGCTTCTCATAACACTATGCTGGACATTCAAGTCATATAATAACATGATATAAAACATGCTCACACACATATTGTGACATAAGGGTAATAATAAAATAGGATAACTCATGCAACTCATATAATTTAAACATTATTATTATTATGATCATCATCATCATCATCACCATTATTATTATTATTATTATTATTATTATTATTATTATTATTATTATTATTATTATTATTATTATTATTATTATTATTATTATTATTACTATATCATTCCATTAGATGCTCACACCATTCCTTTCATTAGGGTATTCAAACAACCATACCTATTCTCCACCATGAACGAAAATCATGGTAGCATAATACACATAGTTGGGACACCACACCCACTACTCATGGATCAAATACATTGAAGGGGCTTTCTCAAGGGATATCTCACCCATCATACCTTGAATATATAACTACAATAAGGGTTATCACAATGGGATACCAAGGCCACCTAAGCAATGGACATGTGAAACAATAATACATGATGCACTTAGGACTTTAATGTGTCTTAATTCATGTTCTTGATCTTGATTTAGAGGTTTGTTTTTAGTACAATTTGCAAAATAATTGGAAAATTCAATATAAATGAGGAAAAATGAGTTTTGGGGTTACTATTCAAAGGGGAAAACCCATTAATTTATGTGCACAATGTTTTCAAAATATTTCAGCCGATGAATAATCATCTAATCGATAAGACCCATTGGTTTACTGATGTGCGGAGGTACATGATATTGGGATTGGTTTAATATGATTTTCCTACTAAATGAGTATAGAACTTAATGGTGATGCTTCAAATGATTTAAAAATTATTTTTTATGAATTTAGTGAACATTTTAATTATAATTTGAATCATTTTAATGGATTTTAGGGGTTAAATTTCAAAACAAGAGCTTGATGACTTTATCTTCTTTATTTTCTTCTTTCTCCCTCTCTCTCTCTCTCTCCTCTAATGTACTTATGGTTATGTATGATTTAAGTCAGGATTTGTTGGGCATGCTTTCTAAGGCATCTTACCTTGTAATATATCCTCTTTGCATTTTCCTTAACAAGCGTAGTTGACTGTGAGCTTCCAGAATGATTTTGTAACCACTATTTTAGGTTAGCTCTTTTTTAGCTCCAATTTTTCCTCATATTTCCTATAATTTCATGTATAATTATGTGTAAGGGGAAGGGAATTACATGGATCCCTATTCAGACCTAAGTTCCCACTTATTTATATGTATATTTAAAACCCTAGACTTGGTGAAAAAAATAGAGGCCACATTCTCTCAACAACTCTCATGCTCTATTTTCTTAATTTTCCCCTAATCTCCTTAGCTTTTCTTTTCCGTTTCTTCTTCACTTCTTCCCCTTAAAATTACAACCAAAAAATTGTTCTATAATCCTTTATTTAGGTATCTATTATATTCCTTAAACAAGAAAAAGGTATATTCAAGATAAAAGTTGATATTTGAGCCATTTATTTATATTGTACCTTAGGATTACATTATATTCCATATGGTTACTTTGATAAAAACTAGAGTTGGTGTGTTATCATGGCTTAGTTCCATGATGGAGAATGTAAGTGCTCTCTTGAAATTATTATATGGAAATGCATATTGTGTTCACTATTTCATTAAGATAATAATTAGAATACACCTTAGTGATGCTTTGAGTTGTCATGTTACTATGCTTTACATTATTAGTCAGATATGTGATGAATTATATTATTTTAATCCTTGTGAACCATGAAACTACCCGTGATCTTATATTTATCATATAGAATGTTACCTTCATTATTTATGTGCATCTGAGAGTGTTCCATGTTATATTTATTTTCTCAACATAGTGTGTAACCTTGGTATATAAATGCATGGATGTGTTATGTGCATGTCTAGCATAACCCATCATATATGTCTATCATGAGATTATGTGCACCATGAATGTAACACCATTTTCCTAAACGTTAAAATTTTATTTTAATAGTACAATATGGAAAAAAAAACTAAGAACAAGGGAAGTTACCACTACATCTATCATGAGAAGAGATGTGCGCATTTACTTTGATTTGTATCTCAATAATTTGTATTTAAATAATTCTATTGATTCTTGTAAATTGCATTGTACATATAATTACTTTCCTTATTCTATGAATAATTTGGTAAAATCAGATTATTGGAAATGGAGCATAATGCTGGCTATTGTGAGTAGATGTTGCTGGTTGCTACTGCTAACATGAAATTGCTGCATAAGTTGATTTTTTTTTATCATATCAGTGGAAAAAAATTATTATTCCCATATGATGCATTTGCTGGCAAATCATAGCTAGTAGAATTAAGTAGGCCGCATGATTAGCCACTTGATCCATATTTTTGGGTTTGAAGGATTGCAGATTATGCAACCCTTAATCTCCATAATTAGCTACATAATTTAGCTGATGGGAAATAATTTTTAATTTAATTATGTGGGAATAATTGTAATCTTGTAATTGTAATCGGGTTGAATCATTATAATCAACACCAATGGATCTTGTATTTTATATTGTTTGTCTTGGTTGTCTTGTATTTGGGTTGTTTAGTTGTCTTGATTAAAGCCCACCGACCGTATGTATTTGGGCATTGTATATGTGCATATATAAGGGCGTATACAAGAGGTTTGTACAGACTTTTTTTGGCAGATTATTACAGATACAACTTTCTCTCCTTCTCTCTGGAATCCTCTCTCTCTTGAATTCTCTCTCTCGACTTCTGTCTTGTGAAACCCTTGCTCGCTCGAATCTCTTCTCTGATATTCTTCTTTCTCTATTCTCTCTTCTATGAATCAATCTTAGTTGCCGTTGAATGCAACTGTGCCCTAAGTTTCTTGATCTTCCTTTGGTTTAATTTCCTTAAACAGATCTGTATTTTGTGGTCGAACCCATCGCTCAACTCATGATCTGGTGAAATTTCTTTAAAACCTATCCAAGTTTCATCATTTGGTATCAGAGCCTCAAGTAATCGAGTGCTTACGGTTTAATACATTTATTGCTAAATTTTATTATTTCTTTCCAATTCTTGATCTCGCTAACCCTCGATTTTGTAAGTTAGCATTTTTTTAGGGTTCTCGTCTGACAAGAATCGAATGACTCTTGTTGTGATAATTGCGACAGTGAATTCTTACTTTTGGTGAAGAGATTTTAACCTAACGAGATGACAATACTCTGGAAACCCCAGATTAACTGTTCAATACTTGTCTCTCAGCTAGGGTTTGGTCAGATTCTTGATTCTTTTGTGGTAATTGCTAATCAATTCCGTATCTAGTAAACTCTATCATTTTTCTCTCTAATCCCTGTAATTATTGTGATTAAGAATTAACCCTTTTGTTTTCTTGTTAATGCTACACTAAATTCTTGAACGAGTGTGCAGGTATTAACTTAGTACCGACGATTCTTTACGAAAGGAGTAAAGGCGAGGGGCCTAAATTGTTATTCAACTTAACTGCCAACAATTGTTGGCGCAGTATATTCGTTCCTTTCTAAGAAATTATGTTTGTGTGTTGGTCGGTGATTGTCCTATTATTATTGTCCTGTTCTCAGTGGATTATTTTAATCATATAGTTGTACTGTGATTAATCTTTTACAAGTGTGATCATTGTTGTTGACATTATTTGATTTGCTAGACTTAACTGTACTGTTTTTATAAATCGATTGATTGTCTGTGTTTGTTTATAAAGCAAATAGGAAGTGTAGAATCCATTATGTCTAATAATGTCCAATCGGTGAACCAATCAGTGTATGTGTCTAGTAATGACCTATTAGAAACACTTAGGACATTTCAGGAACAAATGATGCCCAATTGGCTGTGTTGTCTGCTAATTTGAGCAAATAATAGGCGAACAAGAAATTAGAATTAATAATTTACAAAATAATAGACTAAATGATCAACATGCTGGGGTATTAGGTAGGGCTCCCATGGAACCTAGAAACAGGAATCCCCCTTTTACTAATTTAGAAGAATTAGAGGACCAGATATCTAATAATAGTGATAGACGGCTTAGGCAGGTTAATAGGCAGGAAAGGGAATTAGATCAAATTGATACGAATGTAGGTAACCTTAAGTTTAATATACCTGGATTCAATAGGAGAAATAATCTTGAATATTACTTTGAATGGGAAAGGAAGATAGAGTTAGTCTTTGAGTGTCATAATTATTCAGATGAGAAGAAAATTAAGGTAGTTGTAGTTGAGTTTATATACTATGCTTCTTCTTGGTATTATAACCCTGTCTTAACTAGGAGTGGAAGTAGAGAACCACCTGTACAGAATTGGGATAAATTTAAGGCTTTAATGAGAAAGAGGTTTTTTCCAAATTACTATTATAGAGAGTTATATAAGAAACTGCAAACTAAGTCAGGGTAATAGGTCTGTAGATGAATATTTTAAGGAGTTAGAAATGTTAGTAATTAAAACTGGAATTGTTGAGGATGAGGATGCTACTATGGCTAGATTTTTTAGTGGATTGAACTCTAAAATTGCTGATAAGGTAGACCTATATCCCTATGGAACTTTGGAAGAGATGGTTAACATAGAAACTAAGATAGAAAGTCAAATAAGGAAAGTTAGATAGAATAAACCACCTAGAATTGGGTTTAGAAACAATATGAAGAGGAATTTTGGTGGAAGTAGTTCTGGAAATTAGAAGAATAGTGGAAAATTTGACTTTAAGGTTAAAGGTAATGAGGTTAAAGTAGGGAACAAAGTTGATAAGGGTAAAACTATTGCATCTAACCCTACTAGTGGTCCTACTAGGACTAGAGTTATAAAGTGCTTTAACTGTGGGGGACTAGGTCATATAGCCTCTTAGTGTCCTAATAGGAGGAATATTCTGATTAGGGAATCTAGGGATATAGAATCCTAATATGAGGAAGACAAGGTAGAGGTCAACACAATTATGGTTGATATTAGTGAATCTAAAGAAGAGGTAGAACTTACAGTTAGTAGAGATCTTTTTGTTGTGCATAGGGCATTGAACAATAACAAATTACCTGACCCAAATGCAATACAAAGAGAAAATATCATTCATACTAGATGTTTAATTAATGATAAGTGTTTGAACATTGCAATTGATAGTGGGAGTTGTATAAATGCTACTAGTACTTTATTAGTATCTAAGTTAGGATTACCAACCACTAAACATCCAAAACCCTATAGGCTTCAATGGTTAAATGAATTAGGAGATGTTAAGGTTAGTCAACAGGTCTTAGTAAATCTAAAATTAGGGAAGTATGAAGATTTTTTTTATGTGATATTGTCCCAATGCATGCTGCTCACCTTTTGTTAGGAAGACCATGGCAGTATGATAAGAGAGTGACCCATGATGGATATAAAAATAGGTATACAGTGTATAAGGATGATAAGAAATTATTTTAGCACATATGACTCCAACAAAAATCTTTGATGATCAGATTAAAATAAAATATGATTATAAGGAGTTAATTATGCAGAGTGTAGAGACTAGAACTTGTTCAAATGGGACTAAGAAGTCATCTGGATTTTATGAAAAGAAAAGTGATGTTGAGAGGGCTATTAGTCAACAGTCAAGTGTATATCTAATGGTGTATAAGGGATGTTATGAGTGTCATGCAGATTTAATTAAGGTTGTACCTGATAATGTCAGAGAGTTATTAGAGGAATATATTGAATTATTTCCTGAGGAGAACCCCCATAGATTACCTCCATTAAGGGGCATAGAACACCAAATAGATTTCATAACAGGGGTTGTTATTCCCAACAGACCTACTTATAGAGCTTATACAGAGGAAGTAAAGTAGTTAAAGAAACAGGTCTCTAAATTGTTGAGTAAGGATTATATTGGGGAGTAAATGAGTCCTTATATTGTACCAGTTCATTTAGTTCCAAAAAAATATGGGTGTTGGAGGATGTGCATAGATATAGTGGTCGGCAATATAGCTCCTTTACATCATCCTTTACATCAGATGACTCACCAGATGTAGCCCTAGGCTTTTTATTAGGACAAAACTTCCTAACATGCCCCTTCTTATGACACCCATTGTCACATTCTTCTACTAACCCTTCCACCTAGATTTAGACTTCTTATGGTCACCAAACTCCTACTCCTATGACCTTCCCCTAGCTACCAATCCCTCCCTATAGGATTCCTTGAAAGTACTATTGCTAGTCAACTGACTATCAATCAACAGTCATTGTACCAAGATATATTTCACATCCTTTAGGACTAACTCATCCTTTTAATACAAAATAGTCACAAAAAAATGTTTAAAACTTGTGGACAAAGGATATAACAACATAATAGCCAAATATTCATCATCTAATTTAACATTTATATTATTAAAATCAATAAATATATATTCAAATTCTTCCAAGTGACTTTTTTAAAAATTGACCCTCACTTAATTTTATATCATGAAGATGACCCTTCAACACTAGATAATTTGCTACTAATTTTATTATATCAATGACTCTAGCTTCAACCATAAGGCATCCATTATTGATTCTTTTTATACTTCCCACAATACCTCAATTGACAAACACTATTATATCGTTTTAATTCTTGAAAGGGCCTTCATATATAATTATTGAAATCACTCATCCGTCATTAATTAAGGCTTTTTCAAATCCTAGATAAAGCCTTTTCTAATTCACTTTGAATTATATTTACTTGCATATTCAATTTCCATAATTTAAAATTGACAAATCGATTACACTTCTTAATATCAAATCTTATACCCATCTTGATAATTAGATATCTTTAATAATGAAGTTCTGATACCAAATTGTTGGAATTTGAGAGATCTACACCAAATTGAGATTTACAAGATAATGTACAATTGAGAGTCAAATCACAAAATAGAATAATTTTTGAAAAAGTAGAGATCTTTATTCGTGTTCTTGTGTAATTACAAGTTGATTAAATTAATTTAATTGCTCAAATTTTTTTATAATGGTTGAAAGAGAATTTTGTCAAACTTTGGGCTTCTGATTTTGATTTAAAATTATAATTTTATTTTGAATAAAATATTATTTAAAATGATATTAAAAAATAAAGTTCATAGATTTTTTCATATAAACCCTTCAATTGGTTCCATGAACCGATAGACGAACAGTTGATTGGTAGACCTAAACCCATCAACTGGTTTGTTGAGCTAGTCATATTTTCAAGCTTATGTTTTTTGATAAAATACTTTACACTAAATTGGAACCTTACCAATATATGAAAGATTATCCCTAAGATATTCCTAACCATTTTTATAATAAATTTAATGCGAAGTATTACCTTAATTTGATTTGGAGGTAAATTGGGTCAAATGAGGGGAGAGATTACCTCACCAATTATCTTTATCCTCCATTCTCCTTTGCATGATTCTGAGATCAAATGCTTCAATCCCAGGCATGTTGCTAAGCAGTTAGAAGTTTCCTTTAATGCTAACTTCCTATTTCTCCATTCATGAATGTGAACTCTTGCCGTATTAAAATAAATTCTCTAGAGACACCATTTGAGCTCTAAAAATAAGTCAGTAAACCCTAGATAAATCTATTCATTTTGATTGAGTTCGTATAGTAAATGGTAATTTTTTGTGTATCTCTTAACCCTTAATAATTCCCTTAAATTGGTTGGTAGTAAATAACCCCAATCATCTCTATATTTCACCTTTCTTTTAGCCACAAGATATGTTCAAGTCTTACATTCCCTCTTCTAATCTTGTTACTAGATATTTCTAGTTTTGATTTTTAAGTAAGGCAAAGTTAGATTCTAGGAATGGGTTAAGTAGTTTAGTTAGTCCTTTATCTCTATTTTAGTCTCAAGTGGTGTGTTATTACTCTCTTATCTTTTAAAATTTAAATTTGATAAGATTTTGATATAATTTATAAGTTTAAGACATTGATTTTAAGGTTTTCAAAGCTAAGAATTCCCCTATAGTTGGAATCTCTATTTTTAGAGGATTTTGCTTGCATCAAGTAAGTGATGCTTGGTTCTAAAATGTTTAGTATATGTTCCTACATGATCGGTGCTATCTTTAGTTTATTGATACATGTTGGCATGAAAAAATGTATTTGTATGTATTTTTTGCATGCTTAGATGACATAATATGAGTAAAAAGCATGAAAATGGGTAAAAGTAGGCAATGATGATATTATAATGAGAAATACATATTAATTAAGTTAGAAATATGTTATTTGATGTTGATACATGTTTTAACATGACTAAAAATGATTTATACGAAAGAATCTACATGAAATTTGTGATTTGGTACTATATTAAGGAAAACCAATCAATTGGTTAGGTCAAACCAATCGATTGCTTGACCCAACCCATTAACTAGTATGCATGTATAAACCTTCATCTTTCTCTCTACTTAAACCTATTAACTATTTTTCCTAAATAAATAAATTGGTTTAAAGAAAGTATCATCTTGTTGAGTCAAATTGATCAACTAGTTAACCTAAACTAATCAACTAGTTGGTACAACTGATTGACAAGTTGGTTTAGACTGATCGATTAATTCAACTAGCTTGCATAATTTTCTTCTTTTGTATTCAATTCTGCTTTGAGATTAAGATTGGTACTATACCATGGTTATTAAATTGATAAATTACAGGTTCTATCATGGGCTATTAGCGTAATTAAAAGATCAAAATGGATTAAGGTTATGGTATAGCTTATGAGTAATGGAAAGACTAAATAGATATTTCACTTATGATAAGTAAGGCCAATAGATAAAAGAGTAATGGAACTCTAGTTAGGCTAGAAATAAGTATAATGGTGGATATGAATAACATTGGCCAAGGATAAATGGTATACCCACATAGTTGGAAAAGAAATGGAAAGAAAAGGATTTATATAGATTAACCTAGAAAGTTCACTTGCTTGCTTTGTAAAGGCATTTTATAATCACCCATCTTTATGAATAAAAAAAATCATGTAAAGCAAAAGAAATTAAAGTTTAATATGGGTTTGGATTATCCAATCCTTGATTAGCTACCAAAGGTTGGTCTGCCTTCAAGTATTTTTGGTGCCTTTGGGCCTAACATTTAGGTGGGATCTTGAGAGGTCAAGGTGACTTACCTACTTTAGAAACTGAAGATATACTAGGGGGTAGTGATACTAAAGGATCTTGTTACCTAGGTCATTGGCTTTGGCCCAGACTTATATCCATATTGGTTGGCTTTTCCCTTAACTTATGTGTATTTGGTGATTACCTTCGGCCTAGAATTATGTCCACTTGTTGTTTGGCTTTAACCTAGAATTTATGTCCTTTTTTAGATAAGCTCCATAATATGTGAGACTATGGATGGTGCACAGTCCATCGCTCAATGATAATAAAATATGGTTGGTAAATATTGATGGATAATCATGAATGGTAACCAAATGAATGGTTGATGATTGATTAAGAAATTGAGGTAACGGTATGATTAACCAAAATAAATAAAGATGGTTTATGCACTTACTAATTGATTATAGAATGGAACATTGATTGAGTGATTGTCCTATCTCTTACATGGATAAATAGATGGCATATCTTAAAGGAATTGGATAATGGGAATAACCCTAGGGATTATTTGGAATCTCTTTATTATTAGTTATCTGAGCATTTTTTGAAAGTGCTATGATTCTTAAGCATGATGTATTCTACAATGCTAAAATTGTATGATATGAATCTCCAAAATTTGTATTTAAATAATTCTGTTAACTGTTATAAATCACTTTGTGCTTATAATTGTTTTTCTTATTGTGTGCTTGATTAGGAAAATTAATGCAGAACATGGGGAATGGAATCAAAGATTGTTGTAGCTGCTGAGAGGAATAGTTGCAAAATTTTCTTTTATGTTTATAAAATCCCATGTGATGCATTCACCGGAAAAATTGTCTAATGGGGATTAAGTTGTCTGTATGACCCACCACCCGACCCATGATTAACTGGGTTAGTTGGATTGTGGGTTATTCGTCCCTTGGTAACAATGATTAGCTAATTTAATTTCTAACTGATGGGAATTATTTGTATCATTCATTCCTTGTATTATTATGGCATGTAATTTTTGTATTTGGGCTATTAATCCTTTGATTTAGCCGATGATCCATTTCTGTTGTGCTGGCTAATTCTTGGGTTGAGTCATGTATGCTGATTGAGAGGCCTGCGATGTATTTTATACGCTTACCTTGTATTGTATACGCCATATAAATGGCCTCCACCGTATGTACCGAGGCACTTTTTGGTCGAATGAAATTTTGAGTTCTGAAATTTTCTCTCTACTCTCTGCTCTCTCTCTCAACTCTCTCTCTCTCTTGCGCGATCTTCTCGTTCACATTCTTCTTGCTTCTTCTCTTCTATCTATTCTTGATCTTCTTTACTTCTCAACTTCAGCAGCTGTTGAATCAACTGCGCTCTGAGTTTCTGATCTTCCTTTGGAGAAATCCTTAGGCTGATTGTTGACGAGTCAAACCCCGCGCTCGATTCCAACTACGATCTGGTGAAAATTTTGAGAAACCCTTACAGGTTTCATCATTTGGTATCAGAACCTCGATTATTCGAGTGCTCGTGGTTTAATTTGCTTGTCATCAAGTTTTCTTGTTTTAATTACCATTTTTGACTTCGCTAACCCATATTTCTGAAGCGCGAAGCTAGGGTTTGCGATTGACGAAGGAAATTGAAGGATTGTCTCGTCTAAGCTGGAGACTAAGAGGGTTGCATTTTCTGCTTTGAAACTACTTAGGAAACCCTAAGTAGCTTTGGACGATTTTTGGCTAGGGTTGGTCAAGATTCTTGAATCTTGACGATTCTCGAGGAATACTCCTCGATTAGTAAATTCGAACCTTATATTGCTACTTACTACAACTTGTGATAATCAATTTACAAATTATTACGAGATATCGTTTTTGTTCACAACTAAATAAGTGCACAGGAGTGGTTGACCGACGAACCTTTTAGTTTTGGAAAGAAGTAAGGACTCCAAGAAGAAGGGTCCCTATTTAGTAATTGGTTAATTGCTTAAATTGCTCGCGATAATATCATTTCTTTCTTGAGTTGTTAGGATTGTTTTTGATTTAATAATTATCTGGACTTAGTGTGTAATCTGTATTTGCTGATATATCTTAATCTTGTCTGGTATTGTGATATCTTTATAATTAGACTGATTGATTTGTTGTTTGCTTGATTTCTTGTTAAAGTAAATTGATTCTAGACTGATTGTTAATTGTGCCTTATCTTGAATATCATAAGATAAACCTAATAATGTCTAACAACGGTCAATCTCTTAATTAATCTGTCTCAATCTCTTGTAATGACTTATTAGAAACGCTTAGGACTTTTCAAGAACAAATGATTGCCTAATTTGCTGTGTTGTCTGCTAACTTAGAACAAAGAATAGGAGAACAAGAAGTAAGAATTAATGAATTGCAGCATAATAGGGTAGATACTCAGCATGCAGGGGTATTAGGGAGGGCTCCTATGGACCTTAGAACTAGAATTCCACCTGTAGCTAATTTAGAAGAATTAGAGGACCAAGTATCCAATAATAGTGATAGGAGGCCTAGACAGAATAATAGACAAGAAAGGGATTTAGACTTAGTTGATAGGAACATAAGTAATCTTAAGTTTAGTATACCTAGATTCAATGGCAGAAATGATCATGATTATTATTTTGAGTGGGAAAGGAAGATAGAATTAGTATTTGAATGTCATAATTACTCTGATGAGAAGAAAATTAAGGTAGCAGTAGTGGAATTTACAGAAGATGCTTCTTCTTGGTATCATAACCTTGTGTTAACTAGACGTAGGTGTGGAGAACCACCTATACAAACATGGGATGAGTTTAAAATTTTGATGAGGAAAAGATTTGTTCCAAGTTATTATTATAGGGAATTACATAAGAGGTTGCAAACATTAAATTAGGGAATTAGGTCAGTGGATGAATATTTTAAGGAATTAGAAGTTTTGATAATTAAAACAGGAATTGTTGAGGATGAGGATGCTACCATGGCTAGATTCTTAAGTGGGTTAAATTCTGAAATAGCTGATAAAGTAGAATTATATCCTTGTGGGACTTTAAGTGAAATGGTTAACATAGCCACCAAAATAGAGAGTCAGATAAGGAAGATTAGGTAGTATAAACTCCCTAGGATTGGGATTAAGAGTACAGTAAGAAGGAATTTTGGGGGAACTACTTCTGGAAATTGGAAGAATAATGGGAGATTTGAACCTAGAGGTAGGAACAATGAGGTTAAAGTAGGAAATAAGATTGAAAAGGGTAGAAATGTAACAACTAATTCTGCTGGTGGTCCCAACAGAACTAGGGATATCAAATGTTTTAAATGTGGGGGATTAGGGCATATAGCTTCTGATTGTCCAAACATGAGGAATATTTTAATTAGAGAATCTGGAGACATAGAATCTGAATCTCAGGAGGAAGACTTGGAGACTAGTTTGTTTAGGAATGATACTAGTGAGTCAGAAGAGGAGATAGAACTTCCAATAAGTATAGATATTTTTGTAGTATGTAGGGCTTTAAATAGTAACAAACTACCTTATTCAAATGCAATACAGAGAGAAAATATATTTCATACTAGGTGTTTGATTGATGATAAATGTTTTAACATGGCTATAGATAGTGGTAGTTGTATCAATGATGCTAGTACTTTATTAGTATCTAAGCTAGGATTACCAACCACTAAGCACCCAAAACCATATAGAATACAGTGGTTAAATGAGTTTGGGGATGTTAAGGTTAGTCAAAAAATTTTAGTAAACTTAAAATTAGGGAAATATGAGGATTCTATTCTGTGTGATATAGTTCCCGTGCATGCTGCTCATTTATTGTTAGGTAGACCATGGCAATATGATAGCAGAGTGACACATGATGGTTATAAAAATAGATACACTTTACATAAGGATGATAAGAAGATTGTCTTAGCACCTATGACTCCAAAAGAAATATTTGATGATCAAATAAAAATTAAATTTGATTTTAAGGAACTATCCAAACAAAGTTTAGAGACTGAGGTTTGTTCAAAGGAAGTTAAGGGGACATTTGGATTTTATGCTAAGAGTAAAGATGTGGAAAAAGCAATTAAGAGACAGGCAAGTGTGTACTTGATGGTTTACAAAGAATGTTATGAGTGTCAATTAGGATTAAGTGAGGAAGTACCTACTGATGTGAGACAATTATTGGAAGAGTATAGTGAGTTATTTCCTGAGGACATACCTAGTGGATTACCTCCATTAAGGGGAATAGAACATCAAATAGATTTTTTTCCAGGAGCTGTTATACCAAATAGACCTGCTTATAGGGCTAATCCTGAAGAGGTTGAGGAATTAAAGAGGCAGGTTGCTGAGTTATTAAGTAAAGGATATATTAAGGAATCAATGAGTCCATATGCAGTTCCAGTATTATTAGTGCCTAAGAAAGATGGAAGTTGGAGAATGTGCATAGATAGTAGAGCAGTAAATAAAATAACTATTAATATAGATACCCTATACCTCGGCTTGATGAAATGTTAGACCTTCTACATGGTGCTGTGATTTTTTCAAAGATAGATTTAAAAAGTGGATATCATCAAATTAGGATGAAACTAGGAGGTGAATGGAAAACAGCCTTTAAAACTAACTTTAGGTTATATGAATGGTTAGTAATGCCTTTTGGATTATCCAATGCACCCAGTACCTTTATGAGACTTATGAACCATGTCCTGAGAAATTTTATTGGAAAATTTGTGGTTGTTTATTTTGATGACATACTTATATATAGTAGATCTTTAGAAGAACATTTGAAACATTTAAGGATTACTTTGGATGTGTTTAAGATAGAACAATTGTATGCTAATTTAGCTAAATCTAGGTTTTGTCTGGAAAGTGTAGTATCTTAGGATTTGTTATAGGTAAAGATGGTATATCTGTAGATAAAGAAAAAATTAAAGCTATTCAAGAGTGGCTTGTACCTAAGAATGTAACTGAAGTGATAAGTTTCCATGGTTTATGTTCATTTTATAGAAGATTTGTTAGGAACTTTAGTACCATAGCTGCTCCTTTGACTGCCATAACAAAAAAGGAAAATGGGTTTAAGTGGGGTTTAGAACAACAAAAATCTTTTGAAACTCTTAAAAATAAGTTAACCCAAGAACCTATGTTAAGCCTTCCTGACTTTGAAAAGATGTTTGAATTAGATTGTGATGCTTCAGGGTTAGGAATAGGGGTTGTACTTTCCCAAGAGGGCAAACCAATAGCTTATTTTAGTGAAAAATTAAATGGTAGTACTTTAAATTACTCTACTCATGAAAAGGAATTATTTGCTTTAGTAAGAGCCTTAGAAGTTTGGCAACATTACTTATGACCTAGAGAATTTGTTATAAATACTGATCAAGAGGCTATTAAATATTTAAAGAGCCAATCGAAATTAAATAGAAGACAGGGTAGGTGGATTGAGTTTATTGAAATCTTTCCTTACATAATTAAGTATAAGAAAGGAGGTGATAATGTAGTTGCAAATGCTTTATCTAGGAGACATGCTTTGTTAAATGTTGTAGATACTACTTTGCTGCGTTTTTCCTGTATTAAGCTTTTATATCTAGAAGATCTTGATTTTAAGGAAATTTATAAGAAATGTGAAATTACTACATAGGGAAAATATTATATATCTGAGGGTTATTTGTTTAGAGAAAATAGGTTATGTATTCCTGAGTGTTCATATAGAGGGTTACTAATTCAAGAAGCTCATAATGGTTGACTAATGGCACATTTAGGATTTCAAAAGACCTTAGACATATTAGATGATCATTTTTATTAGCCTCGTATGAAAAAGGATGTATTGAAATATTGTGTTAATTGTGTGGGTTGTAGACAGGCTAAGTCCACATCAAAACCTTTTGGGTTATATACTCCATTACCTGTGCCTAATCAACCTTGGACTGATGTTTCTTTAGATTTTATTTTAGGCTTGCCTAGGACTAATAGAGCTAAAGATTCAATAATGGTTGTAGTGGATAGGTTTAGTAAAATGGCTCATTTTATACCTTGCAATAAAACAAATGATGCTGTGATTGTGGCTGAATTACTCTTTTCTCATATAGTCAAATTGCTTGGAATACCTAAGACAATAGTTTCAGACAAAGATGTTAAATTTCTGAGTCATTTTTGGAAGTTTTGTGGGGCAAACTAGGGACTAAATTATTATTTTCCACATATCACCCTCAAACAGATGGACAAATAGAAGTAGTAAATAGGACCTTAGGTAATATGTTAAGAGCTTTCCTTGGAAAGAATCTTAAGTAGTGGGAATATATTTTACTTCAAGTAGAATTTTCTTATAACAGGACCTTGCATTCTACAACTAAAAAGACTCCATTTGAAATTTTGTATGGTTTTAATCCTTTGACTCCTCTAGATCTAAGTCCTTTACCTAATGCTGAATTACATAATTTTGATGCTGAATCTCGTGCTACTAATATAAAGAAATCGCATGAATGTATAAGTCAACAAATTAATAAGAGGGTTCAACAAATGGCTGAGAATGCTAATAAAAGAAGAAGAAAAATGGTTTTTAAACCTGGAGATTTAGTTTGGGTACAACTTAGGAAGGAAAGATTTCCAAACCTTAGAAAATCAAAATTAGACCCTAGGGGAGATGGACTTTTTACTGTGTTAGAAAGAATTAATGATAATGCTTATAAAATTGATTTACCTACTAAGTTTCGGAATGTTAGTGACTCTTTTAATGTTGCTGATCTTAGTCCATTTATTGGCATCAATCAGGTTTCAGAGACGAAACCTTTCCAAGAAGAGGAGAATGATATGAATCTCCAAAATTTGTATTTAAATAATTCTGTTAACTGTTATAAATCACTTTCTACTTATAATTGTTTTTCTTATTGTGTGCTTGATTAGGAAAATTAATGCAGAACATGGGGAATGGAATCAAAGATTGATGTAGCTGCTGAGAGGAATAGTTGCAAAAATTTCTTTTATGTTTAGAAAATCTCATGTGATGCATTCGCCGGCAAAATTGGCTAATGGGGATTAAGTTGGCTGTATGACCCGCCACCCGACCCATGATTAACTGGGTTAGTTGGATTGTGGGTTATTCGTCCCTTGGTACCCATGATTAGCTAAATTAATTTCTAGCTGATGGGAATTATTTGTATCATTCATTCCTTGTATTATTATGGCAGGTAATTTTTGTATTTGGGTTGTTAATCCTTTGATTCAGCTGACGATCCATTTCTGTTGTGCTGGCTAATTCTTGGGTTGAGTTGTGTATGCTGATTGAGAGGCCTGCGATGTATTTTATACGCTTACCTTGTATTGTATACGCCATATAAATGGCCTCCACCGTATGTACCGAGGCACTTTTTGGTCGAAGAAATTTTGAGTTCTAGAATTCTCTCTGTGCTCTTTGCTCTCTCTCACGACTCTCTCAACTCTCTCTCTCTCTCTCTCTCTCTCTCTCTCACGTGCGATCTTCTCATTTGTATTCTTCTTGCTTCTTCTCTTCGATCTATTCTTGATCTTCTTTACTTCTCAACTTCAGAAGCCGTTGAATCAACTGCGCTCTGAGTTTATGATCTTCCTTTGGAGAAATCCTTAGGCTGATTGTTGACGAGTCGAACCCCGCGCTTGATTCCAACTACGATTCGGTGAAAATTTTGAGAAACCCTTACAGGTTTCATCATTGTACATGATAGCATGTTTTATGCACTTTTACCTTTATAAATAGTCTTATCATATTGCTTGATATAATTCATACTCATATATCGTAAGTCTGCATAATTGTGTCCATTGAGGGAGCAACTTGACTTACTCAGTATTTAGCATACTAATGTAGCCATTTGCTCAGTCACATGCTCATTCCCACCAGCATAGCATGGGTATGGCTAGTAAAGGGCCTACCTTAGTTGGGTTGGGGTTTTTAAGCAAGGATGTCCAAAAGAAATTTGGCAGGGTCTATGTCTGACCAGGATTTTGATTTAGGTATCCTACCCTAACTTATGTTTTGTAATCCCGTAATCATTAGCATGTATTTTGTAATAATTTTATCAGAACCCGTTATAGTCCTCCTGTGCAAACACTTTTAGTGTGGTTTTATTATATTGTTATTTGCGCACTTTGCTATGTTAAATGGTTGGATTATTTTAGCCTTATATCTGCCATGGGATAGGCGGCGAACATCTATCCCATGTCAAGTATATTAGTAAAACCCCATTTTTTCTTGTGTTTCTTCTACTTCCACAACTTATTTTAATAAGTTTTTTTGTAGTAAAAAATGGGGGTGTTACAGATTGGTATTAGAGCTTTTTCTTAAAAGTGTACAACTTTCGACAATAATTGAGCTAATACCATAAGTTGCTATCGGAGCTTTTTCTTGAAAGCATACCACTTTCAATAATAATGGAGTTGATACCATTGGTTTTTATTAAAGGATTTATTCAAAGAATTTTCATTTTTTAAAAAGGTTACACTAATACCATAAGGTTTTACCAAGCATTTTTAATCTACCAATAATTTTGAGCTGATACCACAGGAAGTTGCCAGTTTTGATTTGAAATTCTTCTCTTAATTTTCAACGAGCTCAATTTATTTCAAACCCGGATGTTCGTGAGTGAAAGTTGGGTTGGGAATATGCTATAGTTAGCTTATGCTTGTTGTTATGCAAGTCTTTATACTCAATGGCCTAAATTATAGCTCTAACATCTTTTAGTATTTATAGGACGTGATGGTCACTAACCACCACTATAAACAAATTAAATCCTTCATGGAGACTATCGAAGCGTATATGGAGGACTAGATCAAAGCACCTTAACCTCCCCTTGTGCCTATGACTACACTAGCTCCGAAATATTAGCTCAAGAAGGCAAAGCGTCATTACTCGCCCATCTTTAAAGGTCAGGAGGACCCTAGCATCATGGAACAGTGGGTTTGGGACATGGAGAAGACCTTCACCACCTATGGATACCCAAGAGATCGGAGGGTAGACGTGGTCATATATTACCTAAAAGGAAGGCATACGTATGGTGGTGGAGCATCCAGCATATGAGTGGAGAACCTATGAGTTGGGGGCCATTCTTGGAGGCACTACAAGCTAGATTTTACCCATCTCATATTTGAATAAGGAATTATGATGAGTTCATGATACTTTAGTAGGGGGAATTTCCATTAAAGAGTATTATACTTGCTTCATGAACATAGTTTAGTTCACCCCAAAAGTAGAGACCAATGAGGTGATGCAAGTTCACCACTATAAGATCAAGCTAGGAATTAGATACTAGGAGTTGCTAGTGGGAGTCACTCCACCAGACATGGTCAGGATGTACAAGCAAGCTCTAGAGGTACCCTAAGTTATTTAGAGCAAGAGTGCTTAATTAAGAAATAAGAGAAAGTTTAAGGGTCACTAACATTCTAGTGATTGGAAGAAGGCTTTCTCTAAGGGTAGCTTGCGACAAGGCTTTGTGAGAGTATGAGGTTAGCACCCTAATCTAGAGGATTTTTTGGGGGGTCATATAGAGGAAAGGCATTACCATTACAAAAGATGTGGGTCAGACAACCTAAGGGTCTATTGCAAAAGAAATAAGGTAACGTCCCATGGGTGTGGCATAGTGGGACACCGAACATTCAAGTGTCGGGTTGGTAGTGGCAGCATTAAGAGGAATCAGACTTGAGCTCAGAGCACTAGATCTATCAAGTAGCCAAAGCCTTAGCTATAGAAAGTTTCTCCATCACTAGCTAATGCTGCTAACCAAGCGAGTCGGTCTAGAGGTATGAGGACTCACCTTTTTCTAGAACCTCAAGGATCAGCTAGTAAACCCAGAGTCCCTTCAACAAGGCACCTGAATGTGATGAGTTAGCAAGAGGCAAAATGCCAAGCTAGTGTGGTGACTAGTATGCTCACTATCTCTACTCATTTAGCCTACATATTATTTTATTATGGTTCTTTGCATTCATTTGTATCATCTGCTTTTGTAACTAGATCTACTTTATCTCCTTCAAATAGCATTTCTACTTTTGTCATTTTGCCTTTGGGGATAGAATTGCATGCTCTAGGTTGTACCATGGGGTTGTGTTGGTAGTAGGAGGAATAGATTTTTTGTTAAACCTCATAGAGCTAGAGTTGTAGGCTTTCAATGTAATTTATGGAATGGATATGCTAGGGAGGTACCTAACATTGATCAAATAGGTGCAAGAATGTGTGGTTCTACAAGGACCAAAGGGTATTTGGGTTTGATACCAAAAGTGTGAACCTAGTCCCACTAAAAAGATTATTTCTATAATGAGATTGTGTAACCTCATACACAGGGATATCAACTCTACTTATGCAGTGTCAGAGACACTGAAGTAGTTGAGACCCTGTGAGAGAAGATGGCAGTAGTTTGTGAGTTTCTCGATATTTTTCCTGAGGAGATCCTTAGAATGCTTCCAATTCAAGAAGTTGAGTCCACCATGGAAATATTGCAAGGAAAAGAGCCAATGTCTAAGGCTCTGTACCAAATGGCACTTGCTGAGATGAAAGAGCTCAAGGCTCAGTTGGAAGAGCTCTTGGAGAACAATTATATTCAACCACACATATCGTCGTAGGAAGTGCCAATATTATTCGTAAAAAAGAAGGATGCTAGCCTGAGATTGTGTATCGACTACCATGGACTGAACTAGGTGATGGTGAAGAGCCATTATCCTTTGCCAAGGATCGATCACGTGTTCAATTAACTCAAGGGAGAAAAGGTGTTCTCCAAGATTGATCTTTAATCAGGCTATTATCAGTTGAGGATAGCAGAATATGATATTCCTAAGACAACTTTCCAAATAAGGTATGGCCATTATGAGTTCACGGTGATATCCTTTGGACTCACTAACACCCATGCAGCTTTCATGTCTTGATGAACTCGATCTTTCATCCCTTTATAGATGAAATGTCCCAAAACCCTAATTTAAAGAATTCAAGCTAATTAAGGATTTATTTTGGAAATTAATTAAATAAAATATTTTATTTAAAATAAGAGGGAGTAAATAGGGCCAAATTAATAGGAATTTTATGAATAATTTAATTAGAGAAAATTAGAGTGATTTGCTAATTAAAAAGAATTTAAGAAAATTCTTTCAAAAATCTTTAAATTTTCCTAAAAAGGGAATTTAATATTATTTTATTTAAATATTATTATTTTTAAATATCACAAATTACCAAAATAATCTAAATAACCCAACCCACCTATTTTTCTTTTTTCCTTTTTCCTTTTTCTTTCTTTCCTTTCTTTCTTGTTTCTTCTTCTTTTTTCCTTTTTCCTTTTTCTTCCTCCTCCCTCAACCTGGGCCAGCCCAGCAGCCTGTCGCCCTCCTTCCTTTTCTTCTTCTTCAGCGTTACCCAGACCAGCATGCCGCCTTTTCTTCTTCTTTTCCTATATCGCCTGGTCTGGTTCTCTCTTCCTTTCTTTTCTTTTTATTCTTCCCAACCACCGGTCCACGCGTCTTCTTCCTCCTTCCTTCTTCTTCCCTCTCTCAACCTGCAACTTCACCCTAGATCCTTGGTTTTTCACCACTGATAACGCCCCATGGACTAGCCGTTTCTCTTTTCTCTCCTTCCCCTCACTCACCAGCCACTTTGACCCAACTATGCCTCCCCTCTTCTTGCACGATCCCCCTCTTTTCCCCTGGTCAATCACAGGCCATGATGTAGTCATGCACCGACCTACAATCGCTTCCAATGAACCCTAACCTACCTGCCCTATCCTCATATCTTTCCTTTGACCTTATCCCTTCCTTTACCCCCTACCAAGCCTGGACTCAAGCTTTTCTCCGAAACCCAAAATTTATTTCTTGGGCACAGCTGCCATTTCAAACGCCAGTCCCGTCGCCGTCGACCAAGTCCGCCACCCAAGCTTTCCACCTGAGCACTCCCTGCACCACTCTCTACCTAACTACACCTCCCTTCTCCCTTGATTTTCCCCCACATGAGCCACCCCAGCTATGCAAAGTCTCCTCCTCGATCAGCCCTTTCTCCCACCTTCACCGCCCTTTGTGCCACCATTAGCCACCACTTCTACCGTAACCACCACCTCATACACCTTCCAAACTACCTTGGAGAATTTCCTCTACCTCCCCTACCTTTATTTTCCTCTTCCTCCCTCTCCTCCTCCCTTTCTTCCTTTCCTCCCCTTTCGGCCACCACAGCCACTATCATGCGCCGCCACCTTCATTCCACCCCTCTCCATCTAAGCTACCATAAACTCCCCAACTTCCACCCTCTTTCTCCCTCTCTTTTTCCCAGTTATCTCTCTTTTCTTCTCTTTTTTCAGCCATCGCCGTCACCATTGTGCACCATCGCCAGTGTCGTCTCTCACCACCAAACCAGGGTGGTACCCTAAACCCTCTTAACCCTTTTACCCTATTTATACAAGCTTTAATTATTTAATTTTATTATATTTCTATTATTTCGAATATTATTATTATTATTATTATTATTATCATTATTATTATGATTATTATTATTTCAAAGTAGAGTTGAAACCCTACTTTACATTTATTTTCGATTTATACTATTGTTGTTATTATTATTTCATATTACTATTATCGTATTTATTATTATTATTATTATTATTATTATTATTAAAATTAGTAGTATTAGTATTAGTATTAATTTAGGTGAAGGGTTGAAGCCCTTATTTCACCATTTATTTCAAATTATACTATTATTATTATTATAATTATTATTATTATTATCATCATCATCATCATCATCATCATCATTATTATTTTTAGTATTATTATTATTGTTAGGGTAAAACCCTCAAACCTTATATTATCATCTTTTACAAGATTACTATTATTACTTTTATCTTCAGCAAAATTGGTATGTAGTTAGTGTTGTTATTATTATTATATTATTATTTTATCTAAAACCCTAATCTTAGCATAAACTAGGAAATAATGGTATTTTTGGTAGGAGGGAATCTAATCTTTAGTTTTTCCCTCTTATAGGAGAGACCAGGCAAAACCCTAAAAAGTCGTAGGAGCGTGCTCCAAGACTGGTGTTGTATTAGGTAAGGGATTAGCTAAGGCCTTATTTGTGCTATGTGTATTATATGCCTTAGATGCCTTGTATAATGTTGTGTTGAGTATCATGTGCTATTAGTCGACTGTTTTATGTATAGAGCAGCTTGGAGTTAAGGTATGTTTATGTACCTTCTTATTGTATATGTTGATATGTATATGTGGTGAAATGTTGTGGAATGTGATGTGATGTGTTGTGACCTTTTAAGATATACATGTGAGGATGTTTAATGTAGCTTTGTATGAGGGAAAGTATGAAGAAGGAAAATGAGGAAGCAAGTTGACCAAAGGGAAATAAGTTGACCAAGGGATGTGAGTTGACCTAAAAGTTTTAACGATCCATTAGTGGAAGAATAATAGGGGATTAAAGTAAAAAAGAAGGAATGGGAATATCTAATATATGGTTTTCCATGGAAGAATCTAGGGTTTTGCATGGAAGAATCTACGGTTTTGCATGGGAGAATATATGGTTTTGCATGGAAGAATCTACGGTTTTGCATGGAAAAATCTATGGTTTTGCATGGGAGAATCTATGATTTTACATGGGAGAATTTGTGGTTTTGCATGGAAGGATCAAGGGTTTTTCATAGGAGCATCTATAGTTTGCATGGGAGTCTATGGTTTTTCATAAAAAAGTTCAAAGGTTTGCATCGGAAGGTTAGAGTCTGCATATAGGCAAAATTCATGTATCAAAGGTTGACCTGGGGTGTAACGATGGTAACGGAAGAGTTGTTTAGGTGTTTGGAGATTTTGGGTGAAAAATAATATGTCGGATAGTATGATGATACATAGGAGACTGAGCTAGGGTTTGGAAGGAAACCCTAGTCTGAGAAGGTGGTAAAAAGAGAATTAAATGAGGGTGAGTGGAATACGAGATGAAGATGGAAATCATCATGTGAGGATGAGCATGATTAGCATGGAAAAATAAGAAGTGGAAGGTGAGTAATGGAGGGGTGACATGTGGAAATGAGGAAGCTAAGGTTTGTGTGGCCAGCTAGGGTTTGGTGTGGCTAGTTGGGGTTTGATGTGGTTACCTAGGGTTTCATGGTTACATGTGTACTTGGTGAGTAAAGTGTGATAATGAGGATGGAATTTATGGGTTGTGATGTGTGGAGTGTTAAAATGATTTGGGTTGTGTGAGGTGTTGTAGGATGGGTCAGTTAGGCCTAAATTAGGGTTTCTGGGGAAAACCCTAGTGTGAGGTGGTGAGTGGACTTGAGGTAAAAAGTAGTGGGCCTTGACCCACATACTTGGGAATTGGATTCCTGGTGTGAGTTAGATAAAGGAGGAAAGAATGTTCGGATACCTTAGGAGGTACATGAGTCAGGTGATATGGGACGGGTTCTTTCTGAAAGATAAGCATAGAGGAAGTTGATCATGCATGTCTAAGGTAAAACTTCTAAGTAAGACACTTAAGACATTAATCATGTAAAGTGAAAGATTATTGAGTCGGGTCCATGCTGATTCATTGGTTAGAAATAGTGGTTAGGGTGTTTCACCCTATAAGTGTCTGATCCACTGGCTTTAATAGTGGTCAGGAGTTTTATGTCCTGTGTGTTTCCTACCCACCAGCTATAATAATGGGGGATCCCAAACTTAATAAATCAAACCTGAGTTTGCTAAGACACATAAAAAAACACTAAGTACTTACAATAGAATACCATACGAGCAGGAACTAAACCGATCCATTGGGAATGAATAGTGGTTAGGGTGTTCTACCCTATATGTGACCAATCCACTAGCTATAATAGTGGTTGGTTGCATGTTTCCCTATATGTGACCGAGCCACTGGCTAAAATAGTGGGGGCTCTTGTACACTTATGGATTGATAAAAAGGCATAGCCTAAAATGAGTTATGATCAAAGATTAATTAATTTATTAATCTAGACTATAAATGAGCTTCTATGTAATTACCTAAATGATCATATGTTATTATGTTATCCTATTGTACTATATTTTTTTGTATGATAATCTTAGTGTACGGTTACCTTGCTCAGTATGTAGCGTACTGATCACCCTTTTTAAGGGTGTCGCTCATTCCCATGAGCAAAAGGCCCTTCTAACTTTTTGTAGGGGGCGATGCTTATTTTGATGCCTTCGATGTTCATAAGGCATCAGGCAGGGCTGAGTGATGAGTATGGACTTGGCACAAGGATTGAGAGTGGCATGGCCAGATCTCCCTTTTTGACCCTTTTTACTTTATATTGAGTATCCTAGACATAACTTTTACTGGTTATAAACTTTATTTCCCTTTTTGGAATTTTGACAATGCACTCTAGTTTATGACTCTTTTCACGAACTCTGATTTCTATCTTATAGCTTATTGTACTCCTCTGAGGAGATCACACTTGTGTTCATACCATTGAAGGGGACTTGGAGTATGGAAAAACTAGCCAATTCCTACAGAGAGCTCATGGTGAGACTTCATCGAGTTTGTAAGGGATTCTAGGTTCTTATCACACTTTCAGCAAAAACTATAAGCCGCCTTTGGTACTCAACTGAAGATGAGTATATTTTTTCACCTAACTACGGATGGTCAGACCGAGAGGAACATTTAGTCATTGGAAGACATGCTTTGATCTTGTGTGATAGATTTTGGGGGAAGTTGAGAAAATTATCCACACTTAATCCAGTTCTTGTACAACAACAGTTATCACACAGCATTTAGATGGCACCTTTCAAAGCCTTATATAGGAGGAGGTGTTATATTCCCTCGTATTGGAATGACATTAGTGAGACACTCATGCTAGGACCCGAGATGATTGAGGCATTGACTTAGCACATCTGTTTAATTTAAGATCGGATGAGAGCCGCTATAATGATATTATGATGAGAAATGCATGTTAATTATGTTGTAAATATGTTAATTGACGTTGATATATGTTTTAACATAACTACAAATGATTTATATGAAAGAATCTACATGAAATTTATTATTTGGTGCTATATTAGGGAAAATTGACTGACTCGTTAGGTCAAATCAATTGGTTGGTTACTAGAATAATTGGCTGGTTTCCCTAACCGATCAACTGATACGCTTTCAGAGACCTTAGTCTTGCTCTCTAATTAAACTCATTAATTAGTTTGGCAAAATCGATCGACTTTTTTGCCCAAACCAATTGACTAGTTTGAGGAAACATGGTCTAGTTGAATCAAACCAATCAACTGGTTGGAGCAATAGATTGATGTGTTGGGCTAAACGGATTGAATGGTTCTACTAGTTTGCGTAATTTGCTTCATTTTATTTTGCTTATGTTTTGAGATTATGATTGGTACTTTACCATAGTTATTAAATGGATAAAATACATATTTTATTATGGAATATTGGCTTAATTAAAAGATCAAAATGGATCATGGGTTATGGTATACCTTATGAATAATGGAAGGACTAAATGGGCATTTCAATTATGATAAGTGAGGCTAATTGAGAAAAGAGCAATGGAACTCAGCTTAGACTAGAATTAAATATAATGGTGGATACGAATAACATTGGCCAATGTTAAATGGTAAACCCACATGGTTGGAAAGTTAATGGAAAGAAAAGGATTAAAATGAATTAACATGGAAAAATGACTTACTTGCTTTTTATGGACCTTATATGATCACCCCTCTTATGAATAAAACACTAATCATGAAAAGAAAAAGAATGTCAAGTTGAGTATAGGTCTAACATCTGATCCTCAATTAGCTACTGTAGGTTAGTCTTCCTTTGAGTTTTGCCTTTAGGTGGGATCCTAAGAGGTCCCGGTACCTTACCTACTCTAAATACTAATAATCTACTAGGGTCTATTGATAATAAAGGGTATTATTACCTAAGTTGTTGGCTCTAGCCTAGGCTTATGTCCATAAATGTTGGTTTCATCCTAGAATTATGTCCATTTTGGTGATTAGCTTTAGCCTAGACTTATGTCTACTTGGTTATTGGCTTCTTCCTGGACTTTATGTCCCTTTTTGGATAGGCTTCCATGGTATGTGAGACCATGGGATGGTGCACAATCTATCACTCAATAATAATAAAATATGGTTGGTAAATATTGATGGATAATCATGAATGGTAACCAAATGAATGGTTGATGATTGATATAAAAAATAGGTGTAATGGTATGATTGATAAAAATAAATAAAGTTTGTTTATGCACTTGACTAATTAATTATAGAATGGAACATTGATTAAGTGATGAACCTATCTTTTACATGGATAAATTGGGCATATGTTAAAAGAATTAGATAATTGGAATAACCTTAGGGGTTGTTTGGATATTCTCTGTTATTGCTTATGTAAGCGTTATGTGACAGTGCTATGATTCTTAAGCATGATGTATTCTATTGTGCTAAAATTGTATATGATAGCTTATTTTATGCACTCTTAACTTTATAAATAGTCATATCATATAACATGTTTTAATTTATACTTATATATGGTAAGTTGGTGTAGTCATGTACATTGAAGAAGAAACTTGGCTTAATTAGTATGTAGTTTAATAATGTCCTTGTTTGCTCGGATACCTACTCCTTCCCACAATTAGAAGGCCATGTGCAGGTCTTTGGGGATGGCCAGTAAAGGGCCTACTTCAGTTGAGTTGGAGCTTCTGAGCAAGGGCATCTAGATGGTTTCTGTGTGGACCGTGGCTGACCATAGTATTAATTTGGGTATCTTACCCTAACTTATATTTTGTAATCTCTTACTTATTCACATATTTTGTAATGATTTGATCATAACCCAATAGGGACTCCTATGTTAACACTTTTGGTATAGTTTAATTAAATTATTATTTGCGCAATCTATTGTGTTAAATGGTCGGATTAGTTTAGCCTTATATCTGATATGGGGTAGGCAGCGGACATCTATTCTATGTCAGGTACGGTGATAACACCCTATTTTTTCTAAGTGTCTTATGCTTCCACAACTTATTTTAGAGAAATTTTTTTGGTAGTAAAAAAGTAAGGGTGTTATAATTAATCAATCAATAAATTACACAAATATATAATTCTCTTTGAATGGATATTTCTATGGAGAAGAAGAAGAAGTTAGGATGTATAACTCTCAATGGCTAGGGTTTTCACATGTTTCTTTTTATGGAAGAAAAAAATCCTATGGAGTAAAACTATGTGTTTTGAAAATAAGAAAAAATATAATCCATACTTAGGAAACATGAGACCCACATATTTATTCCCTTACTTTTGACTTTTTCCCAAGATATATCAAAATTTTATCTTAGAAACATGATCCATGTTTATTAATACGATACCCCTATGTATCTCACATAAAATACCATAACATAAACTTCTCCAACACCTACACAAATACACATAATGTTATATCATGCTCAAATACCTATGTAAAACACGCACCATCATTTTATCATCATGAGCTATAACAACATCATCCATTATATCAGATGACTCACCAGACTTAACACTGGACTTCCTATTAGGACAAAACTTCTTAAATTGCCCTTTCTTGTGACACCCATAGTATGTCACATTCTTCTGTCAACTCTTCGACTTAGATTTAGACTTCTTACGATCAATAGACCCCCAGCTCATGTCTCCTCCTAAATGAGTCCCTAGAAGTATCGTTGTTAGTTAACTGACTATCATTCAAATCCCGTTGTAGAAAAATAAATTTCAATTCCTTAATTACTTACTTTTCCTTTTCATACAATTTGGTCTACCTAAAATGCTTAAAATTAGTAGGCAAAGAACATAATAGCATAATAGCTAACTCTTCATCATCTAATTTAATTTCTATGTTATACAAATCCATCACAATAGAATCAAATTCATCAACATAAGATTTCAAACACTGGCCCTTACCTAATTTTAGGTTATGAAGGTAACTCTTCAACAATAGCCAATTTGCTACCGACTTTGTCATGTACAATGACTCAAGCTTTAATCATAAGGTAGTTATAGTTGATTCCTTTGCCACTTCTCACAATACCTCATTCCACAAGAACAATTGTATGGTTGATAGGGCATTTGGATCTACTTCTTCAAATCTCTCATCCTTTATCAAATCTAGCTTATTCGAATGAATAGATATCCATTATAAACTAGAATTTCCCGCATCTTCAATTTCTATAATTCAAAATTAACAGACCAATTGAATTTCTCAATATCAATTATTATACCCATCCTACTTATGAGATATTTTCTACACCCACAAATCTTATACTAAATTATTGTGGAATTATGTGGATTGAATGGAATCAAACCAAAATAAGAATTAAGAAGATGATGAACAATTGATGATTCAATCACTAAACAAAACAATTAAGGGAAAACAGATATGTTTATTTGCGCTCTTATGTAATTACATGATAATTAAACTAATCAATCAATCAAGTATATAGATTTACAATTTTCTAATGATGAAGAATTCTGTGGAAAAAATAAGAAGTTGGATTGCATGTAACACCCCTATTTTTCACTACTAAAAAATTTTGTTAAAACAATGTTTAGAAGCTAAAAACACACCTAGAAAAAATAGGGTGTTAATCCCATACCTGACATAAGATAGACGTTCGTTGCCTACCCCATATCGGATACAAGGCCAAGAACAATCAAAACGTTAAAATAGTAGAGTGCATAAATAAAGGAGTATATAAATAACTTAAAAGAGTATTTATATTGGATGACCCTAATGGATTCTGACCAAATCATTACAAAATACATGTACGTAGAAATACAAGGCTATAAAAAATAAGGTTAAGGCATGACACCTAACTTAAAATCTCAGTTCGTTATGAACCCTACCAAAAACCTCTGAATATCCTTGCTCTTAGGCCTTGATCTAAATGAGGTACACCCTTTACTGGCTATCCCAAAACACCTGTACATGACCCTCTGTTCATGGGAATGGGAAGGTGACCAAGCAAATGAGAACATTAGTAAGCTACGTACTAAATAAGCCAAGTATCTCCTTCATTGTAAATACAAGTATGCCAATCTATCATAAATGGATATGAAATACAAAATGCATCATGATAAAACCATATATATCTAACAGTAGGATTTCACATCCTCATTCACATAAGCAATCATGCATATAATATCAAAGAGAATCCAAGAACCTCTAGGATTTATTTCTAATTACTCAATTCTTTTAGTTATACTATTTACTTATCCATATATGAGACATGTGAGTCATCTAATAAATATTCCATTACATAATTAATTAATCATTTTAACCATTATCCAAGTGTATAAACCAACTTTTATTCCTTTCTAATCAATCATACAATTACTTCCATTATTAACCAATTATTAACCATTCTTAAGGTCATCATTCATAATTTACCAAGCAACTACTTATGATCCATATTTTATTATCATCAAGTAATGGACTATGCACCACCCCAAGGTCTCACATACCATAGAAACCTATCCAAATAAGGAACATAAATTCTAGGACGAAACTAATCACCAAGTGGACATAAGTTTAGGCTGAAGCCAATCACAAGAATGGACATAAGTCTAGGCTAAAGCTAACCAATGTGAATATAAGTCTAGGCTGAATCCAACAATGTATGTAATCAAACCCTTAAATATCAATACCCCTAATATATCATCAATATCTAGAGTATGTAAGGTACCGGGACCACTTAGAATCCCACCCAAAGGCACTAAAAATGCCTAAAGGCAAGCTAACCCTTGTAGCTAATCGAAAATTAGGTAACCCACACCTATACTTAACTCAATTATCTTTTGCTTTACATAACTAGTAAATTATTCTAAGGATGGGTGATCATACATGGCTCATACAAAGGAGGCAAGTCAATTTTCCAATCCTTTCCTTCCCATTTCCCCAGCCATGTGTGTAACACTCCCAAAATTCACTACTGAAAAAATTAGCAGAAGTAACCACCACACTTAGTACCAGACTAGTTTCCTCCTACTATTCCAATACCAAGTATTAAGGCTAAAAGAAACATAACATGATTTACACAAATTTAGACTTTTATTTAAATTAGAGTAGCACATTAAATTCATTACAAGAGTAAAACCTACTATTAATGGTTATAAGAGTAAAATCAATTTCAACAAGGAAATAGAAGGTTAAAAGAGAAACCCTAAAATCTTTTTCGGATAATCCTTATGCTCTTACCTGATACCAGCTTAAATATCATTTGCAATAAACCTATAAGGAACGCTACCCATTGAATAGGTAGGGGCCCACAAATGGAACCCTTCAATACTATAGTACCGAGCAACCCTTTATATTAAACTAAAAGACAGGGTCAGCATGCTGCATAATACTTAAACAGAAGTAAAGATAAGTCATACACAAGCATATAAATAATCATAGCTCATGTACTGGTGATTACACACATCAACGAATAAGAATTGTATGGGACAAAGTCCATTTACTTAATACCTCCAGCACATATTGAGAGTGACAGGCACCAAGGACATACTTATATCATATCAATAGATCATGAGGATGAAAGTAACACCTTTTATCTTAAGCTATTCATTAAATATTATTCACCATCATCTCTTGAATTATATCTATATGAGTGAAAAAACCCTACTATTATAGTCGGTGGACTGGAAATACACTTTAGGGCAAAACACACATGACTATTATTATTCGCTAGTGGACCTATTTCTAGGGTAGAAGGCTCTTGCATACTATTATCGTCGGTGGATCGGTCTGGCCCCGAATCATATGGTATTCCACTATAAGTGTAACACCCCCAAAATTCACTACTGAAAAATTTCGTTTTATTAAAAGATAATAGCGGAAGCAGAAAAACAAAACGTGAACTTTGGGAGTATTACCGCCACACTTAGTACCAGACTGGTTCACTCATACCATTCCAGTACCAAGTGCTAAGGCTAAGAAAATGAAATACAGTTCGAAAGACATTCAACATGCATAAATCAGAGTAAATTGCAAGCTTCAACATATTTAAATCAGAGTAGCGCATCGAATCGTTTTCAGGAATAAAATCCACCAATGGTGGTTACTTTAACAACGTTAACATTTAAAACCGAGAAATTAAATGAGAAAGAGAAAAAGCCATGATACCGGAAAATTCCTTACTCTCCTTCCCGTAACCCACTTGAGTAGCACCTGAAAATACCTACAAGGGCACTGCCCATTGAATAGGCAGGGGCCCCATAAAGGGAATCCCTTCAGTACTACGGTACTGAGTAACCCTTTAATACCACACTTAAAGACAGGCCCGCATACGACACATAATGCAAGCCACACACATATAAATAATGAGAGATGCATACATAACAATGGCAAACACAATACTTTATAAGTCACGATCGATACTTTGGGCCTTAAGCCATTATTCTGTCATTAATCCATCAATATCATATTTTATATCCATGTGAGTACGAGAACCCCACTATCATAGCCGGTGGACCGGAAAGTATATACTCAGGGCAGAACGCCTCTGACCACTATTATTGCCGGTGGACTGGAAGATAAACACACAGGGCAGAACGCACCTGACCACTATTATTTGCCGGTGGACCGGTCTGGCCCCGACTCACATGGTGTTCCACTATAGGTGATTAGTATTTTTCCATAACCTTATATATGTAATCATCATCCAGGGCACAATGCTCCTGGCCACTATTATAACCGGTGGACCGGTACTCATAATCACACACCAAGGCAACACGCTCCTGGACCACTATTATAACCGGTGGACCGGTACGCAATATCACATACCAGGGCAACACGCTCCTGGACCACTATTATAACCGGTGGACCGGTACGCAATATCATAAATCACTGGGCCCGGCTCATTAATATTCCACTTTCAATTATAGTATTTTCATTTCTTTAATTAGCACATCAATCATATTTATTTGCCTCGATTGGGAGATCGATAACCCGGGACACAAAGGTACACCGGTCGTACCGGTGCATATCAGCTACTCAGTACCCTTTAACCATGAACCCAAGGACGCAAAGGTACTCTGGTCGTACTGGTGCATAAAGCTAACTCAGTACCCTACCGACAAGGACACCTAATCCATAAGTATGCATACCCCCTAACTAGGTCCGTAGAGCTAGGAAGAGTAAGATATAGGGCCTGGCTGGGGCACAAAGGCACACCAGCAAATACCAGAATAATCGTGGACTAAACCACGTCCTTAGGGTAGCGACCCCTAAGGAGTCACCATTCCCGATCTCGAGGTCTTTCACTTTAAGTAATAGTGTCTTAATTAAGGTGATCACAGAAAGCACGATAATCCGATACTTATTCACTTTCAATCATTTCAATATCATTAATCGTTTCTTATTCAGAGGATTATCCAGGATGTCACAGAGAAACCATTAAGGCCATCCTAATTATCAAACACTCTTACTTGGCTAATCAGCATTATTTAATCATATTAATGTTCCACAATCTCAAAGACGTGTTAGGTACAAATTACTCATTTGCCCTTTACTTATATAACTGTTAGGTATCCGTTCCTTACTTGATAAATTACCACATTACCCTTAAGGTTCCATAATTACCAAATTACCCCTTATCCACTTTAGATTACCCAATTGTCTCCTACACTTTTTAGACCACCGTTCACCCCTTATAATTACTACACTTGTCATATTTCCCTTTTGGTTGGTTATATTACCAAATCGACCTTCTCCTTTGTTATAATTACAAAACTACCCTTGAGTTGGATAAATTACTAAATTACCCTCCTTCATTATCATGATTACTATTTTGCCCCTTTAGTTGGTTAAACAATTATCACTTTACCCTTTTATTAGCTAAATTATCAAATTGCCCCTTTAGTTGAACAAATTACCAAATTGCCCTTCTCCTTTATCATAATTACCATTTTACCCCTCTCAATTATTTTAAATTGTCATTTACCCTTTTCAATTATCATAAATTCTAAATTAACCTTCCTCATAATTAATTTACCCCTCTTCATAATTACAATTACCAAATTTACCCTTCTCCATATCTAAAATTACCATAATGCCCTTTAATTGGTTAATTTACCAAATTACCCTTCTATAGCATCATACTTATCCAATTGCCCTTCTACAATCATAATTTTAATTTCTAAATTATCTTTTGTCGTTATCATACTTACCAAGTTACCCCTTACTCCCAAGTTTACCATAATATCCTTTCATTTACAAAATTACCATTTTACCCCTTACATCCAATTTTACCATAATATCCTTTTATTTATGACAATTACCACCATACATCTTTTACTTTACAAATTACTATTTTACCCTTTTACATCCAAGATTACCATATTTATCTTTTCTTACATAATTACCATTTTGCCCTTCTTTTCCAATTTACCATATTACCCCTTTACTTATAAATTTCCACCTCGCCATTCACTTATAAAATTTACCATATTACCCTTTACTTATGAAATTACGATTTTGCCCCTCTACCTCCAAAATTACCATAATGCCCTCCTTCATCCAAAATTACTATTTTACCCCTACTTCCAAAATTACCATTTTACCCTTCCTTTTCACAACTTACAATTTTATCCTTTACTCGTAAATTATCATTTAACCATTTAAGCATACAATTTCCATATTGTTCCTTTATCTCAAAAATTACCGAAATACCCTTTCCACTTATAAAATTTCCACTCAACCCCTTTATTCACCATTTTTATGAATTTACTAACACTACATAAAATAATGATACTAATACTTCATTTTTATCGTCTAAGTCCACCAACTTGTTATTTTCAACATAATACTCATTAGCAACTATACACATTGATTTATATACCTCACGCATAATTACTAAAATACCCTTAAACAATAACATCATTCATGCATTAACAACATAATACATCATAACAAGTGTTTAACATTTCTATCCATATTCCAACTCCTTCCTTAATTAACACACCTACATATGGCACAAAAGTTATCATGCTATTTCTTTTTAACAAACAATATAAGAAACCATAAACATATCATGCTAAGCATACAAAACATGCATAAAATCATACTAAACCCTAAATGTGCTAGCATGCGTTTTTCATATATTTAAGGGAGGATTAACGGTTACCTTAATCCCGCAAAATATCAATCTTACCAAGCATAATTAGCAACTCAACACCTAAAAATAATATCCATCATATTTATGTTAGAAATAAGAATCCAAGTATAAAACTTTATAATTTTAATTAATAAAACACTTAACATAAAATACCATTATACCTTAAAAATTATCCAAACTATTTTTAAAATGTAGGGGAGCTCACGCTGCATGGGCAGCGTGAATTTCATGCAAAAATAAGGGGTGGAAGGGTTCAAAGGGGGGGGTGAAGGAAGCAAGATTCATCATTTTCGGGTTAGGGTCTTTAGGCTAGAAAAGAGGGTGGTTAGGGGAGGTTCTAAGGCAGGGGAATGGTGCAGGAGTGTAGAGGGGGTGTAGGTGGAGGCAAAGGACGGTTTCAAGGCGGCATAGGGTGGCGGAGACGGCGGCGGCAAGGCGGCGAAGGTCGGTTGCCGAGAAGGGTTGAGGGAAAAGGCTGTGAAGGAAGGAAAAGGAGAGGGAAAAATGGAGGGGTGCAAGGGTTGGTTTCGGCCAACTAATGGATGGCGGTTGTAGAGGGGGTTGCAGGGTGTCGAACGGTGGGTTGGGTGGCGGCATAGGTGGCCGGACGGCGGCGGTAGAAGCGGTTGCAGGTGGCTTGGCGATAAGGGGAAAAGCTGGGAAGAAAAAGGAAGAGGAGGAGAAAGGGGGAAGTGTGAGGCTCGAAGGGGCTGTGTGGGGGTGCAGGGTGGTAGTAGGCGGTGGCAGAAGGCGGCGCAAGGGGTTGGTGAGGTGGCAGGAGCGGCGGACGGTGGTGGAAAAAGAAGAACGGGGGCGAATGGGAGGAGGAGAAAAGAGAGAGGAGGGAGCTCGGGAAGGGGATGATGGTTCGAAAATGAGGGGAATGAAAGGCTGGGGAGATGGAGAAAAAGAAGAGGGAGAAGAGAGGGGGCAAGGTTGGCCGATCGGTGCTGTAATGGCAGGTGGTGGTCGGGTGGCAGGGGAAGACGGGGAAGAAGAAGGAAAGGGAGAGGGTCACGCGTGAGCTGTGGTCCAGGGCCGGTTTGGCTCGAAATGGGAAAGAAAAATGACGGGGGAGAGAGAGAGAGGGAGAGGGAGCAGGTGGTGGTGGCAGGCGGCCGCAGTTGCAGGCTGGCATGGCGACGGGAGCAGGTCGGGCGTGGGAGAAGAAGAAGGGAAGAAGAAAGGGACGGGCGGTCGGACCGGCGCAGGAAAGGAGGGAGCCGGCCAGTCCAGGAAAAAAATAAGGAAGGAGGCGGGCTGGGGAGACGGGCGTGCGAGCGAGGGGGAGAAGGGAGGAAGCCCGCGCGAGAGGGGGAGAAAGATCGGGCCTAGCCCAATCGTGCGGGGGAGAGGGGCTGTGCAGGCCGGGCGGACGGCCCAAGGAAGGGGGAAGAAGGAAAAAAGAGAAGAAAAGAAAAAAAAAAGGGTAAAAGAAGGAAATGGAAAAATAGGAAAATAAATTAAATTAATTTATAAATCATAAAATGTAATATTCTTGATAAATTATTTAATTTAATAATTTAATTTATTATAATCTAATATTTTAGTTTTAAAAAAACGGATAAAGTTGGTAAAATATTAGTTTGGAAAATTATTTAAATAAAACAATATGATAAATAGCAAAATATTTATTTTTAATTTATTAAATAATTTTATCCAAATTTACATACTCTAAAATCCATAAAATAATTAAAATAAATAATCTAAAAGCAATTCTATTCCAAATAAAAGTAATTTATTAAAATATAAGTTTTCGAAATTTTTGGGGTATTACAATAAGTGATTAGTTTCTTCCCATAATATATTAATATCCCATGTTTGGTTTATTGAGCTTGGCATCCATACTATTATAGCTAGTGGACCAGAAAACACTTTAGGGTAACACGCTTCTAGCCATTATTATAACTATGGATAGGTAAACATAATATAATCCATTAGGGCCTGGATCAATAATCTTTCACTTTACATAATTATTACTTTCCATTTAATTAACACAACAATTTCATTTATTCAACTCGAGGGGGAGATCAAAAACCCGGAGACGCAAAGATACACTAGTTATATTGGTGCATATAAGCAACACAGTACCCTTTAACCATCAACCTATGGACGCAAAGGTACCATAATTTGCACTGGTGCACGAGGACACATAGTACCCTACCAACAAGGAAACCTAATCCATAAGTATGCATATCCTCTAAATAAATTCGAAGAGTTAGAATGAAACACCCCCAAAATTCAATCTTGAAATTTTTTTTGAAAGAATAAAGCAGAAGCTAAAATAGAATTTGGGGAATGTTACCGCCACATCTAACACAAGATAAATGTCCACCATCCATCTCATGCTAGATGCAAGGCTAAAACCTGTCAAACAAAATTTCAAACATCTATGCCGTGAGGATAAACTCCCACAAGGAGATATCCACAAGCAAGAAGCAAGTGAATATCTTCACTGAATAAAATCATCGTTGAATGAATTAGCGAAACCTGTGAAATAAATCCGAATTTTAAAAGCTTATCAGAGTATGAGGAATTAAAAGCCAATTACAACACTCTTGATATTTCAAACAAAACAATTAAAACTTCCAAAAATAAATGCAGTCAAACAAGACAAATCCCGATAGATCAAATTCCAGATTGCCTACTCTCTCAAACCAAACATTCCACCCAAATACCCGATCTCAAATCTGCACAAGAGGTCTACTCCCCACCATCAGTGGATCATCACAGGACCCATTCAACCAATTTAGTATCAGTACGGGTCCAATACTGAATAAATACCACTACCCTATCTTATGGAAGAGACATAAACTATAACATCAAGTGCATATTGAATCATGGTGCATTACGTTGATACAATATTATGCATACTCAATACCCACATCATAAGTCCTACCAGCAACACCCATGAAATAGGTGATCAGTACGCTACGTACTGAGTAAGGTAACAGATGCGCTAAGGCCAACACATAGAGCATATAACATAGGAATGAGCATGTAGGCAACATACAATGAAACATGTAATAAGGCCTGGTTACTTTTCAAGTAACTTATTCTTTATTCCTCTTACTAATATGTTCATTCCACGCATACTCTTTAATAGTCCATGTGAGTGCGGGAACCCCACTATTATAGCTGGTGTACTGGAATACATACAGGGCAAAACGCTCCTGACCAATATTATTCGTCGGTGGACCGGTCTATAGGGTAGAACGCTCCTGGCCACTATTATTCACCGGTGGACTGGTCTGGCCCTGACTCATATGGTGTTTCACTGTAAGTGCTTAGTGTATTTTCCATAGCTTAGCTTCATTACGTTTGTCTTGTTGAGCACGGAATCCTCCACTAATATAGCTGGTGGACCAAAAATCATGTAGAGAAAAATGCTCCTGGCCACTATTATTCGCCGGTGGAACGGTCTCCAGGGCACCCCGGCTCCTGGCCACTATTATTCGACGGTGGACTGGTTTGGGCCCGGCTCAAAAATCTTTCTCTTTAAGTGATTAGTGTCTTAACATATCTTATTTGAAAGTAGTTTACCCTTGACATGCATGGCTAACTATATCCACACTTATCCTCCCAGGAGGGCCTGTCCCATATCGTGGGACTCTTGCGCCCCTTATCACACCTCGATATCCATTCCCCTTTACACTTACACATAATGAAAACCAACTCCTAAGGGTGTGGGTTAAGGCCCAACACCTCGTGAAATCAAACTCCACCCGCTATTAGCCTCTACGGTTTCCCCTGAAACCCTAATTGGACCTATGTGGCCCAACTTCCTCTTACTTCACTACCATTAATTCATTTATCGTCAAACACCTCATCTTATTTAGGTTCAATCCCAAATCATATCACTTTACTCATTAATTTTGTAGGTGATCGAAAACCCTAGCTAGCCACTCCAAACCCTAGTACATTTCTTCCCCCACAAGTAATCTCTCTACTTTTCACCTAACATTACTTACTGCCCATGGCACCCATACTCATCGCTCGTATATTAAATTTCCACTCTTAACCCATTACTCTACTCTTCCTTAATTGTTCTTACTTCCACATTTTCCCCCATTTTATCCTTTCACCCCACATCATATTATTAATATCCTAGCATGCATGTCCTAGAGGGTCACGTCATAAAATATCATAAACACAATAGAACAATCATTACACACACAATCATAAGGAATTCATATAAGCATACCTCAGCTCCAAGCTGCGCTACAACTAATTAGTCATTAAAAACATAAAGTACACAACATGGCATAACACATGGTACACAAGGCACATAACACGCACATAGTTGCTCTTAGCCACATTCTTACGAAACACCCATATGTGGAGGTAAGTAGAGACTTACCTAAATCCAAAGCTAGCTAAGCGAGATAAGAGGGAGAGAGAGATCACTAGCCCGAGGGTCCATAATGAAGCTTTCCTAGATCACCGATATAAATTGAAAACTAAGTTAGAAACTATCCTATCGATCAATAATTCAATTATTATAAGTAAATCAACACAAAGAGACACAAACAATTTTTATTGGAAAACGTGTCCAAAACCTAGGACTCAAGAGCATAGCTCTATTAAGATTTAAGGTTAAATATTACTCAAATCGGTTTAAATACATATCACTTAAAGTATTTAAAATTGATTTGGAAGCTAGGGAAATGACGATAGAAGATAAGTTAGTTTTTTTCGAAAATGATTTACTAGTTAAGTTTTACAACCCAGAAGACAAACCAACCATTTGTATAGAACCAAATCCAAACCGATTAGATTAAAACATAATTCAAATGATTTAAAACCCAAAGGCAGAAATCGATTAGATAAAAGACGCATAGCAAAAATTAATTTTATAAAACCATCCCTAAAGACTAGGGTTTTTTTTATGCCTGAACTATGAACCAACTAATTAACTTTTATTATCTCAATTTGATAGCTTAAGAGTACGACTGATTTTAAATAAATCTAGATAATCAACTTTAATAAAACAATATTCCGATTAGCCAATTCAAGACGATCCGTTTTCAAAATTAGGGTTTTAAAGCCCACGACAAAAACTCAAGTAATTCAAATCAATTGATTCCAATTAAAGGCATTAAAATGCAATTAGGATCATTTCAACTATTTCTATAAATTTAATTTTAGAAAAACAATTATACATATGATCAATTTAACTTGAAATGTAGGGTTTTAGGCCCGAAAATACAATTCGGTAAAATTCTATAAATTTAATCAAATTGAATATTTAGAAATGCAATTAAATACATTTTATAACATATCAAATAATCAATTGATCAAAACCAATGAAAGAAATACCTAATTTAGCACAATTAGGGTTTTTGAGCCCGGAACACAAATACGATTAATTCTTGCTAAAATATATAAATTGGTGGTTCGAAAATGTAATTACTTATATTCTAATATAAATTGTATAGTCAATTGAATAAAACAACCCGATTACACAATCCAATTTATTCCCGCAAGAGTTTTGACCTAAAAATCCAATTCCGATCAATTACGTACAACTTTCTCAAATCAACACTTCTTATATGACATTAAATACATTTTAAAACATATTGTATAATCAATTTATCCAAAATCGCCAAATCGGGGCGAATTCAAAAAATTCGGGCATAACCCAGCAAAAAATCAATTTTCCAGAATTCCAACCTAAACCATACAATTTACTTATCCAAATCAATCTCACAGCACATATATACATAATCAAAAAATTAATTTAGCTTATCACAAGCTAAATCATACTCAATTAATCAAATCCATATTAGGGTTTTTTTAGAAATTTATACCAAACGAAAATCAACCAATCGGAGCAAGGGATCGTCGGAGGCTGGGGATAGCTCGTCGGTGGTCAGCGACGCTTTCCGTGGCTGGATGACGGCACAACCGGCATGGCTCGTCGCTAACCATGCTGCTACGCAGTTGCTTCGGTGGCTGATGTTGTGGTTGTTGCTTACTGCGGCATCGTCGGTTGCAGGTGGTTGGAGGTCGGCCAGTGGGGCGAAGCAAGGAGGAGGTAGTTGGGGAGAAGGGGAAGGTGAGGGAGGCTAGGAAGGGAGCAAAACAGGGATAGGTCGGGAATAGAGACAGAGAAGGGAAGGGAGAGAAGAAGAGAGAAAAGGAAAAGGGAGAGAGGGGTCGGGGGGCACCGACGGGTTTGGGCTTTGTTTTTCAAACAAATACACATATAAAATAAAATACTAAATACTAAAAATATTATTGGAAGATTTTATATAAATGTTTTTAACGAAAATTTATTTGAAAGGATCCGGAGGCTTAAAATTGATATACGAGCCATATAAAGAATTTTGGGAATGTTTTCGGAAAATTTACCAACAAACTTTAAAATTTGTTTTGCTTATGGAAATACATTATAAGACCTTGAAATAATATTTAAAAATATAAAAGAAAATATTTAAGTCAAATTATAATAAACCGAGACCAATTTTAATAATTTTTGAAATAGGTTTTCCATAAACTAGAAAAAAAACGTAAAACAAAAGAAAATTAATTTCGGGAAGAAATTCATAAATAATCTCCGAAAAACCTTTTTAATTTAAAACTTTCCGAAAATATTAACGATTTTTGAAAACAAATAAATTTAAAGTCAGAAATATTTTCTACAGATAAAATTATTAAAATAAGTTTAACTATTTAAATAGAAATTTCATAATTTAAATAATATACTTTGTTAATGAAATATAACTCCAAAATAAAGTCGTAATCATACGACGAAGTTATTATCGAGAACGAATCTAAAATATTAAAAATCAAAATACAAGAAAGAATGGGAATACATATTTTCAACCGAAAATCGAAATCATATGAATATAATAAAATCATGGTCATGAATGGATTTATCTAGAATCGCTAGAATCGTCCGCAACGACAATGATTAATTAAATTCAAATATGAAGTCAAAATCGTCGATAAATCCATAAAATGAATTAAAATTAAAATAATTAAATATTTACATCAAATTATGCTAATAAAATCATTAAGCTTAATAAATTTGGATTTCAAAAATACGGGGTATTACATAGATAGAACAAGATGTAGGCCCTGGGTGGGGCACTAAGGCACACAAGTAAATGCTAGAATAATTGTGGGCTAAACTACATCTTTAGGATAACAACCTCTAAAGAGCCACCATTCCTAATCTTGAGGTCTTTAACTTTAATTATTAGTATTTTAATTGAGGTGACCATGAAAAACACAACAACCACATAGTAATCATTTCCATTGTTTATGTTATTATTAAGTAATACTTTTTCTAATGGTTATTCATGTTAACTTAGATAGACCACTAATGCCATCCTTTTATCATCCATTTCTATTTCAGAATATGTTTCCATTTATTCATATGTCATAAAGAGCTATCATATCATAATCATAATACGGACTTAGAGTGTGGTAGTTTATATCGAAGGATCATGAAAAACTTAAACCCTAACACATACTTCTGTCACATCCAACACACATTACCATGAATAATTAATGATTAAGGCACCTCTTGCATTGATATGTGGTAAATACAATAACACACCCTTAATTATTTATTCAATCTTATGTTATGCCATGTTCTTGTGATACTCACTGATTGACCAAAATACCCTTTTCTTGTTATTTAATATTACTTATGTCTTATTTTGGAAGCTTATTCAATCCATTAACATCTCATTTACAATTTACCGATTTACCTATTCATACTTACAAAATTACTAAAATATCCCTCTTGTTTGTAAAGTTACCAAGTTATCTCTTTTTACTTGCCAAATTATCATATTACCCTTCATGCCTATATAATTACCAAAATACCCCTTTTTATTTGTTAGATTACCAAATTATTCTCCATACTTATTAAATTACTAACTTTACCCTTCATACTTATTAAGTTACCAAATTGTGCTTCCAATTGGTTAAATTACCGAACTACTCTTTATATTTATTAAAATTATCAAATTACCCCTTAGGTTTATTAAATTACAAAATTTCCCTTTTGATAGATAAATTTCCAAGTTACTCTTCACACTTATTAAAATTACCAAATAGTCCTTCTTACTTATTAAAATTACTAAATTACCCTTTCATTAGTTAAATTACCAAATTGTCCTTCATACATATTAAAATCATCAATTTACCCTTTTGGTTGGTTAAATTACCAAATTATTCTTCATTCTTATTAAAATTACCAAATTACCCTTTTGTTTAGTCAAATTACCAAATTGCCCTTCTTACTTATTAAAATTACCAAATTTTCCCTTATCATGCTAAATTACCAAAATACCCTTCTTATTTATTTCTTTACCATTTACCCCTTGTCTCTACCAAATTACCAAGTTGTCCTTCCTTTATGCCAAATTACCAAAATAACATTTTTCTTTATTAAATTACCACTTTATCCCTTTTACTCACAAAAATAACCAAAATACCCTTCTTCTTTAATAAATTACCACTTCATCCCTTTTACACACAAAATTACCAAAATACCATTCCTCTATACCGAATTACCAAAATACCCTTCTTCTTTAATTGATTTACCAAAATACCTTCTTACTTGCAAAAGTTACCAAGTTATCCCCTTTTCTATGTAAAATTAATAAAATTTCTTTCCTACTTATTAAATTACCATCTTATTCCTTTTATTCTTATAAATTTCCAATTTGCCCATAGTATGCCAAATTTGCTAAAATACCCTTACGACATAAAACATTAACATCTATGGTATATATACATCATCTAAGGCCACCAACTATTATTCTTTATTATTAATATCATCAGCACCTACCACACATATTTATTTATGCCACACCTTTTGCACAAGAAAATCTACATAAATTCCCCCGGGGCTTATATTAACATTATATATGGCCACATTAGCTTATCATATCATATACATGCATTTAACATTATCCTTAGCCATACGACTCCTTCCTTAACTATCATTTCTACATATGGCACATAAATTAACAAGCTTTTCATTTCAACAACCATCATATACCATAGATTATATTATACTTAATATCATACATCATGCACATAAACATATTAAAAACCCTAATGTGCTAGCATAAGTATTTCTACACATTTCTGTAGGGTATAATGGTTACCTTATTTCCAGCAATAATTAAACCTTACCGCTACCTTACTTAATGGTTTGAGCTTTGATTAGTAAAAATTAATGCCTAAAAGTAATATAAAAACAAGCATAATAGAAGTAGAAAATAAAAAGAATAATTTTTTATCAAAAGCTTAATTTAATACATATTAATACTAACTATTTTTATACCTCAAAATTATCCAAAATTTATCTCAAATAGATGCGGTAGACTCATGCTACATGAGTAGCGTGAGTTACATTTAGTAACCAAGGGAGAATGAGGGTCGAAGGAGGATGGAAGAAAGAGGGAGGGGCTCGTTCGGGTAAAGGTTTGGGGGGTTGGGTTGAGGGCTTGTGGAGGGGAGTGAGGGTGGTGGTTGGGTGCAAGGAGGAATTAGGGATGTAGGTGGTGGTTAGGGGTCAAAATTTGGTAGCTTAGGGTAGTAGCAACAGTTGCTGCGGGGTTGGGAAGGTGGGTGCAAGAAAGGGCAAAGAAGAAGAGGGAAGGGAAAAGAAGAGAAGAAGGGAGAGGCTGTAGGGGAGTTTTGGCTAAGGGGAGGAAGGATGGTGGTAGGGGAGGTGCCAGGGGGTCAAGGGGTGGTTGTGGAGGCAAAGACAGAGGGAGAACAGTGGCACATGGTGGTGGTGCAAGGTGGAGGCTGAGAAAGGGAAGAGTAAAAGAGAGGAGGGGAAGGGTGGCCGTAATGGAAAGTGGGGGTTATTGGGTGGTGTAGGAAGGTGGCAGGGGTGCCAAGAGGTTGCTATGGTGGTTTTTTGGGAGAGAGCAACACTGGTTGAGGGTGGTGGAGCAAAAATAGGGGAGGAGAAGAGGAGGGAAAATGGGAGAAAAAAGAGAGGTTTGATGGGAAAAGGGTAGGTTGAGCTAGGTTGAGAATGAGTAGAATAGAAGAAGAAGAAGAAAAGGAGAGGGAGAGAAGGCAGACATGACTGGGGGTTTCAGGTTGAGGTAGGATGGGAGGGTACAAGAAGAAGGAAAAGGAGAGGGAAGGCATGTGGGGAGGGCTACAAGGCTGTGTGTGCCCAAAATTGGAAGGAAAGGGACGGAGGAGAGAGAGAGAAAGAAAGCAGGGCAGCATAGCTTCCATGGTAGGTGTAGAGGTAGGGGTTGTAGAATGTGTAGGCTTCGACGATCGTAGAAGAAGGAAGGAGGAGGGAAGAAGAAGAATAGAAAGAAAGGGGTAGGTTGTGGGATGGGGGAGAAAGAAAAGGGATGGGCTAGCCCTGCATGCGAGGGAGAGGAGAAAAAATAGGTTGGGCTAGCCTAGTGAGGGAAGGAAAAGGAAGGAAAGAAAGAAGAGGGGGAGCTAGGCTAGATATGGGGGAGGAGAAGAAGAAAGAGGGATGGTAGTCCAATAGAAATGAGGTAGGTCGGTGGCCTAAAGGAGATGAAAAAAAGGAAAGGAAAAGGAGGAAAAGAAAAAGGAAGGAAAAGGAGAAAGAAAAAGGAAAAAGGGAAAAAATAAAATTAAAATAATTTTTGAAATAAAGGTATTTAATTATTTAGATATATAAATTAATTTATAATTTTAATTTATTTAAAAATTAAGATATTAGTTTAAGAGGATAATTGTAATCCCCCAAAATTTTAGAAAACCAATAATTTAATAAATAACTTTCATTGGAAATAAATTAGCTTTTAAAATTATTTAATTTAATTATTTTATGGATCTTTGAGTATATAAATTTGGACGGAAATATTTAGTAAATTAAAATAGATATTTTGTTATTTTATCAAGCTATTTTTATTTAAATAATTTTTCAAACTAATATTTTACTAACTTTATCCTTTTTAAAATAATATATTAGATTATAATGAATTAAATTATTAAATTAGATAATTTATCAAGAATATTACATTTTATTATTTTATAAATTAATTTATTTTATTTCTCGTATTTTCTCATTTTCCTTTTACTTTTCCTTCTCCTTTTTCTCCTTTTTTCTTCTTTCTTCTCTTTTCTTTTTTTCTCCTCCTTGGGCCGCCCACACCGGCCTGCTTCCCCCCTCCTTGCGCGCTAGGTCACAGGGCCGTTCCTTCCCCCTTCTCCTTCTCCCACGCTTGACGCAGCACAACCCAGCCCAGCCCGTCCCTCTTTTTTTTTTCTCCCAGACTGGACCGGCCGACTCGCCTTCTTTCTTGCGCCGGTCCAACTACCCGTTCGCACCCCCTTCCTTTCTCTTTTCTCCCATGCCCAACCACCATTTCTACCATTATCGAGCATGTCAGCCGTCTACAGCTGCCATGCTCGGGCACCACCTACCTCCCTACTACTCCTCTTCTCTCCCCCGTCATTTTCTTTCCAATTTTGAACCAAACTAACCCCTGGACCACAGCTCGCATGCCTGACTTCTTTCCTTCTTCTTCCCTCCCTTTCCCCTGCCAACCGACATCCCTGCCACCCTCCGTCCTCTCGCCGACCAGCCACCTACCCCCTCTCTTCTCCCTCTTCTTTTTCTTCATCTCTCCAGCCTCCCTTCTGCCCCATTTTCGAGCCCCCTTCTCCTTCCCCGAGCTCCCTCTTCTCTCCTTCCTTCTCCCCCCATTTTTCCTCAGTTTTTTATCGCCGCCACCAACCGCCGCTTACACCACTGTACCCAGCCCCTACACCGCCTTCTGCCACCACCTCCTATTGCCCTACACCATCACGCCACCCCTCAAGCCCCCTGCACTTCCTCCCTTCTCCCCATCTTCTTTTTCTCCCCACTTTTCTCCCTTATCGCCAAGCCTCCTGCAACCACCTCGTTTGCCGCCGTCCGACCACCTCTGCCGCCACCAAACCCACCATTTGACACCCTGCAACCCCCTCTACCACCACCATGCCTTAGTTGGTCGAAAACAGCCCCTGCACCCCTCCATTTTTCCCTCCTCTTTTCCTTCCTTCTCAGCCTCTCCATCTCAACCCACCTCGGCAGCCATCTTCTCCGTCTTGTTGTCGCCACCTCCACCGCCCTATGCCGCCAGGAAACCATCCTTAGCCTCCACCTACACCCCCTCTTCACTCCTGCACCCTTACCTTGCCTCCAATCCTCCCCCATCTACGTCATTTTCTAGCCTAAAGTCACTAAACTGAGCCATCTCTCCTCTCTTCTATCTCACCCCTTTCAACCATTTTATTCACCCTTGTTTTGCATGTGGCTCACGCTGTTCATGCAGCGTGAGCTCCTACTTGATTTGGAAATTTGTTATCTAAATTTTGAGGTATATTAATAATTAATTAAAGTGTATTATTATTAAATAAATTTGTTTTTATAAATTTTTATCCTTTAATTTATTACTTCTAACCTAATAGTTATTGATATTATTTTTAGGTGTTGAGTTGCTAATGCAGCCTTGAATCCTTAACTAGGATACCGGTAATGTTTGATTTTTGTGGGATTAAGGTAACTGTTAAACCTCCCTTAAATGCATGGAAAAATGTATGCTAGCACATTAGGGATTTTAGTATGATTTTATGCATGTTTTGTGATGCCTAGCATGATATCTATGGTTGCTTATATTGATTGATAAAAAGAAAAGAAAAGAAAATTATGATAGCTTTTACGCCATGTGTAGAGATGATACTTAAGGAATGAGTTTGATATTTGATGGAAATGTTAAATGCTTATCTATGATGTATTATGTTGCTAATGCATGAATAATATTATTTTCCAAGGATATTTTAGTAATATGCTTATGTAAGTATGTGATCTAATATATGTAGTTGCTAATAAGTATTATGTTGAATAATGACAAGTTGGTGGAGTTAAATGATAAGAATGAAGTGCTAATATTGGTATTTTATGTAGTGGTGGTAAATTCATAAAAGTGGTATAATAAAGGGGTTAAGTGGTAATTTTATAAGTGAAAGGGTTATTTTGGTAATTTTGAAAGAAAGGGGTAAAACGGTGATTTTGTAAGAAAAAGGGTATTTTGGTAATTTCAAAAGAAAGGATTGAAATGATAATTTTATAAGTAAAAGGATAAAATTGTAAGTTGTGAGAAAGAAGGGTATTATGGTAATTTTTGGAGAAAAGGGTAAAGTGGTAATTTTGGAGTCAAAGGGCAATATAGTAATTTTATAAGTAAGTAGTAAGAATGGTAATTTTGGAAGTAAGGGGTAAAATAATAATTTTGGATGAAGGAGGGTATTATGGTAATTTGCAAGCAAAAGGGTAATATGGTAAAAATTGGATGTAAGGGGCAAAATAGTAATTTCATAAGTAAATGGTAATATGGTAATTTTATAAGTGAATGGCAAGTAGAAGAGTAATTTTGTAAATAAAAGGATATTATGGTAAACTTGGGAGTAAGGGGCAACTTGGTAATTATGATAACGACGAAAAATAATTTGGTAATTAAATTATGATTATAGAAGGACAATTGGATAATTATGATAATAGAGAAGGGTGATTTGGTAAAGTAACCCATAAAGCGCATTATGGTAATTTTAATAATTGAGAAGGGTAATATAGTAATTATAAGAATGGAGAAGGGTAAATTAATAATTATAAATATGGAGAAAGGTAAATTAATAATTATAAAAACAGAGAAGGGTAAATTAATGATTATAAATATGGAGAATGGTAAATTGGTAATTATAATTATGAAGAAAGGTAAATTAATAATTGTAATTATGAAGAAGGGTAATTTGGGATTTATGATAATTGAAAAGGGTAAGATGGCAATTATAACAATCGAGAGGGGTAAAATGGTAATTACGATAAAGAAGAAGGGCAATTTGGTAATTTAGCCGACTAAAGGGTAAATTAGTAATTATTTAACCAACTAAAGAGGCAAAAGGGTGATCATGCTAATGAAGGAGGGTAATTTGGTAATTTATCCAACTCAAGGGAAATTTAGTAATTATAACAAAGGAGAAGGGCAATTTGGTAATCTAACCAACTAAATGGGAGGCATGTTAAGTGTAGCAATTATGAGGGGTGAATGGTGATCTAAAAAGCGTAGGAGATAACTTGGTAACCTAAATCAAATAAGGGATAATTTGGTAATTATGTGACCTAAAGGGTAATATGGTAATTTGTCAAGTAAGGAAGGGATGACTTAGCAATTATATAAGTAAGGGGTAAATAAGTAAATTGTACCTAACATGTTGTTGTGATTGTGGAAATTCATAATATGATTTAAATAAGGCTGATTAGCCAGGTAAGAGTATTTAATAACTAGTAAGTATCACAGAAACAAATCCTGATTCGGAATTAGATGAGATTATGATGGCCTTAATGGTTTCTCTGTGATATCTTGGATAACCATCTGAATAAGAAATGATTAATGATATCAGAAGATTAAAAGTGAATAAGTATATGATTATGGTGCTTTTGTGATCACCTTAATTAAGACACTAATACTTAAAGTGAAAGACCTCGAGATCGAGAATGGTGACTCTTTAGGATTCGCTACCCTAAAGACATGGTTTAGTCCACGATTACTTTGGTATTTGCCGGTGTGCCTTTGTGCCCCAGCTAGGCCCTATATCTTACTCTATCTAGCTCTACGGACCTAGTTAGGGGGTATGCATACTTATGGATTAGGTGTCCTTGTCGGTAGGGTACTGAGTAGCTTTATGCACTAGTACGACCAGGGTACCTTTGCGTCCCTAGGTTCGTGGTTGAAGGGTACTGAGTACCTTATATGCATCGGTACGACCGGTGTACCTTTGTATCCCGGGTTCTTAATCTCCCGTCTAAGGCAAATAAATATAATTTTTGTGCTGATTAAAGAAAGGAAAAACACTAATTACGAAAGTGAAAGATTAATGAACCGGACCCAGTTGACTTATGATATGAGTACCAATCCACCGGATATAATAGTGGCCCAAGAGCGTGTTGTCCTGGCAAGAGATTATATGTATTCCGGTCCACCGGCTAAAATAGTGGGGGTCCCGAGCTCAATAAAACCAGTTATGCATGTGAATAAAGTTATGGAAAAATACCAATCACTTATAGTGGAACACCATGTGAGTCGGGGCCAGACCGGTCCACCGACAAATAATAGTGGCCAGGAGCATTTTGCCCAGGAGACCGATCCACCGACATATAATAGTGGTTAGGTTCGTTATTCCCTATAAATGACTGATCCACCGGCTATAATAGTGGGGTTCTCGCACTCACATGGATATAAAATATGAGATTGATTGAATGATGATGGAATAATGGCTTAATGCTTGAATGTATTAATTTTACACTATGGCATGGCTTAAGGCCCAAAAGTATCGATCGTGACTTATAACTTGTTATATATGTTATTGTTATGTATGCACCTCTTATTACATATGTATATAGCTTGCATTATGTGTTGCATTGCAGGCCTATTTTTAAGTGTGGTATTAAAGGGTTACTGAGTACCATAGTACTGAAGAGTTCCCTTCGTGGGCCCTTACCTATTCAATGGGTAGTGCCCCTTGCAGGTCTTTTTAGGTGCTACTCAAGTGAGCAATGGGAAAGAGAGTAAGGAATTATCCGATATCATTAGGTTTTTTCTCTATCTCTTTTAAATTCATGGTTTTAATGTTAATGTTGTTAAAGTAACCATCATTGGTGGATTTTTATTCTTGTAAATGATTTGATACGCTACTCTGATTTAAGTATGTTGAATTTCTTGCAAATTGTATTTCATTTTCCTTTAGCCTTAGCACTTAGTACTGGAACAGTATGAGTGAACCGGTCTGGTATTAAGTGTGGCGGTAATATCTTCGAAATTCACCATTTAATACTTTGGCTTCCACAATTTTCTTTTAATAAAACGAAATTTTTCAATAGTAAATTTTGGGGGTGTTACAGTAATTTTAGTAAAATATGGGATATTACAATGTGGATTTTCCATTTATCCTTGGCCAATATCATTCACATCCACCATATTATTTAATTCAAGACTATGTTATGTTTGACTACTCTTTTCTCAATATCATCACTTATAATAAGTGGAATATCCCTTTAGCCTTTACATTAATCGTAGAGTGTATCATAAATTATAATCCACTTAATTATTTTATTAGGCCAATAATCCATGATAAAATCTATTTTTTATCCCATTAATAATTATAGTATAGTCCCAAACATAGCCTTAAAGCATAACCAGACTAAAATAAAACAAATTATGTAAACTAATGGAACCAGTCGATCTGTTTGGGTCGACTAGTCAATTGGTTTGGCTCAACTTAGAGCATGCTTTTCTTTAAATAGATCAATCAATTTGGGGAAACCGGTTAACTATTCATACATTAGTGGGTCAGTTCCGCCCAAAAGTTGATGGGTTTAGGTAGAGAGCAAGACGAAGGCCCTTGAGGCTTACCAATCGATGGGTTGGGTCAACCGATTGAATGTTCTAGGAACTAGTTGATTGGTTTGATCTAATCAATCAATTGATTTGCCCTAACACAACTCCAAGCCATTAAATTTCATGTAGATTCTTACATATAAATCATCCTTAACTACATTAAGACATGTATCACCATAGTCTAACATATTTCCAACTTGATTAACACGCATTTGGCAGTATGGAAACATCATATCCTATTTTTACCAAATTTCATGCTTTTTACTCAAATCATGTCATCTAACCATCTAAACCACTTATGCAGGCTATATTCATTCATGCTAACATGCAAAACCAACTTAAGGGAACACATAACATGTAGAAATACTTACCAAACATATTAAAAGCAAGAATCACTTACTTGATGTAGGTAAAAACCCCTTAAAACTAAAAATTCCAATAATAGGAATTCTCAACTTTGAAAACCCTAAAACCAAAATCTTAAATTCAGATATTACACTAATACCTTTATAAATTTTCAAATATAAAACTAAAAGAGGAAGAATATACAAACTTGAGGGAAAATAGGGAAGAGTTCAACTAGACCACTAAGCCTTTTTTCCAAAATCTAACTCCTTATTTCTTAACAATTGAAACAAGAGAGAGCTAGAGAAAGGATCAAAAGAGCATAAGAATATTAATTGGTAATATTCAAAATGTAGAAAGAAGAGAGTGAATACAAGATTTAGAGATTTCAATGGATTAAAGAAAGGTACATATAAGGGATGATTGGGGATATCGCCAACCAATCGAATGAAAACACATAGAGGGTTCAGGAATCAACTTGAAACCCTACAAATAACCTTCGAGTAGAACAGACGAATTTTGTATAAGATTTGTTGACCTATTCTCTAAAGCTCAAATGGCATCTCTAGAGATTATAAGTCAATTACTCAAGAATTAACATACACAAGTGGAGTAATGGAAAGTCAACATGGAATAAATCTTCTAGCTACTTAGATTCATGGCTATGATTAAAGCATTGATCTCAAAATCATGTAGAGGAGAGAGGAGGAAGAAGATGACGTCGAGGTCATCTCTCCTCCTCAATTGTCCCAATGGACCTTCAGACTAATTGAAGGCAATATTTTAGGTTAAATACATCATGAAAATGGTTAGAAATCTATTAGAGACAAATTGGCATAGGTTGGCAAGGTTCCATTGTAGTGTAAAAGACTTTTCAAAAAATAAAGCTTGAAAAGTATGACTAGCTTGACAAACCAATCAATGGGTTTGAATCTACTAGTAGACTATTCTATAACTAGTGGATTGGTTTTCCTCAAGCAATTGATCGATTTATTTGAGGAAACCCAATTTTCCCAAATGATAAATCAATCAATCGATTCATGGAACAAGTCGATTGATTTACCTACAAAAACCAATAAACTCTTTTTAACATGATTTCAAATCAAACTTTATCCTAAACTAAATCGTAACATTAAACCAAAATTAAAGGTCCAAAATTTGGCATAATTCTCATTTAACCATTTACAAAAGTATAGGGTATTATATTGCAATTTTGATGGATAGGGTTTTCTCATATCTCTTTTATAATAAATAAAGGTTTCAGGGGCAAAATAACATGTTATGGATATAAAGAAAAAATACGATCCGTGTTAAGAAAATATGAGAACCCAATGTTAATTTCCTTACTCTTAGATTTTTGTCCGAAAATATATCAAAAAATTCTATGAGAAAACATATTTTGTCTCAATTAACACAACACCCTCATTTTTCTCATAGAACTCACACATCAATCCCAAACTTCTCTAATATCTACATGAACTAACACAATATTATATTGTACAACAAATACCTAGTCAAATCTAACATATCATATAATTCTCTTGCTTTATATACAAACCATTACAATGCATTTCGTAATATATACCAATATACAAATCATTCTTGCATAGAAAGAGTTCATATGTATATACAAATCAAATATTTATAAAAGAGTTGTAAATTCAAAAGTAAATGCAAGATACTCATTTAAAATAAGACCTAAAAACTAAGAAGAAACCTAAGGCAATATCAACAATATATACATGAAAAGGTTGCTACAACTCAAACACCTAACTAAGAACACCCTTTAACTAGGGTTGTTAACAAGCTGAATTGAGCCAAATACCTTTTGGTTCGAGCTTAGCTAGTTTAAATTTTTTAGGCTTGAATTTGACTCAAGTTTGAAATGAGCTAAACAAGCCCAGCTTGAGCACAAATCAATAAGGTTTGCGATCCGGCTCAACTCAACTCGTTTAACTTTTAAAAAAAAGTTAATGAACCAAATTGAGTCATTTATCATAATTCAATTCATGACTCAACTCATTTAATTATTCGACTCATTTTAAAGTTAAACGAATCAAATCAGCTCATTTTATTAGTCAACTTGTTTAAAATATCATTTAACTATTTGACTCATTTATTATGTAAATTCTATACAAGCCTAGTCTATTAATGAATGAGTTGAACGAAGCTCAAGCCAAATTTGACATGGCTTGTGAAAAAATGAGTCGAACCTCTCTTGGCTCGAGCTTGACTTGTTTAATAAATAAGTTTAAAAATAAGGCTTGGATTTGATTTATTTTTCTTGGAAAAAAAATGAGCCGAGTGATCCCTGAACAAGCCAAACTGATGCGACACATGAGCCGGCTCAATTTGTCAACAACCCTACCCTTAGCCATCCTATGAAATCTGTTGGAAGCCTTGCCTAGGCCTACTAGAACCAATCACTCTTAGAGTCGCATCATCTTGATATATCATCTGCTCCCTCACATCATCAACAAAGAGTCTAGTGATGGATACTTTATGGTAACTAAGTCAGATACTTGGCGGTAAGCTATGGTGAAATTCCCACTCATCATCTATCACCATCAACTCCCTAGCTATTTAATCATAATCTATCATAAACACCTCACCCTCAACAAATCTCGTGGGTGGTGCATTGGTATGGTAGACAAACAAATGCAAATAACTAGATAAAGTCCCTAACCATAGCTAAATCTGATGTTGGATCAACAACAATTGATATGATCTAAAATCAAATGGGTCAAATTATGACCAACTTATTAACAAGAAACTTAACTCCTCATATAACGATATCACATGACCTCGAAAATCTACATACGGTGCCATACACAAATAATAGGCAATTGTGACATCTCACTAACTATAAAAGAAAAGAACAACTAAATCATATCCTTAAGTTTATTTTCTAACTCTTCTAAATTAAAAATACATAAATTTTATAGAAAAATTAACCATAAATATATAATATCATAACTTAACAAATTATGCTAAGCTAACAACATGCCCACATACATAAATAAGATATCGACAATGAAATTAACTTTTATCAATAATATTTTATTAGTGGCTCATCCACACCATATAAGCATTAACATTTTACCAAGAAGAAAATTAAATAAACTACGTAATATTTTTCAGCAACATATTATACCAACATGCATGCATATATTTACAGTATTTTTTTTTTAATATCAAAGGCATCAATCTAGAGCCATGTATGCATATATTTATAAAGGAAAAGACCCAACCTATAGTAAAAAGGAATAACAACATAGCATCAGAGGTGAACACATATCTTAAAAACAAGATCACATACAGAAAATGACTACCTAGCTAAATTTATAAATGGCACAAGGTGGATTGTATAAGAACAACCGTTGCCGACAACTAACTCCGTATACAGGACACTAGTGATGGTGGCGGAGCAAAAAATGATATTGTATAGATGGACATAAGCGATGGAGCACAAGTGAATAGTGGCACACAACCTTGGATGATAGCAAGAGAAAGAAAATAACGATGACTAAGAGGAGGAGCAAAGAGGTAGTTGACGGGCAATAGTAAGGTAACGGTGGTGGTCAACTGGCAAAAGGAGAATAACCATTGATACGTAAAAAAACAAGAAGGGATTGAGAGAAAAAGAGTAAGGGAGATAAAAAAAATTTGAATCATACATAATGAGAGAAGAGCAAATGGACGGTTAATTTAATGTCCATGTCTTAATAGTGCTTATAAATATAAATGTTATTAATAAGTGGTGATTTTTATTTTCATTTTGATAGCAGTTATAAGTGTAATCATTATCAAAATAAGAATGATATTTTTTTCTTTTCATTTTATTAACAGTTTCTATATAGAGTCGTCATCAAAAGATGTTCTTTATTTTCACACACAAATTTTTATATATTTACTAACAGTTTTCAACAAACTATTATTTATATGCGGTTATTAATTGACGATTTCATAGTAGTGATATTATACATTTATACCATACATTTGGCATTATGTAGTATATTATATTGTATAATAACTTTTTTTCTATATATGCATATAATTGTGAATATAATTATAATCAGATATTTTTGACAAATTCAATGTTCATTTTAAAGTTTTTAAATGTTTAATTCAATTTTTAAAAAAATATATCAAATAGTTATTTACTCCATATTCAAATTTAATGGCTCTTGAAAACTATGAAATCTCCTCCTTTCTTGAGCTCAACAAACCACGATTTTTTTAGTGCAAGTAGCATCGGGGCCTCGTCTCGAAGGAGGATTCGATATTCCTCAAGCGGTAGCCTTGAAATTTTTGTAATACATTTTCGACGCTGGGTTCTTCGTAGTGGGAGTGAAGAGGAATGGAGGAGGAGGAGGAGGTTGCAAAAGACGAGGTCAACGACTGGGAATATCTCCGTACTTCCACTTATCTTTCTTCTGCGACGCATTCATCCCGTTCAAATCCTCACGGGCTCACTACAATTAGAGCCACTCGCAGCGCCGGCGGCGACTTCTCCATCTTCCCTCCAATCAATCACGAAGGTCTTCCAATTACCTTCTCTTTGTCCTCTCCTCCCCTGTCCCTGTCACCATCATCTCCACCGGAAACATCGGTATCTCAATTCGATGATGCAGCTGCCGCGATACCGTCTTCTTCGTCGAGTTCTTCCCCGACATCACCCGCTTCCCACGTAGGTCGGTGGTTCAATTTTGCCCTCCAGATGTTCAACTCGAAAATTATTGCTGCTTTTCCTGGTGGTCGTCTCAGGGATTTGTTCTGCTCAATCGGATTTACCGTCACCGGCTCCGTGATTGCTGCGACTTTCTTTCTTGTTTTTTGCATGTGGGTTCTGCGCTGGCGGCGGCGATATCGACTGTGTGTTGAAGGAGCGAGGATTAAGCATTTGAAGCTTGTTATCAAACAAAAGGATGAGGTTTGCTCCTAATCACTAATTTCATATTGATTGTATACCGTTATTGGGTATTTGCCAAGAATCAGTTATGAGTTGTCGCTAATTTGTCTATCTGAGGTTATCTATAGAAATTTGATAAAAATTGTTTTACTCGGCTGATTCCCCTTGGCTAGCTCGAGTACTACTATTACTTATTTATATAATATATGTTAGTTATGATAATAGATAAGTGCATGAGCTAAATATCCTAAATACATGGAGGTTGTTTATGTAGATAGAGCTTATTGTGGAAAACTATAGATTAGTCAACATCTCCCCTCAAGTGAAGCGTTGGAGCATACACGGTGAGCTTGCCACAAAGTTGCTGAAAATGTGTTGAAGATGTCAGCAAGTTGATCCTTGCCTGGGATAAAGAGAACATCAAGACGTTTAGCAGCAACAAGTTCTCGAACAAAGTGATAGTTAATCTCTATATGTTTAGTACGGGCATGAAACAATGGATTGAGAGTGAGATATGTAGCGCCTAAGTTATCACACTACAATATTGGAGAGGATAATGAGATACCAAGCTCCCGAAGTAAAGAATGAATCCAGAGGAGTTCGGTAGTGGTAGTAGCTAAACTTTGATATTCATTTTTGTTACTAGAGCGAGAAATAGTAGGTTGCTTGAGAGCAGTCTAGGAGATAAGATTATTGCCAAAGAAAATACAATAACAATTGGTTGAGAGATGATCATTAATACAACTACCCCAGTCAGCATCCGAATAGGCATGCAAAGAGGTAGAGCAAGGCCATTTTAGTAGAAGACTATAATTAACAGTATGTTTGAGATAGTGTAAGATACATTTGATAGCTATCCATTGATCCTCAGATGGGTTATGTATAAACTGTCAAACCTTTTGAACAACAATCGAAATATCTGGTCTAGTAAAGCTAAGATATTGAAGGGCACCAACCACACTTCTGTAATTGGTGGGATCTACAAGCTTTGAACCAATAGAGTTAGACAATTTAATATTAGTGGCAAGTGGGGTGAGCACAGGTTTAACACCATCGAACTTAGTCTTTTGAAGAATATCTGAGATGCATTTTCACTAAGATAGAAAAATACCATCAACATGAAGAGTTGCCTCAATTCTTAGGAAATCATGTAGAGACCCGAGATCCTTGATGGATAACTCATCCTGTAAATCAGATATGAGCAGTCGAATATTAGTAGAGTCTAAGCCAGTGATAAGAATGTCATTAACATAGACCAGAATATAAATAATGGAGGATGATAAGCGACGAATGAAGAGTGATGAATCAGCGTTGGAACGAATAAAACAAAGCTTGAGAAGACATGCACTAAGACGAGAAAACTAGGCACGAGGAGCTTATTTCAGACCGTAAAGAGACTTTTGAAGCTTGCAAACATATGATGGATACCTTGAATCTATATACCTTGGAGGCTGTGCCATAAAAATGTCTTCATTTAGGTGACAATGCAAAAAAGCATTGTGAACATCTAACTATCTAATGGACCATCGATGCATCAACCCGTAGGATAGAACCAAACGAATGGTGCATGGTTTGCTGACAGGACCGAAAGTTTCACCATAGTCAATCCTTGCCTGTTGATTGTAACCGTTTGCTACCAAGTGAGCCTTGTAATGATCCACCGCCCCATTAGCAAGACGCTTGATTCAAAAGACCCATTTATAGCCAAGTATATTCATATGAGAATGAGGAGGCACAAGTTACCAACTACCATTCCGGAGCAATACATTGAACTCATCATCCATTGCACTGCATGAAGCTGGATCCATAGAAGTTTGGGTATAGTAACTTGGTTCAACCAAATCTTCAACCTACAAGGGATACTTAGTAGTAGAGAGACATAGCTTTTGAATCGGTTTGTGAATACCTGCTTTGGCACGAGTAATCATTCGATGTGGAGGTAAAACAAGAGACGATGGAGAGATGGTAGACTTAGAAGGTGTAGAAGGCAGATGAGAAGAAGGAGTAGCAGCTGAAGAAGAAGGGGGGATGATAGGAGGAGACGAGGACAAATGAAAGTTATTAGGAGTGGAGGATGTAGGAGTAGGTAATAAGAGGGGTAGAGATGAAGAAGGAATTGAAGAGGATTTTGAAGGTTGGACTGGGAAGGAGTGGTGAGAAGCATCTGCAAAGGTAAAAATTGTTTTTTCAAAATAAACATGATGTGATACATATAGATGGTTTGAAGGTAAATGGAGACACAGATATCCCTTGTGATTGGTGCTACAACTAAGAAAGACACATAGTAGAGATCTAGATTGAAGTTTAGTGGAATCATAAGGACGATGAAAGGGAAAACAAAGACAACCAAACACTCGCAAGAATTTGTGATCTAATTGTTGATTAAATAGAAGTTGAAGTGGTGATTTATTTTTCGAAATATAAGATGGATTACGATTAATGAAATAGCAAGCAGTAGTGAATGCACTGTCCTAATAAGATAATGGCATGGAAGCATTGTGTAAAAGGGACAAACCAGTCATGTGGCAATGTCTTCTTTCAATAAGACCATTTTGTTCGGAAGTGTGAGGACAAGATAATCTGTGATAAATGCCATGTTTATCAAGATAAGGAGTGAATTTCTAGAACTCACCACCATTATCCGATTGAAATATCTTGATTTTGTGACCAATATTTTTGTTTTGAATGATAAAAGTATTCAAGAGCATCAGATTTTCGATGAAGAGGGAATAGCTAAATTAGCTATGTGAAATGACTATAAACATCAGTGAGAAGAAGATAATAGCGAACGCCTTTATTAGATATGCAAGAGGAAACCCATAGGTCAGAAACAAATAAACTTAATGATGTAGAATAGACTCTTTTGCTTAATGGAAAAGACAACTTATAACTTTTGCTAATATGGCATGCTTGATAGAAACATGTAGATGGTGTGGAAACGAGCAGCTTGTGAGAGGCTATAATTTTGTTGACAGTAGCTGGCATGGGATGACCAAGTCGTTGATGTCATAAGTAGACAGATTCAGTATAAAAAATGATAGGAGAAGCTAAATTGGATGGATGTCAAGCAGCTTTGAAACGATATAGGCGTCCTTCATTTTTGTCGTGAAGAAGAACTTTCTTCGTGAGGCGATTTTTCACAAGAAAGAAGTGAGGATGAAATTCGAAGAAACAATTGTTATCCTTTGTGAATTTATAGATAGAAAGAAGATTTGTAAGGATAGAGGGCACATGATAAAGGTTGTTAAGATATAAGGTTCGAGTAGGGGTGCAGAAAGTAGCAGAATGAGTGTGTGCAATTTGAATAGCCTCACCGTCACCTTTTTTTTATTTTATTAGGACCTTCATTTATGGTGTGAAGGCGTAGATTATTGAAATCAGAGGTTAAGTGATGTGTGGATCCACTGTCAGGTAACTAATGCGACTCTAGTGTATTGTTATGGCTAGTAGTGTATGCTTGTGGGGAAGACTTGGGAGTCTGAAAATTTTCATCAAAGCGAAAACAGCAAGTGATGGCCATGTGATTCTTTCGACCACATAGTTGATAGGGGCCTGGAGCAGGAGAGGTTGATGTGGGACGAGACATAAAGCGATGACCAACACGGTTTTGCTTGGATTGATTGAAGGAACAATTGTTCCTATTAAACTAAGAGGATCAAGAGGTACTAGGCCAGTGATGAGAAGCAACATTAGCAATTGGTCGTTGTTGTATGAGAGCCTGCTGAGATTCAAGGTGCATATCATATGCTAGTAAGTAAGAATGAAAATCTTCCATGGAACACTCAGCAGCTGTAGTAATAAAATTAGTAACTATAGGATCATAAGTAGAATCCAGCCCAACAAGAATAATTTGCTGCAAATCAGCATCATCAACACGATGACCTTGGGCAACAAGATTTTCAACCAATTGTTTGGCATGGAAAAAATACTCATTCATTGATTTGTTACCTTTTTTGAGTGTTTAAAGGGCATGACAAGGGTGCATGTTTTTGGCGTGGATTTGGAAGTATAGAGACTCTTAAGCGCAAGCCACACTACCCTAGAGGTGAGAGACCAACCACTTGGGCTAGAATTGGTTCAGTAAGGAAAGATAAGAGCCATCCAAGGAGAACTTGATCTTGTTTATGACACTGAATATGTGCAAGATTAACATTTGAGTCTGAAGAAGGAAGATATTGAGGAGGGCATGGGGTAGAGGCATCAACAAAACCAGCAAGACCATGGCCAATTAATAGGGGCTTGAATTGGGTAACCAAAGAAGATAATTAGAGGAATCAAGTTTGATAGTAATGTGACGCTGAAGATGAGTCAGAGGAAAGAAGGAAGAAGAGTCGACACTAGTGGCAGAAGAAGAAGAAGTATCTGTGGAGGTGGGAAGAAGCAGGTCGAGCAGGATTGACTTCTAATACCATATAGAAATTTGATAAAAATATTTTTACTTGGCTAATTCCCCTTGGCTAGCGCAAGTACTACTATTACTTATTTATATAATATATGTTAGTTACAAATAATAGATAAGTACATAAGCTAAATCTCCTAAATACATGGAGGTTGTTTATGTAGATAGAGGTTGTTGAAGAAAACTATAGATTAGTTAACATTATCAATTTGGTTAATTATTCAATATCTAGCTCAAAATTTTGGTTTTTCATCACACTGTTCCGCTTCATTATGCGATCAACACACAATTTGTCCATGTAGCTCAGCTAGAAAATTATTAGAGAGCTTATGTATCTAATTGTTTTCGAGTAAAGTTGATTGTCTCTTCCTTTTGCTTTTGACTTACACCTGATGATATCTTAAGCTTAAGTGGCGGAGCTGTTGTTAATTAAGTGGCTTCTAACACTATAACTAGATGATACCTTTGTGGTGGTGTTCTGACATAAAGTGATATTTATGATCCAGTTTGAGATCTTACACAAGCATAAAAGCCAGTGATGTAGGACTTTGAAATAGATGTTGCTGTACACACTATTCACGGCATTCTATTTTAGGTAACAGGGATGCAAATGTTATTGGAGTTATTGAATTCTATATTGCATTGAACTTTTTCAAGTAATGAAGGAAAAAAACTAGTTAAGAAGTGAACCTCAGGGGAAACTTCATCCTTTCTTTTAGTAATATTTTATTATTTACCTGAATGAGCTTTATGTGCATCCAAATCTCCAAATAAGAAAAAGGAAATTAAGTTAGTCTATCAAGTCTAGCTAACAAAATACTTACAAAAAAAAAAGAAGAAGAAAGAGTATCTAGCTAACAAATCTTTATATGTATCAATCTTCCTAGTGTGAACTTATGTTACATGAAACTCAATAGTAACTTAATACAAGATTTATATAGTAAATGAATGAAAAGAAATTTTCATGCATTTTTTTTTCAATAAGATTTAAAAGTTCTCAATATATCGCCTATTTATCATTTCATATTTTTTGATTTATCGGTCATATATTGGCCAATAAAATGTGAAATTTTAAAACCATAGCCTATTGATAATTTTGTATTGCGGATAACCCAAAATCTGTTAAATAATTTCCGCTATGTTGTTGTATGGGTCTAGCCGAGAGAGCATCACCTCTACTAAACAACAGGAGATCATCAACAAAACATAAGTCAATGGTCTTTAATTTTTGACATCCTAGATGACCATCTGCAAAGATTACGCGGCAAGATACCTAATAAAGCTCTACAAGGTTGATCTCTTGAAAGCCTACAATTCAAGAACCTTTGCCACATTCATTATATGTATTAAGTTGATTCTTATTTTTTGAAGATAAATATGTATCGTTAAATCTGTAGTTTTACTAGAAGAAAGAAGTAATAAAGGGAATAGATGGGTGTGACTTGATGTGTGTGGGAGGGTGTAATTCTCAAATTGGTGTGAATATGGTTCGATTATGTTAGTCTTGAGTATTAGGTTTTAAAATACTCGAATGGGATGGAAACTTGATAGTGATGATTTGAATAAGAAAGGTAGGATTCGTTGATGATGGCTTAACAATGATGATGATTCGAATGTAATGTACTAATTAGGATATGCATTTGATGATGGAATGATGATGATGTTTGGTTTCGAAAGTTAGGGTTTGGATGATGGTTAGAGTCGT